>JAGXJF010001910.1:0-113174 GCA_019208055.1 Stipa capillata | reverse complement strand
TACATCCACGCCGGTCGCGCGCGCTCCCGTAGCGGCGCCAGCCGGCGTCGGAGGAAATCGCCGACGACCATGGTGGCCGTCAGCCCCAGCTCCTGAAGTTGGGTGATGCGCGCCACCGCCAAAAACAGCTCCTTGTCGCTCGGGTCCATGTACTCCCATGCCTTCGTGTGCTCCGCCGGCGCCTCCGGGATCAGCAGTTCCGTCGCCGGGTCGGTATTGACATAGCACCACTGCTGGCGCCAATCGTCCCATTTATTCCGCAACTTCTGCGGAATGTAAGGATCGGCCTCCTTCCCTCCCCGGAGCTGGAAGTTGGCGCTGCCGGTGACCTCCGCTCGGCCGGAGCCCCGCGTCCTCCCGACCGATCGAAGGACGAAGTAATGCCGAAGGAGCGCCACTGACGGCATCACCCCAACGAACATCTCGCAGAGGTGGGCGAAAGATCGCCAGCACTACCACGGAGTTGGGGGTGAGATGGAGAAGGTGGACCCCATAATCCTTGAGGACCTCCATGAAGAACGCCGAGAATGGCGGCAGAAGTCCCGCCCCCAGGAAGCTCGTGAAGATCACCGCTTCGTTCGCCCGCGGGTTCGGCGGGTACGTCGCCGCCCGCACCACCGTCGGGTTCGGGCGGCCCTCCGGCACCACGATGCCCCGGACCTTGTCCATCGCCTCCTCGTTGAGGAGGCGGGACTTCTGGAGCACGCTAGGCGAGCTCGGCGTCGGGGAGCCGCTCTGCCGGGTCTTGCGGCGAGTCATTATGGTGGCGATTTGGTGGCGGAGAAGGCTTTCGGGAGGCGAAAAATGGCGGCGGCGGGAGGAAGAAGACGAAGAAAGCGCAAGTACTTTGGGAGACAGAGCGTTTGCGCAAGGAGGCGAAAAGTTCAAAAGTGAGAAGTGGTTTTCTTTTCAAAAAGAAAACCGCAGAAGATCAACCGCGAGACGGTTTCCAAAAACAATGATGGGCTGTCAATTTACTGCCGTTGGCAGTGAATTTGCAGTCGCGCGAAATCCGGGGCACGCAACCGTCCGGAGCAGCGCGCTTTTCCCGCGCGGGCGCAACCCGAAGCGCCGCGGCCAGGTGGCGCGTGCGGATTGGGCGTCGCTCCTGCTCCGCGCGCGGCACGTTAAAAGCGCCCCTCCGCAGGGCGCATCAGTATGGGCCGGCATCTTTTGCTTGGCCCAAGAAGGAAAGGCCTTATCCCCAGTCGCAGCCCTTCGGGCCGTTGCTGGGAGATAAGGCCGGGGGCTACTGTCGGCGGAATGGGGCCCAGGGTACCCCTAACCGCCGGCGGAGGCCAACCAGATACCGCAGAGGGTGACGCGTGGCGCTCCGGTCGCTGGGGCCTTGGGCCCCACCCGGATCGTCGTACGGAGCCCGCGGCCAATCCCAAGGAATCAGGGGTCTCCTCCAGAGGCTGCATCCGCAAAGCAGAAGGAGTCGTGGGCCTCCGGGAGCCCACGGCCCATGCACTGAGCGAGCACTCGGGGTCCGTCCCCGAGTGCTCGGCGTCCCAGAAGGCGAAGGGCGCGCTCGGGGTCCCCTCCCGAGCGCTCGGCATCTTGACAGATGTGGGGCCCAGGGGAGCGCTCGGGGTCCGCCCCCCGAGCACTCTCCCTCGGGCTCCCCCTTCAAGGCGCCCCGAACGGCCCCCCCGGCGGGTGCTCCCCGAGCGCTCGGGGTTGCTCGGGGGCTTGTAGAAGACAGCTGGCGCCCCTCCTAGCGAAGGAGGTCGCTCGGGGCCGAGTGCCCGGGGGATGACGTGTCCTCTGGTGGGGCCCTCGTCCATGCACGTCGTCCAGCGCCAAGCTTCTCCAGCAAGCCTCCGCCCTGGCGGAGGCATTTAATGCCTGTCATTCCGACGGGGAACCCAAAGCCCTGTGAGGGCATGATGACGGTCAGGCCGGGTCCCGCCGGTGCAGGCGATAAGCTCTGTTAGCTATCCCTCTCTCTCTCTCTCAGGGGTGGGCCCGGGCTGACAGATTCTTTGACCGACCAAGCGCGCCGCCCCGCACGCCCTGTCGCTGTCAACCTTTTCACCCCATGGGGGACGCCGCCGCGCAACCAATTGCGCGGCATGAGAGGCTGACCCATGGGGCCCGTGAGAGGACGACTTACCAACCCAGTCAGAAGAAACCCCGTAAGTCTCCGTCCGCGGGGCCCGCCGAAGGCAAAGGTGTCAGAGCCCCTGCTCCGACACACCGCGAGGCGACGGCCCGGCCGAAAGTCTCAAGTGGGCATTAAATGAAGGTGTGGGCGCTTCCAGTAACGCCCACGTCGTCTACAGCGCAAGTACAGCTCATGTTTTCCTTTGCCGACCTATGTGGTATTCCCCCGGGTATATAAGGGGAGAGCCTGGTCCATGCAAAGGGTTGGCTCATTTTTCCTAGTTCGATTCTCATTAGGTTAGATCTCTCTAAGTTTACTCCTTATCAAAGAAGCACCGTTCTTCCTCCGGGCTAGAGCTAGAAGAAGAACAGTGCATACCTTTGTAACTCATCATACTTGCCGCATACGCCTATATACACAAAAACAAGCAGGACGTAGGGTATTACGCCTTCCGGGGCGGCCTGAACCTGGGTAAATCCTTGCGTCATTTCATCCTTAGCCACCGGGTTTACTCGCAAAACTCCGATCCCCACCGGGGTTCGTAAGGAACTCAATACTCCCCTGGGCCGAATTCCAAAGGGGGTCCCTCCGGACCACCGCTAGAGGCGTCTCTACGCCGACAACCGCGGTGTTGAGCATCCCGTCACCGCCACACGAGCAATGTCTCCGTCGCCGTGTCAGGACAATTTTATCTCACCCGCGACGTCGAGCACGCTCCACCGCGGTGTTGAGCATCCCGTCACCGCCATGCGAGCAACGTCTTCGTTGCCATGTCGGGACAAGTCTATCTCGCCTATGACGTCAAGCTAAACATCCTGTTAGGAGCAAAACACTCCTTCTTGGTGGACGTATCAGCGGACGTCGAGGCAATGCTCCGTCCTGGTGGACGTCGAGGCAACACTCCGTCCCGGCGGGTGTCGTCCGTCCCGGTGGACATCGAGGCAACGCTCCATCCCGGCAGATGTCGAGGCCATGCTCCGTCCGGCGGACGTCAAGGCAACGCTCCGTTCCTGCAGACATCGAGGCAACGCTCCTTCCCGGTGGACGTTGTCCGTCCCGATGGACATCGAGGCAACACTCCGTCCCAGTGGACGTCGTCCGTCGTGGCGGACGTCGAGGCAATGCTCCGTCTCAGCGGACGTCGAGTTGGACGTCGAGGCAATGCTCTATCCTTGTGGACGTCGAGGCAACACTCCGTCTCGGCGGACGTCGAGGCACGCTCCATCCTGGTGGACATCGCCGTCCCGGCAGACGTCGAGGCAACACTTCGTCTTGGCAGACGTCGAGGCAACACTCTATCCCAACGGACATCACAAACATCGAGGCGGACATCAAGGCAACGCTTCGTTCCTAGAGACGTCGAGGCAACACTTCGTCCCGGTGGATGTTGAGGCCACGCTTTGTCCCGGCAGATGTTGAGACAACGCTCCGTTCTTGCGGACGTCGAGGCCACGCTCCATCCCGGCGGACGTCGAGGCAACGCTCCATCCTGGTGGACATCGCCATCCCGGCAGATGTCGAGGCAACACCCCGTCCCGGCAGACATCGCGGATGTCGGGGCAACACTCCGTCCTGGTGGAAGTCGAGGCAAAGCTCCATCCCAGCAGACGTCGGGCCAACGCGACCTCACAACCTTGCAACCCTGCGCTCCCGCGACCTCGCGACGGGGTGGTCGAAGGTCGAGGTATTTATAGACCTCGGACCGAATCCATGTACAAAAAAGGGGAAAATGAAAAAAAGGAAGGAAAAAAGTGAAAAAAGGAAAAAATAAAAAGAGGAAGAAAGCGAAAAAAGGTGGAGAAAAGGAAAAAAAGCAGAAAAGGAAGAAAAAAGCGAATTAAAAAGGAAAAAAGCAAAGATAAAAAAGGAATAAATAAAATAAATAAAATAATAATAATAAAATAAAAGAAAAGAAAAAATGAGGAAACAAGGAAAAAAGGAGGAGAAAAAATAAAAAAATTAAAGAAAAAGAAGAAAAAGAAAGAAAAAGAAAAAAAGAGAAAAAAAGGGAGAGGGATCGGAGAAGTAAGGCTAGCCTTGCTGACGCTCATTCACGTCGGCGCGAACACAGTGGTTTCAGGCAACCATCAAGGTGTACAGGTAAGTCATCGGTCCGACTCGGGTGCCAACCCCTCGAAATTGGTGCGCCGGCTCGGACGGGCGTCACTCGACCGCCCAAACCGGGAAGGGGCTACTGTTGGGGGAAGGGTCCCCGCGCTACCCCGAACCGACGGATTTCTCCTTCACAAGCGTCAAGATCCCCCTCCCTGAATCGACATGTTTCGCCTGGTGTCAACAGGCTCCGCGGGCATCACCGACAACGTCGAGGCAACGCTCCGTCCCGGCGGATGCCGAGGCAAACGCTTGTTCCCATGGATGTTGAGGCGACGCTCTGTCCTGACAGGGTCACGGCACGATGAGGTTGCGTCACGAAACGTCAAAGCCAACACGTCGTCGTAGCGGTGTGTACTAGAATACTAGAGTGTTAGACTATCCCCCGAGATTCCTTGTAAAAGACCAAAATACCCCTCTTAGCGTGTTGTAACCCAAGGGGTAGAGTTGTAATCTCCATCCCCATTCTCATTCTCTATAAATAGGAACCCAAGGGTAGAGAGAAGGAGGGATTTTCTGAGATGTAAAACCATAAACTCCGAAATATATACGAGAGTTTTCACTTCCCCCTGCGGCGTTGAGAGTTCCACATTTTGCCTCATCGGATGCCCTCGCACGCTCCTCCTCGACGGACACTACACTTGCTCGTACTCCTCTAGTACTCCCAGAGGTCGATGTAACCAATCAAGGGTGCCTAAAGTACACTGCCTAGTCCCGTAGCTACGACAGTTTCATAGCTAGCTTTTATTTTAGATTTGGTTGTTCATGTTAGTTAAGTTGATGGCAGAAGTATCACAGTAGATGACGAGAAGAATCTCAAGCATATGCATGTTGAGGACGACACTGAGTGATGACCGATGACTAATTCCCTCCTCATGCATGTATACTTCCTCACGAAGGATGTAGTGCAAAAGATATGGCCAACTCTACATATAAGTAACTGGCTAACCGGGGATGACATGGTTGGGTTCACTGCAACATAATTTTTTATCTCAGCCAGTTTAGAAAATGTATCTTTAACTGACTAACCGGGGATGACATGGTTGGGTTCACTGCAACATAAATTTTTATCTCAGCCAGTTTAGAAAATGTATCTCACACGGTTTTTTAAACTCCTGAAAATATAGACCTGTGATAACCTTATGTCATCAGAGTTGGTTCCATAATTGACTGTGACACCTTTTTATCACAGTCGGTTTTTCATTTACAACCACCTGTGATGGTTTTTGATAGGAACATTCATTTTCTAATTTATAGGCTAGCCTCAGGACATGCATATCACAAAACATAACAACAAACATATATATCACATTCACAGCAAAATCATAGATCATATCACATTTATTCACACTTGGCATCCATTTCATCATAAATCATATCAAATTCATTCACAAAGTATACTCAACATCCATTTCAAAGTATACAAGTTCATCACAATACATGCACACACACACACATATATATATCACATTAATTAAGAAGTTCATATCAATTATTGATCAACTCGCCTTTTTCCAAGTCGTGGGCATGGAATTGACCGTAATAGTCCATGACCTCTCTCACAAGTGAGGCGGTGTTGAGTTCTCGTATTCTATCGAGATAGGATGAAAGCAATGGCGTCTCGGTGATGGGCTTCTACTATCAAAATAAATATACGGTAAAGTCATGCATTTATAAAATCAAGAAAACTATGAAAATAAATATAGCAAGATTGTGAAACCTTATAGTCATTTTGTGCCAAATTTGTGACCATGATTTTTCGCCAAACCTTGTAGCAAGAACGCAGAAACGCTAGTTCCCCCTTATTTTTGGTGGCACTAGAATAATATAGAACTTGGTTACCACTTTGAGATCATTATTAGTACAATTTATGATATAGTATTATTGTGTATTCAAGGTGTCGACGATAAGTAAACCACCGATCTTACGTAATACGTGGAGAAAAGAGAGAAAGGGATTGTATCCGGAAGCTGATCACAAATCGGGCCACTAGCGACAAGATTTATACAGGTTCGAACCTCCCTCAAGATAACAACCCTACATCCTGTTGGTTTATATTGATCACAAGATAAAGTACAAGGGGATGTGTCTACTCCAAGATAGGATCTACAACTATTCAGAGGTGGTTGTCAAGGCTAATCTTCTCTTCTACTTACTTGGAAGTCAATTGAACTCGAGATGTCTATTCTAGATTGAGATTCGATGTCTTCTCTAAAGGCCATCAGGGTCCTTTTATAGAGGGTACACCATATCGTGGAAGATACAGACTCATCCCTGAGTAGGACTCCATCCTCCTTAAACATCGGGATTGACTACTTGGTTTAAGAAGTCCCAAATACCCACGGGTGGTTTCCTTATCGACCTAGAATCCTTCTCTGAGGTATACTTCTTCTCGGATAACTAAGATACCTCTAGGTCTTTGTGTATTTGTATACGGATACTGTCGTCGTACATAGTAGTTGTGTACTACTCATCGTCAAGCCCCCCATAAGTACGTGAAACAAGGCCAAGATGGATCAAAGGAAACAATCTAGTCAGGGATAACATTCCGACTAGATGCTTTCTTGAGTGGTCGTAAGAATCCTCAAGTAGGATAAGTCATCAAGTCAGGCTCCTAGTCGTTCAGTCCTCCTTGTCGAGAATTGAGTAGTCTTCGAGTCGCATAAGAAGCTCCCAAGTAGGCTTTCATCCGAGTAGGGACTTTGAGAAGTTGAACGGACGCTTGGCTCATGCCTGTTACTTTTCAGTCATGTTTATCTGAACTGGCAGGTGTCGACGATTAGTAAATCGCCAATCTTACGGTAGTCGTGAGACAGAGAATTTGTTGAAGGGTAGGGAACCCTGGGCCATTGCCGAGCAGCACCAGGATGCATGGACAAGGGATTTTATATCGGTTCGGGCCTCCCTCAGGATAGTAACCCTACGTCCTGTTGGTATATATTGAATCACGAGTATCTTTACAAAGGGTGTTAGTGCCCTAGATTGGATCTAAACCTAGTTCGGGGCTCCTTCGAGTAGATCTAAATGGCTGGAGGCTTCTGTAGTTGCTTGTAGTTTCTGGTAATGCAGTGACCCTATTTTCAGAACGTGAGGTCAGTGTCCATTATCGCGAAGCGTAAATTATCGCGAACAAAAACGACTCTTTTCTTTTGCATGCATGCATGTAGTTAGTTCGAACACGACTCAGATCAAAAACCCTAATGTATGGTTCTACGAATAATATGGAATAAAACAGTGAAACCAATACCACTAAAACTTATGATTCTAAAATTCGTACATGTTCCTAACCTCCCAGCTATCTCAAGAACTTTAACAAGTTAAATTGAAGTTCGTTTGTACATTAAGACCAAATAATTTTCTGTAGTTGTTCACTCTCTCTGTAAATGAAATGTTAATACTTAAAGTTAATTATCATATTGATCCCAAGTCTAACATTTTTGAAAATGGTTGAAGAAATGAGTCTAGCATTTAGAACTCCAATTCCATTGCTAGAACACTAGTTAATTTAGTTTTAGAACTGCCAAAAACAAAAAGAGAGGAATTCAGCTCCCCTGCCACATGGGTCCCACTAGCAGCACCTAACCTCCACGTGTAGCAAACAACCCACTGCACTGGCCCTTTTTCTTCTCCACGCAGCTCAACAGGAGCCATTCCTCATTTCTTGCTTCTTCAAGCTTTTCCCAAATGTCTTCTTCTCCCCTCCAAATTCCATCCAAAACCAAAGATTGAAGCTCTGCATGTTATTCCACCAGGTTCCCCACCTCCTGAGCCTTCCATCCAGCTAAAAATCACTCTCATGCATGAGCCTTGGAATATTTGCCCCATCTTCTTCATCCCCCAGCTCGCCTCCACCTGCATGCCGCACTCTCCAGGGCCATCACCGGCCGGATCCGAGCCGCCCTAGACCTGCCGCCGGATCTCCATGCCGCCGCTCCCTCCTGTCCGGGCCGCACCTCCGCCGCTTGAGCTCGCCGGCCGGCCTCCCCTAGCTCAGCCGCCGGCGAGCCGACCCCCAGCGCCGCCTCGCGCCTCCGCCGCTCCCCTGGACTCCGGCCTCCCCTAGCTCACTCCTCCCTCCGCCGGCCTCATACCAGCGCCAGCCCGCTCGGGCCCGGCTCCCCTGGGCCCCGCCGCCGGCCAGCTCCCGTGCGCCGCCCCCGCGCACTGCCTCCGCGCCGCCGGCCAACGCCTCCTCCACGCCGCCCCTCTCCCACGCCCTGCCGCGCGCTCCCCCGTGCCGTGGCAACCAGCTGCGCTCCGCTGCGCCCAAGCACCGGTGCTGCGGCAGTCCTCCCCGCCTCCCTCCAGCCCGAGCTCGCCACGCCGGAGCTCCACCCCCCGGGCCGCCTCCTCTCCGTGTGCTGCCTTGCCGCGTCGCCTACCTCCTCCACCGCGTCGAGCCCGAGGCCCGAACCCCTCAGCAACCCCATCGCCGGCGGGCACCTCCGCCTCAGCCCTCCTCTGCTCCTGGGTGAGCTTTGCTCACGTACACATTGGATTCAACTGATGCATGTTAATTAACCGGTTAGTGCAATTAACCATTCACCAGCACAATTAATTCACTCGTGGGAAGCATGTCGGATCCAGATAAATTGTAAACATTGATTAGTATAAGTAAACGCAACCGGCTGTACTCAATATACCCATGCTGATGTCTACTCGGTTGGTTTTGATATACATTTGTATGTGTGTTCAGGTGAACCCAATGTTTAGTAGTTAATGTGCTAGCAGCTAATCAGCGATTAACATTTTGTAAACAATGGAATCCATGTCGGTTAGAACCTGTTCGCTCCATTAATTAAAGTGATTTCCTACCTGTCCTAAAGCAGCATAGGATCGTGTGATGAAAACTTAAGCTAATGACCTCTATGATCAATTCACTAATTTCCCTTGTGTCTAAGTATTAACCACGGTTAGTTGCCGATCAATGCATTGCTTCCAAATTAACTGCTAATAATAATGGTACTAACCACTGCTTAGTACTCCAGTAATTGCTTATCTAACCGTAATCATAGTTACCTCAGCCTGTTAGTTAGGTTGGTTCAAGTGTTCGCCTCAGCTAACTGCTGATCACTGCTAATTACTCTAAGGATGGGTTAAGGGATAGCCAACCATGATCAGCTGGTCTGTGGACCCAATGTATCTTTGTTCAGACACTCTCACTACTTTAGTTAATGAACTAACCAACCGAATGACGCATTCGATCCTATTTAACGATCTAGTTATTCCTACTTAGATGTTTAACCATCCAAGGTCCTAACTGATACCCGTGCGCCATGACTCCTACTAAGACATTAGGAAAGGCTAACTAAGTGCACTGACTATTGAACCCTAAACATCTCCCGGGATGTTGGCTGCCATCTGACATATTGCGGCTTTCATACACACCCAAAGACAAGACCGTAGTTAAGACAGGATCAGTTAAGGCTAGGCTTGGTTGGTATACCTAACATTAGAGATGCTTGGCTAATCCAAATTACTAGATACAGAATCAACTATCAGTGTGTCTTGCCATAGAGACAAAACTAATAAGCTTAATCATTAGCCATTAGTAAGGTTCATACCTATCAATGCACCCCATAGCCTTAATCACTAGTTGGCGTAACTATGTCTGATTGGTTCTTTAGTTACCTTAATATCTGATGGTTGACTCAATTAGTTAATCCTAGGTATTTTGAAATGTCCAATTATTCGTTAACCAGTGAGTAGCTCATTTGATGAACACACAAACCAAATCGTGAGTTACCATATATCTGGTCAGAGGACTCAAACCTTGAAGTATACTAGTGACCCCGTTGATAAGTGAGTAGTCAATTAGTGGTTGATTATTTCAGACATTCTAAATTAATGTAAGCTTATTTCCTTACTGAGAAGAAGACAGGAAATGCTAAGTTTTATTAAACTGGTAGAACTCGTAGAAGATGTCAACGAACTCCTAATACATATATGCTAGAGAATCTAGCTTAACAGCCAAACCAACATGCTCAATATCATAACTCACCTAGAATCCACGCGAAAACCTAGCATTTCATGCATGCATCCATGTAGTTGTTCATCCACCATTAAAGCTATATCACAACTAAAACTAAACCCAGAATCTGGAATGAACGCCAACCTATTCATGTACTTGTATACCCTTATTTTAAATCCACCGTAGTTGCATCCATATCGCTGGCATTCATGCATCTTCGTCCTTTTCGAATTAGTTCTTAGGGTTGCTTTTTCCCTTTTTAGAGGTCGCTTGCTTCTTATTGGTGTTTCAAGTATTCTGGAGTTCTCCCGCATGCTCCCCGCAAGATCAGGAACAACCCGAACAAGGCAAGCAGAGCTTGTTGCATCTTTACCTTCCGTACTCTTGTGTATGCCCTTGTTATATGTGCTATGTGTATGAATGTTTATCTGTGAATTGTCGCAAGTTGCGTACACTAGCATGTGTAGGATGTGTCTTACGTCGAGAACATCTGATAGCTCTTTAACTAAATGGTTAAGTGAGTTGTGAGAGCCGAGGGCGTGCACAATGGGTACGGTTGGTGTTCATCGTAGTTTGATGGCGACACGGGAGTAAGCAGAGATTTAGTCGCCACACCAACCCTATCTTCAGCGTGTCACCATCCCTTATCACACGTGGACGCTAGCGAGAACCAACACTGAGGATAGTTGGGGGTAGGCATGCACTTTGGAGGCTCGCTACCTCCAAACTGTTATGCACTCACTATGCCTGCAGGGGTTGAGTTGTCGGTAGCGGTTCGAGAGATCAAAATGAACTTGTCGAGGATTGGATCAATTTGGATTGGATTTAGGGGCTGCCCTAATCGAATTGGATGAGGTTTAATGGATTGGTTTGGGATTGGACTCAGGGGTTGCCCCAAATGGATTTGGATTCAATAACTTGATCTCGTGGTAAATTAGCTGTGATATGTTGTGTCCTGAGTTAGTCTGTTATTTAATCTGTCTTTACTTCACCTATTAATGTTATGTTCTTAACTTGTATATTGTTACTCTGAGAAGCATCCATGTTTAATTGTTGTTGCACTAGCATGAGTAGGACATTTAATCAAGCACGAATAAGTCTTGCGAGTACGTTCGTACTCACCTAGGTTATTCCTAGAGCTTGCAGGTGAGCCGGTGGTCGAAGATTATTTGATGATGCCTGAACGTGTGTTTCCTCGGTTGTGTTCGATTGTGGGATAGTTGGTGTTTTGTTCAGCGACCACTATGTCGCTGTGGGTCTAATCATTTTGCTTCCGCTGTTGTTAAATTTCTCCGTACTCGGATATGTTTCCGGTGATAACCGACTGATGTAATATATCGTCCCATCGTGGACTGTTATTATTAATATCGTAATGTAGAGCTTTGTGATGATATCCGAGTTGTTGATCCAGGCTGCCCCTGCACAATGCGTGAATGATATGAAGTGTATGGGTATGCCGTGAAGGATCGAGGCTGTACCATTTTCTACTAAGTCGAGCAGGTGTTGGTTGAGTGACCCGCTGCTGAGATGCTGTGCCGGCCAGGCAGGGTGTGGGCGTTCTACCGGGCTTTCGAGCGACCCACTAGCTTCCGAGCTAGGTTAGGGTGTGGGTAGAATGCCGGGCTCCTCCGACCTTGCTTGTCGCGGTAGGATTCGGGAACGACTCTGACTCTTCACCGGATTATGGAATCGTATGTGGTTTTGGGAAGATTGGTCGCTTCCGGCCGGCTCGCACGTGGCGGGTGTCGGATCGTTCTACCTTGGTGCGTACGGCACAGGTACCGTGCCACTGGGCTGACGAGTCCTTCGGTCCTTGGCGACTTCGCGTTCCCCTAATCATATGCAATTCCGGGTCCGTGACAGGTAAAATCTGTAGGATCGGTATGGCTTATAAACTTTGTCGCATATGTCCTTCCTTGAGGGTCCTCGGGTCCTTATATAGGGGGTTCCTCGAGTCGTAGGAGACATGGACTTATCTCTGAGTTGGACTTTGACTTCTTTAAACGTGGGGATAGGGTCTGCTAGTTTAAAGGGTGTCTAGGATCTCTACGAGTGGTCCCCTTATCTCCTAGAATCCCTAGCGAGTATGTTACCCGCTCTGGGTATCCAGGGAATATGTATACGGGTACCACTTCGCATACGGTATAGTGTATTACTCATCATCAAGCCCCCCATTAGTACGTGAAATGAGGTCGGGATGGATCAACCAAGAATAGACCTAGTCAAGCAGCACATCCAACCTGAAGTATTCCTGGGTTGTCGGTGTTACCTTCCGAGTAAGCCGGGTACCTACTCGAAGCAGCTTATTCTTCTAATCGGGAAATGGATATACCCGAGTGGCTTTTGAGATAAGCCCTCCAGTTACCCTTCTTTTGAATAGGAACATACGAGCACCCAACCGAGTGGTTAGGGCAAGCCTGTGATTTCTGCAGCCAAGCTTATCTAGATCCAGCGATGTTCAAAATTTTGAACTGTCACGGAGGAAATTTTGCATGGTGGTGAACATATCTTCCCTCTTTTTTCTGTGACTGTTGTGCTGACGTGAGAAACTTGAGGCGCATTTGACGGGGACGTGCGCAGAGTGGTCAACCCCCCCACCTAAGGTTGTTGGTACGATCAGGAAGGCTATGAAGCCCCCAGTGATGAGGACATCTCCCACACTATCATCCAAGGACCAATCACCCGTTCCCGTGCCCGACGACTTAATCATGAGGTGCGTTCGTTTCTTACTATCCATAATTATGTGGCTAAGGATGGGATGCTACTTAATGGTGATATTTTGATTCTTAGGAACATGGGAGAAGCACCACTAGACCAGCCACAAGAGGATGAGGCGCCATCCCAAGTCAAGTCGGACTCCACTTCAACTTCGAATTCAGTTCGGTTTTCAGCAGACAGCACCTACATAAATGGGGCATAACTTTCTCATACGGAGTCCGATTGAAGAGTTCTTGTATGCGTTGGAAAGCTAACAACGACACCTTTCCAATGGATCTGATGCCATATTATGAATAATTACAGAGACATTGAAATTGTCAGAACAAGTCGTCAGGTGCTGCGACACCGTTTTGGGCCACTTCGGGCCTTGTTTTCGTTTCGGGTTTTAAGCCCAGGTTTAGGGTGAAACTCTCAGAAACCCTAGGTATAAATACTTGGTAGCCGTCATTGTTTAGGGGGGTTTTGCTTAGAATTATTCTGCCATCACAGTCTCGCTGATTTCATCAGTTTGTAGAACCCCACTTCGAGTAATCAACAATCATCTCGTTTGTGAGATTGCTTCTACTGTGTTCTTGCTTGTGTTCTCGATTCGCATGCAGGGATAAGCCTTCTTGGCGCGTGTCGTATTGCTGAGTTTTGATTCATAGTCAACGTCCGGTTGTTTATCACAAACAAGCCACCGGTTGTACCACCTGCTACGTTGGTAAGAACTTTGCAAGAGCGTGGTTAGACGCTTGAGTGAGAGCGACTCCACATCCTAGTAGTTCGTAGGAGCTTTATACATTTGTGTGTTCCTTGTTTTCACTAACCATGACAGGATCACCAGCGGCACATCAAGATGATGGAGATGAATGTGTTTCTAAGTTAGAGCTTCAAACGATGCTGCGAGATATCAATGCAAATATTAGCAAGAGCAACCAAGACAATGAGCATCGATTAGAGAGGATAGAGAGGAGTATCGCCACCCTCATCACCAGGATAGATAACCTAGAGAAGCAGCCACCTTCCGATAGAGCTGAATCAGAGGATCTCGAGGCGGATGACACTGATCGAGATGAGGATGAGTATGACCGACCTGCCGCCAGAGCAGGACTTCCAGCTGGAGGTCGCCCCGCTCCTCACGCGGCACATCAAGAACGACGACAACCACGTCGACAAGGTAGGGGAGGTAACGACACAAATCCTCGTCCTAGACGTGCACATGATGATTATTATGCTAATGTAAATCTCCTGCATAAATAAAGACTCGCATGCATTTTGTCAATATCTGTGTTATGTGAATGACTATCGTGTTTTTCCATTAACTTAGAGTTAGAACTTATCAGAAACCTGGTACTAAGGACTTGTTGAGAGCTTGGGACACTTAGCGCTTTCTAGCCTTTTTTCCTTTGGTCCAAGTCGGAAGACTTTGCTACTAGTCAAGGAGTTAGGTTAATCAGGCCTTAGGTCTAGATGAAGTGGAGGGTACTGGGACCCCTAGTCACTCGTAGACGTGATAAGGGACCTCCCTCTATCTTGTTCGAGACCGTAGCTCAGACTTCTTCCTCTTTGCAACACTACTGCAGAAATGACCTTTACTGATGGGCAGTAAACCCCCTCTACTGATGGCCCGGAGTGCCCGTCAGCCTAGAATGTTAGTGGAGGGGTGCCCTCCACTGACAGGCAGGCTGCCCGTCAGTAGTGTACGCAACTACTAACGGGCCCCAACTTGCCCGTCAGCGGAAACCCCTCCAGGGCTGGCTGTGGCTCGCCCTGGAGGTATCACCACTGACGGGTCCCTGTTGGGTGCCCGTCAGTGGTTGTCAGTTCACTGACGGGCACATTAGAAGGGCCCGTCAGTAGTGTGGCCATTGTGCAGTTGTATTCAGCACAAACAAATTCACAAATATATTCACAACTTTCACAAATATTCACAAATTTCACAAATATATTCAAGACATAGTCAAAGCTCATAATCACATAACACATTCATAATCACATAACACTTCACATAACCATTGATCACAAGTATGAAAGAACACAAGTATGTTGATGAGCGACATAATAAAGTTGTTAAGTATAGACAGAACATAGTGGCAACTATTCGTCAATTTCAGAAACAACGAATCTATCGATGCCTACTTAAGTTTGGCTTCGAAAATTGGGGGCTAGTGTAGAATTCACCCATTGGATTGACGACTGCAAGGTTGATGACTTTGGCGAAGATTCTTTGGATGCAGGCAAAGTCCTGAGGCAGTCGTACAAGTGACTTCCCAGCTCACACAAAGCCTTCAGTTCTTTCATATCTTTCCAATGCTTGTTCTTTGACCGGATCCAGCAGTCCATATGGGCACAGGTGTAGTACCCACATGTCACGCTATTTTTTGGCTGAATTTTGGAAGGGAAGGTGTAATGGTGTACCATTCTTGTCGCTTTTGAAGGTATTTTACTATGTCCCCTGTGAACATGGCTTTGAAAAAAGCTATATCCAAAATATTAGTGATATTGCTGAAGTCCGATCTCTTGGTCTCATCGGAGTCAAGGTAAAATGCCTTGGCCCAGCATGGAATGATCAAATGAGGACCCAGTGGTTGCTGCGTAAATGTGAACAAATGGACCTAAGCAGGCGGAGATACGTGCATAAAAAACAAAAAAAATTCCCACGGTACTAAGTTAAAGGGACTTACGGAGGGTTGTAGGGGGCTAGTAGGTAGTCCTTGTCCTTATGAATGATGAATGCATGCACAAGGTATTCTTCCAGAAAGACTCGACCATCTGGGGTCGCAGCATAGCCTTCATTCATGCATATCGGATTGATTATTCCAATATTGGAGTCGCGTAGACGTCTGCACTCTTGGGCTTCATAGAGAGCCCATAGCCTGAACATCGTGGTGTCGAGCCTATAGAGGTTGTACATGTTGAAGAGGTCTTCAAAGTTGATGTCGAAGGTGTCCTGGTCGTTCTCCATGAAGAAATTGTAATCCCTTGGCACCTTGACCTTCCAATATTGGCAAAATGTTTGCGGATCTCTGGACATCTTTAGTAATCTTCATGTAGCGCCTTCATGCCCTCCGAAAGATTGTCCAACTCATCCTGCGGGAGCAAGTCTTGACCTGGATAGAAAACCTCTCGCTAGAGACCCATGCTCGTGTAGATAATTTGGATGATGATGCTGAGAAGGATAAGGATTTCTTCATCTGCTTTTGCCTCCTTTCTTTCCTTCTCGCCGGTGCCGACCCGTCTCTTTTTGCTTTTCTTCCTCCTGTGTAGCGACTCAGGATTCTTGCCTGCCACCATCGCTGCTTCCAGTGTTCCGGCTAGTGTGGTGGGAGAGATAATCTTCCCTCTGGGTTGATCCAGCGGGTCGCCTTAAGCCTTGGATCGCCTTTTCGGTGGATCATTGTTGGGTTCCTCGGTGCCTTCGAGGACTGCAAAACCGGCTCCATGTATTGGTCCCCTGACAAGATGGTCTTCCAGGTCTTTAAACGACTGAGTTGTTTGGTTGAGGCCCAACGGAGATCATCCGACTGATGGAGAGGGGTTGTTGGACGAGGGGGCCGTGCGAGGAGAGGCCACCACAGATAAAATAGTTTGGCTCTTCGGCCACTGGATGAAGTAGTTCTTGCACTGCCCTAGCTTGGTCAGTTCTGCTTCAGGGGGACAGGGACTAACACATCACTGTAGTCGTTGAGGACAAGGTCCACCTGCACCTTCGCATGGTGCTCCCGCATAGGAACACAGTGCATGATTGCCCCTCCCGGCGTTGGGAAAACCTGGCCGTGTGCAACCTTGACCTTCATGCCAGGCATTTGCACCGTGAGTGTGCAGTTAGTGGCTTCCTGCGAAACAGAGGATAGATGTGCCATCCTCATTGGAGTCAAGACAATGAAATCATGATTTACTATAATGACTCATTTAGCGGACGTAACTTATGGTGATGCTGTCGATGGGATTCAGCGAGTCGGGGCGGCTGTCCGAGGTGGATGCGCAGCTACTCCATCTAGATGGCTGGTTATCAGGAACATGGTCAGACCGCCTTGCACTGCGAGCACTTGCATACGTACTCACGTCTGCTCAACAATCTCCTGCATTTGATCCCGCAAATTTTCCATATACTCCTGACTGTCTCTCCTTGGGCGGCGGCGACCCTCGGGGTTTCGGGGAAATACTCTGTCCCATTTAACGCCATCCCCGACGCCTACTACACGGCCCCAATGCTCCGGTTTCTATCGAGCCTTCGCCAGATCATCGTTCCACCTCAGGAAGCTCGTGACGGAGTCCTGTGAGCTTCCAGGCTGCTGGCTCAGGTCTGTCTACAAGTTATATTACTTGATGAGAAGATAGCGTATTTGGATGCAACGTAATTAAGTAAGAAAAGACACTGAGTTGAGACGTTACCAGCCAGTTGGCCACCTCCTGGAGTTCCTCAAACTCTATAATTGGTGACCTCGTCACAAGGTCAGAGCTTGTGTGCGTCCTCATGTACTCCCTGGCGCGTGGCTCCCTGAGATGCGCGGAAAGGAGGTGCTTCCCAGCCGCGGCTAGTTTGGCATCCTCTCTGGCCCACTTTGGTCTCTTCCCTAGCTATCCATGGCTGCCGAGCTTGTGGTCTAATGTGTTCTTGGAGCGAAGCTCCTTCCCCCAACGACTCTTCTCCTGGAATTCTGGACTCCTTATTTGAGCAACGAATTGCTCCCAGTCTTCCTTTGTATCTTCGACCATCTTTTACTAATTTTATTATCCCAATCGTCGTCCAGGACTTTCTGTGTGCCGTATCGCCAAGTCTTCAGAGCCCTAGCCATGATGTGAAGGGCTTGCGCTTTGACTTTGTCCTTGTCGATGGCAGGAATCTGGTACTTGTCCCACAGTTTCCTCAAGAGATCATCTCTGGTCGACTTAGTCAAATGGCTGAACTCTTTGCATGTGATCTTAACTTGTTCGTGGACTATGCACCCGCAGGCGTTGCTAAAGGTCTAGGCGGCCTTCTGTGGACTCGCTGGAACATCTTCGACGTCGTCGACTCGAGTGATGATATACGTCTTGTCTGGTAACTGGTTGCCTTTTCTCCTTTTCTGAGACCTGGTCGGAGCCGGAGGTGCTACTTCCTCCTCGGGCGCCTCGTCCTCTTCAGAACCTGACTCGGAGCCAGAGTGATCATGGAGGAGCTGGAGTCCGAGGCAGGTTGCTCTTGGCTAGCTGTGACGGCCACCTCAGGGGCATGTTCTTTGGCCGGCTCGGGGGTAGGTTCCTTGGCCGGCTCGGAGGCAACTTGCTTGGGCGCCTCCAGGGTTGGGGTGTCGATCGGTGCCGCCACGTCAAGGGGGGCCGTGCTGTCATTAACGGGCTCTAGTTCTCGGGTCGGTGACCCAGCGGGAGGAGTACTGGTGACCATTTTAGAACTGAGATGAATTCTTTGTGCTCTGTTTATTTGTTAATATCATTATTCACAACTGGCATATACATAGGGCATAATTAACTGGCTAATCTTAAAACCATGAACAAGCACAATAGTCATACAAAAGACCGAAACCTCAAGAACATTAAGCCTTAACCGAAAACAATCGAACCAGTCTTGGAAGTATATACATACCTAGTAACACATGTCTAAAGTTGATATACCATGCACCCATGAGGGCCCACATGTCTTAATGTGGCCCCAACTCTTTAAACCCTATCAATGCACCTTTTTCTTATTTCTTTTCTTTTAAAGCAGAAACCCTAAAAGCATGATTTTATGTGAATTCATTGGTCCCAAAATTCTAGAAACATTCCATAAAATATCTAAGACCCATTTGCACCTAGGTATAAAATAATATTGCAATGTTTAGTATAAAATTTTTGCACAACATCTAAAATACAGATCACTGGTCAGAAATTGCATTTGCACTACAAAACCTAGAAATACCCTTCAGAAAATTCTATAAAAATTCCACATCATAGAGTGTACATCCGTAAGCTCAAATGTGCAAAAATACCAGCAGCTTCAATTCAAAAAAATTTAGTACTTCCTGTTGAACACCTTCTGCACTAAACATTCATGCACCTGAACTCTTGGTCAAAAATACCTAGGCATGCTCACGTGTGGCATTCCCACACCTTCTGTCGATTAGCTACAGCTCTGCTGTGTCAGCCATGGCCAGGGCCTTCCCCTTGACTTTTCCTTCGCGCGCCACCACACAGAGACCAGCTGAGGGCCCCTACCACCATGCCCCGACGTCCACAGCACCAGTGCTCAGATCAACCCGAGACTCTAGCAACAATGGGGAATGGGGAAGGAGAGAAGGGATTGGGGGAAAGCTTACCGGGGGCGTCGGGGCCGGAGGGGACGGCGGAGGGGGAGTGTAATACCCAAATTAGACGACTAGGTTGTTGCCCTGCATTCATGCATACATGACATCATCTACATGCACACGCACCCACACAACTTATTTAAACTAAGATAAAGTACGATGAAACTTTATAGAATACGTACATATCTCATCCTCGGTGGATTGAGTTGCAAACACCAATCAACTTATTTTAAGTGTCATAGAATCCCTCTACTAATCTCCTCTTTTCTCCCCAAGACTTGCCCCAAAAGCCACATGAAATAACACTTCAACCGAAGCGTCTGAAAGCAAACCCTAAACCGTCGAAATCTAGGGCTAAGCAATTGGGCGAGTTAAGGTACATAAAGTCCCATCGAAACTTGGGAATAGCCAAACATATAAACATGTTAGCTCCATGCAAATTTCAACAGCTTTGGAGGAGTCTAAAACCTAATTGGAGTTTCAACGTCGAATTAGGTCAAAAGTCGGATTGAACTGGAACCTAGGGCAAACACACTCCAAACCACCCCAAACTTCTATAGTAGGGCTCTTATAATGTTTTGAGCATCCCCTCCAAATTTCAGAAATTTGGGTATGCCTGGGGCTTAGTTGCAATATAAACTCAAATTGAGCCCCAAATGGAATTTGAATGCAAACATAGGACAAATCTTGCCCAAACTGGTTCAAATTCTTCCAGTAGCTCACAAATAATATTTTAAAACCCCTGTAGAAATTTCAACTTATTTGGAGTTAGTTTGGTACATAAAATGATAATGGGAGTAGTGCTGCTATTAAAGAAAATAAAGAGAAGAAGAGAAACCTAGGTCGCCTGGGCCGAAACCCCACCCGCTCGGCCCGTTAACCCGCTCGGCCAGCCCACCTAACCGGCCTGCAGCCCGAAACCGCCTCCCTCTCACCCCTTTCCGTCTCCTCCTTGGGAAAACGCCCCGCGAGCCTGTGCGCCTCCTCCCTCACACCCGACGGCGGGGCCCGCAGGTCAGGCCACCGACGCCACGTCTCTGCCGCCGGGTGGCCGCCGTGGGCGGCGCGGCCACCTCCTTCCGACCGGCCGCCGCCCCCATAAAAAACCACCCCTACCCGTTCGGACAGCCCCCTCGCGCCCCATTCCCGAACCCTAGCTCCCCAGCCTCCTCTCCGGTGTGCAATTCCTCGCCGCCGCCGTCGTCTCCTTCGGCTCCGGCCCGAACTCCGGCGTGGAATCCCCGCTTCCCCGGTGAGCCCCGACCCCCATGCTTCACTCCCGAGCTCCTCCCGTTGCCCCTCACCTCCTCATCCCCTCCTTCTTCAGATCCGTGGCCGAGGCACTCCACCGGCGGCAACCCGAGCGCCTCCTCACCGTCGACCACCGGGAACTCGCCCCCGAGCCCCTCCGCGTCCCCCAAGCCCGGGCATTGCCCTAGGTGAGCCGCCGCCGCTCCCTCCGCCATTTCCCCGAGCCTGCCGTGCCCCCGAGGCCATCCGGAACAACTCCGGTCAAGCTCCGGTGGTGTGCTCCCAGCCCCGAGCTCGCCGGCCTCTGGACCAAATGGGTAGGCCACGTGGCCGCCCCCTTATTGGCCATGGGCGCACACTCAGCTGCTGACTGGGATTTGGCCACCCAGTCAGCACTGTCCAATGGGTCCCACGTGTAAGCCAGAGGAGTGTAGGGTTGGGTTTTTGGCGCGGGTACATCTCGGGTGCGCGTAGAGTTTTAGGCTTAGCTCCGAGTGCACTTCGGGTAGGTTTAGCAATTTAGGTCTCGCAGTTAGAGTTAGGGTTTTGATTCCAAAATCCAATAAAATTCAAACGCGCATAACTTTCCAACCGTAAGTCCGATTTCGACGAATTTCATATGTTCGGAAACCTCTCGAGGTTCCTACAACTTGGCTGCATCAAAAACTAATTTTGAGCACATGCACAAGATGGCACTTAGGGTTGAAGTTTTGCTTCTATCGAGGGTCGATAACACCTAGCTTCGCGATCCTAGTCCCAATTTTGACAAATTTTAGGTACTCGGAGACCTCGCGAGATACCCTACAGTCTGATCCTATTAGCCTCCTACTAGGGATACATACATAGAGAGCCATTTCACGATGCGAGTTGTAGCTCTTTTATTACCGTTCGTCGATAAACCCTAAGCTTCATAGCCGCGTAAAATGACATATATAAAGTTAAGGTTACGAGTTCATTTCCACAAGGTTACTTAGAGCAAGGCTCGCTGTCATGAAACCCTAACGCCTATACAACATCGTAGAAGTTCTTTCTTAACGTTTCATTATGTTGTATAACATTCCTCGATAATCCGTAACTTAGCGATACTAGCTCCAAATGATTCGTTCCAGTTGCGTTAGTCTTGTATCTCAGAACACTACTAGAATACAAACATGTTACCTCATGATCCTCTATTATGCGTAGTAATCTCTAACCTTAACATGCAATCAAATGAAATCACATGCATGCATGGTTAGGACAACAACCTGCTATCTACCATTGCCAATAGAGAATTCCTGATGCCGTAGGCTTGGTAGTATCTACACTTCACTTTAGGATTGCATATTTAGACTCATTCATCATGCATACATGCTGGATTTTAATATCCCCTTTACCGTTCTTTCCGGTTCTCCGTATTGCCTATAAAAGAAACCGAAGAAGAAGACCACCCGGCTTACGACTCACGCAAGATCAGGAACCCTACGGACTAAGGCAAGCAGAGCTTGTTGCATCCTTGCATTGTTATTTATATACTTTACTTGATTATATGTTTGTGTGTGGATCACTGTTTGGAATGTGTACTTCGGTTCAGTAAACTAGCATGTTAGGATGTGTCGTTTGTTGTGTCCAGCGATGGCTGAGAATTAATCCGGTGCTTCTACTAACTTGAACTAATAATGTGAGATGTGAGAGCCGAGGGTGTGCTCGATGGATTCGGTTGGTAGGTTCTATCATCCTGAGGAGATGCCGCTCGACGAATACGGTTGGTAGGTTCTACCATCCTGAGGTGCTTCCGTTCGACGGATACGGTTGATAGGTTCTACCATCCTGAGGTGATTCCCATCGTACCACTCCCTTATCACCGCGTGGACGTTAGCGGAAATCTCCGCCATGGACGTGGCGTATGGTGAGCCTCGATCACGTGGAGATTAGCTACCTCCGGGTGATGAGCACTGGTTATTTCCATGGGGATGTATTTGCCGGTAACGATCCGAGAGATTTAGAGAATGTGTGTCATAGTGGCTAGTGTCAATGTGCGATGTGGACTGTCCCAAGTGAGTGGGAAGTGGCAAGTGAGTGCCGTGTGGTCTATCCATCGAGGTGTCTAATTGGCAAGTGAGTGTCTCTATATTCATTCGTGAATTTTAAGCTATGATTTATTATCTATGGTTGACCTCCTTTTCTGTCAATGAGTTATTTGTATACTTGTACCCTTCTAGCTTGAGTTAGGTCATGTTTAATTGCTGCTATACTAGTATGTGTAGGACATTTAATCAAGCACGGATAAGTCTGCGAGTACGTTCGTACTCACCCAGGTTACTCCTGGAGCTTGCAGGTGAGCGGTGGTCGAAGATTACTTTGACGATGCTTAAACTTGGTTTCCTCGGTAGTGTTCGAACAATGGGATAGTTGGTGTTTTGTTCAGCGGTCACTGTGCCGCTGTGGGACTCACTTATTTTGTTTCCGCTGTTGTTAAGTTCTCCGTACTCGGATATGTTTCCGGTGAAAACCGACTGATGTAATATGTTGTCCCATCGTGGACTGGTATTAGTAATATCGTAATGTAGAGCTTTGTGATGATATCCGAGTTGTTAAATTCAGGCTGCCCCTGCACAATGCGTGAATGGTATGAAGTGTATGGGTATGCCGTGAAGGATCGAGGCCGTACCATTTTCTACTAAGTCGAGCAGGTGTTGGTTGAGTGACCCGCTGGCTGAGATGCTGTGCCGGCCAGGCAGGGTGTGGGCGTTCTACCGGGCTTTCGAGCGACCCACTAGCTTCCGAGCTAGGTTAGGGTGTGGGTAGAATTGCCGGGCTCCTCCGACCTTGCTTGTCGTGGTAGGATTCGGGAACGGCTCTGACTCTTCACCGGATTACGGAATCGTATGTGGTTTGGGAAGATTGGTCGCTTCCGGCCGGCTCGCACGTGGCGGGTGTCGGATCGCTCTACCTTGGTGCGTACGGCGCAGGTACCGTGCCACCGGGGTGGACGAGTCCTTCGGTCCTTGGCGACTTCGCGTTCCCCTAATAATATGCAATTCCGGGTCCGTGACAGCTTGGTATCAGAGCCGAGCTGACCGTAGGAAGCCAATTGCAGGTGGTCGTTAGTTAGGACTCGGCAATGTCGAGAAAACTATTTGCAAATTAAACCCTATATTTAAAACTAGTAAGTAGACTGCTTTTTATTCCTTACCCTCTCCGCTCTTAGTTCTGAGACCCCTTCTCTGTCGCTTTGGTTTTTGTGTTTGTGGCTGACTTTAACCGGTTGCCTGCTCTGCCAGATGGATTCCCCACAGCGGATGCATGCCACCCATGCCCTGGATGTTGATGGATTTCCGGAAATACTCCTGTACATGCTCCGAGAGCTTGGATTCCCCTACCTCCCGGAGTACCTGATACATAGAGCCGACTTAG
The DNA here is from genome assembly GCA_019208055.1 of Stipa capillata. Classification (NCBI taxonomy): domain Eukaryota; kingdom Viridiplantae; phylum Streptophyta; class Magnoliopsida; order Poales; family Poaceae; genus Stipa; species Stipa capillata. The sequence continues at coordinate 89,350 of JAGXJF010001910.1, read as the reverse complement.
GGTTTGGCCTGTATGAGTATCGAGCACGCGTGTTCATCAACCCACGCGACAGTGACCCTCCATATCAGCCATGCTTCTTCAACGGATATGGAGCTGAGTTGGAGTCTGCCGTCCAGGATGCGGCCTACTCAGCCATTTGTCATCTTCGCTACGAGCTTCCGGGCCTTGCCGAAAGCCCCTTCGTCTACTTCCCGTCACGCACTCCGATGGAGGATGTGGCGCCATATGAAGACTTCACCCAGGAACCCAATGTGGCCTTGGCCCACTTGGGGCATCTTGTCCGAACCCTGGACACGGCGTATCGAGCCCGTGGTTTCGAGTTGAGGCGATATCGACACCGTCTCATCATCTCCCTGCAGCTAGCGCAGCATCAAGCACATTTCCTTGCTCCCCCTCCACACTTCTGGACCGGCGAAGGCATCTACTCAGTCTATGAAGTTGGTCCATGGGAGCCCCACTACCCGTCGGTGGGCGGAGTAGAGCTTGGATTTCGCCCTGATGTTCTACGTTCCAGAACGTTGGCAGGCAGCACCCGACGTATCCCCACTGTCCTTCCTCTGCATGGACATGGGATTCCGTTGTTCCACACTCCACTTCCTCTCCCTGACAATTTGGAGACCTATGAGATTCGTCGCCGCAGTGCAGGAGCTCCCTATAGCCCTTAGTGTGATTTGTATTTTGGAATGTAAGGTGAACCGTGATGTCAGGTTCTAGGGTATCTTTTGGACAATTATAGTTGGGTATCCATGGCTACAATTTTGGAACATTACCCCGTTTATTTCACTAAGAGAGTGATCTAAACCGCAGCCTTCCTATGAACCCCGTCGATCGAATTAATGCATTCGTGTCTTAGCGTCAACTTCCTTGCAATTGTTTGTGCCTCATTTTCTCGTGAAAGTGTGTACGAAACGATGTGCCATATCCTTGGTTACCTGGTTATACCCTTGTGGAAATATCCTTGATCTCCTAAGTGTCCAACTTCTTTGTCTCATCCGGTGCCTTTTACTTCAGCAGCATGGCATCTGGAACGCGTGGAGCCGCTCGCGGGCGTCGTGAACGTGAAGAAGAAGAAATGCCACCCCCTCCCCAGCAGCCCAACATCGCCGAAATCTTGCTCACCCAGAACCGGATCTTAGAGCAGATAGTGCGCAATCAAGGCGCAGCAGGTGGTCAGGGCAGAGGCAGTCTGTCTGAATTTCAGAGAACTCAACCAGCTACTTTTGATCGGACCGATGACCCTCTTGAAGCGGACAATTGGATCCGCACGATTGAAAGGAAGCTTCAGCTGGCCCAGTGTGCTGAAGAGGACAAGGTCAACTTCGCCTCCCACTATCTAGAAGGAGCTGCCGCTGACTGGTGGGCGAACTTTTTGGCCCTGCAAGCCCCCGGCCATGTGGTCACTTGGGCCGAGTTCCGAACCGGCTTCCGTGACTTCCACATCCCTGCCGGTATCATGGCATTGAAGAAGGAAGAGTTCCGAGACCTTCGTCAAGGCAAGAAGCCCATCATGGAGTTTCTCCGTGAGTTCAACCATTTGGCGCGGTATGCATCACGCGAAGTATCCACCGACGAGGACAAGGTAGAAAAGTTCATGGGGAAATTAAGCGAAGAGATGCAAGCTAAGTTAGCCACGGTTGACGTGCAAAACTTTCAGCACTTGGTGGATAAGGCCATCAACGTGGAAGCCAAAGAATTAGCCCTCGACAAGACTCGTAAGCGTGAAAGAGAAGCACTGAAAGCTGCTGCTGGCAGTTCGCAGAAGCCACGGGTGTGGCAGCCACAACCACCCCGCCCCACTGGACAGTATCCACCAAGGCCACAAGATTATGCTCCTCGCCCTCAGCAACAAGGACATCAGCCTCATCCCCGGAACGGACAGCCGCGACCCGTATTTGATCGGAATAAGGTCAGGTGCTATAACTGCGGAAATATGGGGCACTTTGCTGATCGCTGCACCTCGCCGCGCACAAATTTTGCCTTTGCTCCCAAGGGGCAACAAGGACAAGCTAGGGGAGGCTTTCAAGCAAAGGAACCAGCCCTTAATAGAGCTCCAACCGCCGGCCGTGGCCAGATGAACTACATCGCCATCGAAGAAGCGCAGGATATACCGGAGCAAGAGTTGGGTACGCTCCCTGTTAACTTAACTCCAGCTACCGTCCTTTCAATTCCAGAGTATCCCACCCTTTTGCATAAAGCTAGTTTCCGCATGAGAACAAGATCCCATTATTAGCCTTGCCTTATTTACTCTTAGTTGCAATTCCTGAACTGGAGACCGAGGATCCTTAAGTATGGTGCCTGATGGACTCTGTCATCTCCAAACCACACTACCCAGTTAATTACAAGAAGATTCATCTTCTTGTTTTTACTGAGAAAAATACAACAAAGATTCTAGAGAATCTAGCTTAACAGCCAAATTAAGAATAGTTGCATCATAATTCACCCTAAACCCCATACGAGGTAAGAATGGTATAGAAAAGCCGAAGGCAAGGAAGTTGAACGAACGATCAAATAGAGGAGAGACATAAACAGCAGAAGACAAGGATGGATAAGCATAGTAGCACCAATCCTTCGGTACAGTGATAAGCCCAAGGACTTAAGAGACACAGCTCCCCATTAAAGTTGCCATCTACGTTAACCTAGCTACCCAAGATCCTTCAGATACCCTAGTTGGAACCTTGCCACCTAGTTCCCAAAAACAAGGGCAATTTCCGAAACAGGACACCCCCGGAGGGGTCGAGCACCCAACATTCAGACTCGGTAAAGTAGAATGTGCAATCGGAAAAGCCTTTTTGTACCAACACTCCTGCTTCCGATCTTTCTTCTCAAGTAATCATAAACAGATACTTCAATTGCTTCAAGTCTCTACCCTCACTACCCTAACCAGCCTTTGTTGGGACTGAGATAGCTGGTCGTAATGACCCCTCCCACTCAAACCAACGATCTTGAATTCTGAATCTGCAGGACTGTCAAGGTCCTCGCACCCCTCTTCCTCCAGAATACGGTTATTTGGAAATAATAACTTGATCTGGTTTTCTCTTTCCAGAACTGGTGTAGAAGTCAAATAGTAACAGCTTGGTATCAGCAACGCAAGAACTTAGCCTTCCCTGAAACATCCAAACCCCTGATATCCATCCCTCCCGGTAGCACCAGGCCGTTTCTTCACCATTATTCTTGATGAACCCAAACAAAGCGGATAGGTCACCTGGTCAAGTTTGGCATCCAGCAGACGTGTCGTAACCCTCCTTGACCCCCGCGATGAAAGAACTACAAGAAGGCTTCTTGACAGAATGGAGCAATCACATCGACGTTGAAGCTAAGTGGGAAAACATGAAGATTGACTCAGGACAGAGCTCTCATCCTTGTTTGCCGAACGTTAGAGATCTCGGGTCGAGATCTTTTTAAGGGGGGTAGGTTTTGTAATACCCAAATTAGACGACTAGGTTGTTGCCCTGCATTCATGCATACATGACATCATCTACATGCACACGCACCCACACAACTATTTAAACTAAGATAAAGTACGATGAAACTTTATAGAATACGTACATATCTCATCCTCGGTGGATTGAGTTGCAAACACCAATCAACTTATTTTAAGTGTTATAGAATCCCTCTACTAATCTCCTCTTTTCTCCCCAAGACTTGCCCCAAAAGCCACATGAAATAACAGATCACTGGTCAGAAATTGCATTTGCACTACAAAACCTAGAAATACCCTTCAGAAAATTCTATAAAAATTCCACATCATAGAGTGTACATCCGTAAGCTCAAATGTGCAAAAATACCAGCAGCTTCAATTCAAAAAAATTTAGTACTTCCTGTTGAACACCTTCTGCACTAAACATTCATGCACCTGAACTCTTGGTCAAAAATACCTAGGCATGCTCACGTGTGGCATTCCCACACCTTCTGTCGATTAGCTACAGCTCTGCTGTGTCAGCCATGGCCAGGGCCTTCCCCTTGACTTTTCCTTCGCGCGCCACCACACAGAGACCAGCTGAGGGCCCCTACCACCATGCCCCGACGTCCACAGCACCAGTGCTCAGATCAACCCGAGACTCTAGCAACAATGGGAATGGGGAAGGAGAGAAGGGATTGGGGGAAAGCTTACCGGGGGCGTCGGGGCCGGAGGGGACGGCGGAGGGGGAGTGTAATACCCAAATTAGACGACTAGGTTGTTGCCCTGCATTCATGCATACATGACATCATCTACATGCACACGCACCCACACAACTTATTTAAACTAAGATAAAGTACGATGAACTTTATAGAATACGTACATATCTCATCCTCGGTGGATTGAGTTGCAAACACCAATCAACTTATTTTAAGTGTCATAGAATCCCTCTACTAATCTCCTCTTTTCTCCCCAAGACTTGCCCCAAAAGCCACATGAAATAACACTTCAACCGAAGCGTCTGAAAGCAAACCCTAAACCGTCGAAATCTAGGGCTAAGCAATTGGGCGAGTTAAGGTACATAAAGTCCCATCGAAACTTGGGAATAGCCAAACATATAAACATGTTAGCTCCATGCAAAATTTCAACAGCTTTGGAGGAGTCTAAAACCTAATTGGAGTTTCAACGTCGAATTAGGTCAAAAGTCGGATTGAACTGGAACCTAGGGCAAACACACTCCAAACCACCCCAAACTTCTATAGTAGGGCTCTTATAATGTTTTGAGCATCCCCTCCAAATTTCAGAAATTTTGGGTATGCCTGGGGCTTAGTTGCAATATAAACTCAAATTGAGCCCCAAATGGAATTTGAATGCAAACATAGGTCAAATCTTGCCCAAACTGGTTCAAATTCTTCCAGTAGCTCACAAGTAATATTTTAAAACCCCTGTAGAAATTTCAACTTATTGGAGTTAGTTTGGTACATAAAATGATAATGGGAGTAGTGCTGCTATTAAAGAAAATAAAGAGAAGAAGAGAAACCTAGGTCGCCTGGGCCGAAACCCCCACCCGCTCGGCCTGTTAACCCGCTCGGCCAGCCCACCTAACCGGCCTGCAGCCCGAAACCGCCTCCCTCTCACCCCTTTCGTCTCCTCCTTGGGAAAACGCCCCGCGAGCCTGTGCGCCTCCTCCCTCACACCCGACGGCGGGGCCCGCAGGTCAGGCCACCGACGCCACGTCTCTGCCGCCGGGTGGCCGCCGTGGGCGGCGCGGCCACCTCCTTCCGACCGGCCGCCGCCCCATAAAAACCACCCCCGCCCGTTCGGACAGCCCCCTCGCGCCCCATTCCCGAACCCTAGCTCCCCCAGCCTCCTCTCCGGTGTGCAATTCCTCGCCGCCGCCGTCGTCTCCTTCGGCTCCGGCCCGAACTCCGGCGTGGAATCCCCGCTTCCCCGGTGAGCCCCGACCCCCGTGCCTTCACTCCCGAGCTCCCTCCCGTTGCCCCTCACCTCCTCTCCCCTTCCTTCTTCAGATCCGTGGCGAGGCACTCCACCGGCGGCAACCCGAGCGCCTCCTCACCGTCGACCACCGGGAACTCACCCCCAAGCCCCTCCGCGTCCCCCAAGCCCGGGCATTGCCCTAGGTGAGCCGCCGCCGCTCCCTCCGCCATTTCCCCGAGCCTGCCGTGCCCCCGAGGCCATCCGGAGCAACTCCGGTCAAGCTCCGGTGGTGTGCTCCCAGCCCCGAGCTCGCCGGCCTCTGGACCAAATGGGTAGGCCGCGTGGCCGCCCCTTATTGGCCATGGGCGCACACTCAGCTGCTGACTGGGATTTGGCCACCCAGTCAGCACTGTCCAATGGGTCCCACGTGTAAGCCAGAGGAGTGTAGGGTTGGGTTTTTGGCGCGGGTACATCTCGGGTGCGCGTAGAGTTTTAGGCTTAGCTCCGAGTGCACTTCGGGTAGGTTTAGCAATTTAGGTCTCGCAGTTAGAGTTAGGGTTTGATTCCAAAATCCAATAAAATTCAAACGCGCATAACTTTCCAACCGTAAGTCCGATTTCGACGAATTTCATATGTTCGGAAACCTCTCGAGGTTTCCTACAACTTGGCTGCATCAAAAACTAATTTTGAGCACATGCACAAGATGGCACTTAGGGTTGAAGTTTTGCTTCTATCGAGGGTCGATAAACCCTAGCTTCGCGATCCTAGTCCCAATTTTGACAAATTTTAGGTACTCGGAGACCTCGCGAGATACCCTACAGTCTGGTCCTATAGCCTCCTACTAGGGATACATACATAGAGAGCCATTTCACGATGCGAGTTGTAGCTCTTTTATTACCGTTCGTCGATAAACCCTAAGCTTCATAGCCGCGTAAAATGACATATATAAAGTTAAGGTTATGAGTTCATTTCCACAAGGTTACTTAGAGCAAGGCTCGCTGTCATGAACCCTAACGCCTATACAACATCGTAGAAGTTCTTTCTTAACGTTTCATTATGTTGTATAACATTCCTCGATAATCCGTAACTTAGCGATACTAGCTCCAAATTGATTCGTTCCAGTTGCATTAGTCTTGTATCTCAGAACACTACTAGAATACAAACATGTTACCTCATGATCCTCTATTATGCGTAGTAATCTCTAACCTTAACATGCAATCAAATGAAATCAACATGCATGCATGGTTAGGACAACAACCTGCTATCTACCATTGCCAATAGAGAATTCCTGATGCCGTAGGCTTGTAGTATCTACACTTCACTTTAGGATTGCATATTTAGACTCATTCATCATGCATACATGCTGGATTTTAATATCCCCTTTACCGTTTCTTTCCGGTTCTCCGTATTGCCTATAAAAGAAACCGAAGAAGAAGACCACCCGGCTTACGACTCCACGCAAGATCAGGAACCCTACGACTAAGGCAAGCAGAGCTTGTTGCATCCTTGCATTGTTATTTATATACTTTACTTGATTATATGTTTGTGTGTGGATCACTGTTTGGAATGTGTACTTCGGTTCAGTAAACTAGCATGTTAGGATGTGTCGTTTGTTGTGTCCAGCGATGGCTGAGAATTAATCCGGTGCTTCTACTAACTTGAACCTAATAATGTGAGATGTGAGAGCCGAGGGTGTGCTCGATGGATTCGGTTGGTAGGTTCTATCATCCTGAGGAGATGCCGCTCGACGAATACGGTTGGTAGGTTCTACCATCCTGAGGTGCTTCCGTTCGACGGATACGGTTGATAGGTTCTACCATCCTGAGGTGATTCCATCGTACCACTCCCTTATCACCGCGTGGACGTTAGCGGAAATCTCCGCCATGGACGTGGCGTATGGTGAGCCTCGATCACGTGGAGATTAGCTACCTCCGGGTGATGAGCACTGGTTATTTCCATGGGGATGTATTTGCCGGTAACGATCCGAGAGATTTAGAGAATGTGTGTCATAGTGGCTAGTGTCAATGTGCGATGTGGACTGTCCCAAGTGAGTGGGAAGTGGCAAGTGAGTGCCGTGTGGTCTATCCATCGAGGTGTCTAATTGGCAAGTGAGTGTCTCTATATTCATTCGTGAATTTTAAGCTATGATTTATTATCTATGGTTGACCTCCTTTTCTGTCAATGAGTTATTTGTATACTTGTACCCTTCTAGCTTGAGTTAGGTCATGTTTAATTGCTGCTATACTAGTATGTGTAGGACATTTAATCAAGCACGGATAAGTCTTGCGAGTACGTTCGTACTCACCCAGGTTACTCCTGGAGCTTGCAGGTGAGCCGGTGGTTGAAGATTACTTTGACGATGCTTAAACTTGGTTTCCTCGGTAGTGTTCGAACAATGGGATAGTTGGTGTTTTGTTCAGCGGTCACTGTGCCGCTGTGGGACTCACTTATTTTGTTTCCGCTGTTGTTAAGTTTCTCCGTACTCGGATATGTTTCCGGTGAAAACCGACTGATGTAATATGTTGTCCCATCGTGGACTGGTATTAGTAATATCGTAATGTAGAGCTTTGTGATGATATCCGAGTTGTTAAATTCAGGCTGCCCCTGCACAATGCGTGAATGGTATGAAGTGTATGGGTATGCCGTGAAGGATCGAGGCCGTACCATTTTCTACTAAGTCGAGCAGGTGTTGGTTGAGTGACCCACTGGCTGAGATGCTGTGCCGGCCAGGCAGGGTGTGGGCGTTCTACCGGGCTTTCGAGCGACCCACTAGCTTCCGAGCTAGGTTAGGGTGTGGGTAGAATTGCCGGGCTCCTCCGACCTTGCTTGTCGTGGTAGGATTCGGGAACGGCTCTGACTCTTCACCGGATTACGGAATCGTATGTGGTTTTGGGAAGATTGGTCGCTTCCGGCCGGCTCGCACGTGGCGGGTGTCGGATCGCTCTACCTTGGTGCGTACGGCGCAGGTACCGTGCCACCGGGTGGACGAGTCCTTCGGTCCTTGGCGACTTCGCGTTCCCCTAATCATATGCAATTCCGGGTCCGTGACAGGGAGGCGGGGGCGTCGGGGCCGGAGGGGGCAGCGGAGGGGGCGGCGGGGCTGTCGGGGCCGGATAGGGGCGGCGGGAGGGGGCGCGCAGCGGCACGACAGGGGCGGCTGGAGGGGGCGGCGGGGGCGCGAGGCCGGAGGGGGCGGCGGAAGTGGCGGCGGGGGCGTCGGGGCCGGACGGGGCGGCGGAGCAGCCTAGTGGCGTCGGGGCAGCAGAGGGTCTTGCTGCTGGTTCGAATCGCCAAGTCCCACGCGTGGCTTATATATGATGTGGCTTACCACTGACAGGCGCCCATCTACGGCCCGTCAGTGGAAATGAAGCCGTCAGTGGAGAGGACGGGCCCCTAACTTCGCCCGTCAGTGGAGGGGGCAGGTTCGTTAGGGTTTGGGTGGGTTACCACTGACGGGCACCTGGTTTTCGCCCGTCAGTGGAGGGTGGGTTTTTGTTTGGTTTTAGGTTTAGGACCATCTTGTCGAATTATTTTTAGCATATTGTATATATTGTTTTGGCTTATTGATTCAGTTCCTTTCTTTATTTAAATATGATTATGTGGGAAGATACTAAAGTTACTTAAGAATATCATACCATTATTTTTTCATACCACTCATATGCTTTTACATAAAGTAAAACTTATGTATATCTTGAAAGAATGATGTAGGATGTTTGGCTTGTCTAACAAGGAGTTCGTTGAGCTCAGCTCTCACGGCAAAAACTACCTGACATGGAAGTCTAATGTACCAGATTCCACATATACACGTACACACGTACGGTACACACAATATGAAATCATTCAAACCAAGACATTATTATACATACACACATAGCTCGCTAGGTTTTCGCCATCTTCGGCAATCTTCTCATGAATAGTGATTTTCTTGGTGGTATACGTTAGTCCTTCGGTGTGACTACGTCTTATGTAGGGCTCAGCATCCTTAGTAGCTTTGCTCCTTTTGGTAGGGCGTTTATCAACAGCTTCTAGCTCGGAGTCCGGGTCGTCGAATTGGTCATAGTCCTCTTCGTCAACTACACCATCGACTCCGACAATACTCCCTTTCCCTTTTCTAATGACATGGCACTTCTTTGCCTTCGAGTCTTTTATGTAGAAGACTTGCGAGATCTGTTTAGCTAATACCCATGGCCCATCTTTGGCACTGATTGCTTTGACTTGTGTTGAGTCAATAGATGTTGGGGGAGGTAAAGTCACGGTAGTGAATTTATCATCATTGATAGGACATTTTTTGCCCATCTAACATGAAACATGGGGATCTTCTCTGCTGACGGGCTGATAGGCGTCTGTCAGCGAGGAGCCCCACCAATGACGGTCCGGTGTGTGCCCGTCAGTGGAGGGGGTTCAGCAGAGGGTCAATCTGCAGTAGTGCAAGGAGAAAGGCATATGCACGCCTGTCCCTCGTGGTCGACAAGCTGTCTTAGTATCATGTTGACTATCAGTCGTTATGATAGCTAGTTGGAAAGCCTTATCAGTTCATTGAGTGTTAAACGGTTTCATCGAACATGTTGTACTTTGCACCTTCAGACTCTTCCTCGGTTTGAGTCAGAAAAAACTTCACCGCTAGTCGAGGAGTTCGGTCAGTCAGGCCTTAGGTCGAGGTCGAGTGGGGGGTTCTGGGACCATCCATCACTCGTTGACACGGTAAGGGACTTTCTCCATCCCGTGAGGCTAGAGCTTGGAATTCCTTCCCTTCGCGAGTACTAAGTCCTCAGGTGTTTCCATATAACACGTTGTCATGAAACTTTTTTAATCCCATTGTACCTGTCTAGCCCCCAACTGTCTATCAGGTAAGGAATGCTTCTGATGGACAGTTAAGAAAAAATCTCATTTAACTGAGTGCTTGTGTATAATTTGAAAGAAAACTTAAGCTATCATCCAGGTCTTCCCTTGGCCGTAGGCTCTCCGTAATACCTTGTCGCCTTACCGACTCCACATTAGCTTGTCTAGGTGCATGTGCTAAGTAGAGATACCTAGTGTGGCTCACTGCTGGTGGTCCCCATCGTATGGGTGCTGGTGTTTTGGAGAAGGGAGATATCATAATGGAGAGGCACTGACAGTTCTTGGGAGCGACTCGGATGTCACCTATGTGTACATTACCTCGGGTACTTACACACAGAACTTCCGGAGCTGGTTCATGTTCCAGGAATTGGGGAGGGCTCGATCATCCTCCATGGCTAACCGGATGAACTACGGTGAGTAGCCTCAGTGATTACGTCAGGACCTTCCCACTTGGGGGAGGCTTGTGGCTGTTGCGCTGGCTCTGTACAAGTCATAGAACTAGGTGTCTGACTTGGAGAGAGCGTTCGCTGACATATTGATCGTGGTAGCACCAGAGGGATTGCTGACACTTGGCTACTTGTAGCAGCTCTTGAGTCCTCTTTTCCTTGATGAAGTTGAGATGTCTTCTCGTTGTTGAGGTTCGTTCTCAATTGCGAGTACTTCTCGGGGTCATCATCTACTGGAAGTAGAGCTCAGATCCATCATAGGTCTATCTTCAGAGGTGGCCTCCGGTAAGCTTCGTCAGCCATCCAGGTGGTCAGAAACTACCAGAGAGATGGGATAGAGGTGAAGAATTTACAAGTTTGCCCTTTTAGGGTACAAAACATCCACATGGGGTTTTTAGACTATTTACACATCACTTAGCAATACACCGTCGGTTTAGGGGTAGCGCGTAGACATCCCTCTAACAGTAGTCCCTCGCAGATCTGGGTGGTAGGGTATGGCCTGTTCAGGCCAGCGCACCGATCCTCGAGGGGTTGGCGTGCTGACCAAACCGACGACATTCGCATAACATGGAACGTGGGGTTCTTCACAGCATAGAGTCCACCCTCATTCTCTTCTCTTCCTCCTCTTTTCTTTTCCTTCTCTTCATCTTTTCGCCTTTTTCCTTCTGCCTCCTTTTTTTGGCTTGGTGCACAACTTGGGCTCCCGCTGGGCCCCTACACCTCGTGTCCCATGGCTCCTGCAGCCTAGCAACCTGCCCTTGTAATGCCCTGCCAAGGCCAGAGCCTTGCCCAGGCTAGGCCTGGGCTTGCTCGCATGCCACCTGGGACTCGCCACCGCCTGGCTGTCGCCCCACACGAGCCGCGTCATCAGGCCAAGGCCCAGCAGCGTTAGGGCATGCATGGGGGGCTCGGGTATAAGCCGACACCAACCCTTGCCAATGTGCTAATGCGCCGCCGGCATCCAACATGTCACCGGCCGCCGATGCCTCCACACCACCATCTTCTCTTTGTCAGGCCACCACCGTGCACTATTCTCCCACTGCTGCACGAGGCTGCTGCGGCACGCGGTACATCCAGTGTGTTTAGCTCCGTGGCCGAGCACCATTCTCCCACTGCTACATGGGCCGCTACGATGCATAGTGCGTTTGGCTCCACTGCCGAGCACCGTTACTGTGTCCAATCACTGTTGAGTGGTCTGCCTCCGCCACCAAGGCGTGCTTGACGCTACGGGGCCACACTAGCATGCTCGCGCTGGACTACGCTACCTTCACTATTGGGGCGAACTGCAGTGCCACTGTGGTGTGCCTCCTCCCTTGATGCCACTGTCACATGTATTACCACTGTGCGTGCTGCTGCTGCCAACGCCTTTGTGAGTGTCGTCACGGCTACGTCTGTCATCACCATGCTTCGCCTGTGGAGCTACGTAACACCGTCCATCATGTGCTGACTCTCCTCCCCAATATCTCTCGGGTTGCCCGTATCCCCTCCCCGCTCTCCCACCTTTCTTGTGATGCTTGAGGTGAACGTCGGTATGTGAGGCCATCTCATACCGGAGAGAGCAGGAGTGACAAGGAGGAGATGTCTACAAGGGCATGAGGACCCTCCATGGGGAGGTTGCGCATCGAGGTAGGCATTAGCTTTGCACTCTGAAAGACCAGTTGCTCATATCAGCATCCTAGAGGGCTCCTTGGCAAAGGTGTTGTTGTTGTCTATTGTGGAGGAATCATGGCGACACATGCTTCACCACGTGCACTAGCTAAAGTAGCATGACCGCCACTTGAGGCTGCGTGACCACCACTTGAAGCTGTGATCCAGAGGCATGCAAGAATGGATGTCCTTGGTTCACATCCCGGGGGAGCCCATTGCTGAGATGGCGCCATTGTTGCCTATGGATGGAGGCTCGACAATGTTGACATTGGAATCTAACTCTAAGCACATACCATGGCATCGCAACTTTTTAGCCACTATAGGAATTTTTTATAGTGTTTGTTGGGTATGAGGTACCTCGCCCTGCAATGAAAAAACCTAGCACACTAAGGCATAGCCAAGAGCATTGCTTCTCTTCCCTTGAACGATTACATTTAGTAAATGATGGTGAAGCTAGGGTTGCTAGCACTTCCCTTGACACCCACACTTAGTGCATAAAAATGACAACTATCAAACACGAGTGTCAACAAATCACTTAACCACACGATGACGACACTCATTGACGATGACATAGCACCCGGGTATCGTCAAGGAGGATAAAGTTGGCCATCCGGGCATAGGGTGGGCCAGGCCGACTACTCGGAGTCCGACTTCTACACGGGGGCGCCTCATCAACGTGGAGTATAAGACATGGACTAATACCCGTCCGGCATACCCGAATCAGTTGTAACAAGTTAGGAAATCAATCTGTTAACCGATTCAGACTCTTGTAACCCTATCCCGGACGCCTATATAAGGCACGGTAGGGGACCTCCGATCGGCAGAACTCTCTTAGTCTCTAAGCCTTTAGTCATAGACAATCTCCATTGTTTCCAAGTCCAAGCAACCTCGAGATCAAATCTCCAGGGCTTGCGGCACTCGGGATAGAAGCTATACTAGCCACCAAACACAGGACGTAGGGTATTACCTCTCCGTGAGGGCCTGAACCTGTCTAAATCCTGTCTCCCGTGTGCACCCATCCTGATTTGCTGTGCTCACACCGCCCCGTATTCAGTATTGCCGGAAATAATACTCCGACAGTTGGCGCGCCAGGTAGGGGCTGTGCGCGTAGATCCATCTAAATAGATCTAGACGGGTTTCTTCTTCGGCAACGGCGACTTCGCTCCAGGTCGGGCCGTGAGTTTTGGCCCCTAGGACTCCGTCGTCGATTCTGGACAGGTTTTCTGACTCGGAAAACTCAACTTCATCGTCGACAAGCTCGGCAAAACTCCACCTCTGCGACTCGGCGCCCGGCCAATCGGCAGAGGCTTTATCACCTTTCTCACCCAGACTCTCGTTCAAGTCAGTGGCTTCAGCAAGCTTCACCTCTGTGACTCGGCTTCTAGCCAGTCGGCGGAGGCTTCACCACCTTCCCACTCGGACTCTCGTCGGAGTGGATGACTTCGGTGGCCATCTCCAAGGACGAGGTCACGTGAAAGATGGATCTACTGCTCGGGCATGGGTCTTCACCCGTCGAGCAGGGATCCCGACTGGTCGGTACAATCGAGTCCCTTCTACCCGTCCTCGATTACGACTCGGACGGCTTCGAGAGTTCGGGAAGCCACCATCCTTCTCGGGAGGACTTCATGGCGGACTCGGATGCGCCGTATGTTGCTGCCTGACTAAGCCCGGGGCTTACCGACTGAAGGATAAAGATGGCAACCTCATCGCCAACGCTTGAAATATTGAACAGCTAAGTCGCTTCTATGCTTAAGCTTTGTACTTTCATACTTTAAATGAATAAACATTTTATTTGCTCCATCCGAGTAACTCTTGTGGTTTCCGACTGGCCCGATATGTACGCCCACGGCCACGCATAGCGGACACTCAGGGGCTACACCACCACAAGTGCGCCTAAGCGCACTCGGGCTCTTCTCTTTCAACAATTATTTTAGTACTGTGTAAATTAATAGCCCCGCGTAACTCTTCGTCTTCGATCGCCGGTCTATGCCATAACCCTGTGCTACACGGGAAACAGCCCACGGCTAATCTCTACGCAATGGGGGCTACGACGGTCGGCAAGAGCACACACGAAGGGGCTAACTTACACACAAACAAATTTTTACGAAAGAAGGGGTTAATAAACACAGAACAAGTTAACCAAAACATGCATAATCAAGTTACACTCGGCCTTCCCGAGTTCTTCACATGTATATGGAACAGTTCATGTGTTTTCTCCCTACTTTTTCAAGGCAACACTATCAGCACTGGTATCCGCCGACTGGGCTTTCTCCATCAGCACGGGGACCTCTTCATCGGCAATGTCGGCAGCAAAGTTACTCGGCAGGCTCCGACTGAGCAGACATGAGTCGGGGGCTTACCAGCGGTGGCGTCCTGAGTTCTCTTCAGAGAGGGCTCGGTGGCGTCTTTCTCCACCTCAAGCTGCCGAGCACTCGGCCTTGCGCTGGCCGAGTCGATCGAAGGCGGGAAAATCATCAAGACCCTCCACTCGGTTCCTCGAACCAAGTAGAGGCTCGGGGGCTACACCCTCTGGGTCCACTGTTCGTGCCCCCAGAGTGAAATCTATGGAAAGGCAAGTAAACCAGCTACTCGGGAAGAGTCATTGAAGACCCTCCACTCGGTCCTCGAACCGAGTAGAGGCTTGGGGGCTACACCCTCTGGGTGCACTGTTCGTGCCCCCAGAGCGAATACTACAGAAGACAAAGGAGCCTCCGCCCGACTATCCTAGTCGGCCGAAGGCTCGGGGGCTACTGACGATGACATAGCACCCGGGTATCGTCAAGGAGGATAAAGTTGGCCATCCGGGCATAGGGTGGGCCAGGCCGACTACTCGGAGTCCGACTTCTACACGGGGGCGCCTCATCAACGTGGAGTATAAGACATGGACTAATACCCGTCCGCATACCCGGAATCAGTTGTAACAAGTTAGGAAATCAATCTGTTAACCGATTCGGACTCTTGTAACCCTATCCCGGACGCCTATATAAGGCACGGTAGGGGACCTCCGATCGGCAGAACTCTCTTAGTCTCTAAGCCTTTAGTCATAGACAATCTCCATTGTTTCCAAGTCCAAGCACCTCGAGATCAAATCTCTAGGGCTTGCGGCACTCGGGATAGAAGCTATACTAGCCACCAAACACAGGACGTAGGGTATTACCTCTCCGTGAGGGCGTGAACCTGCCTAAATCCTGTCTCCCGTGTGCACCCATCCTGATTTGCTGTGCTCACACCGCCCCGTATTTAGTATTGCCGGAATAATACTCCGACAATTCAGCGTGTGACGATGATAAACATACGGTCATGTGATGGCGAACAAGATGTACCATTCCACAATGCTAGCCTCTTAGCCCTGCTGAACATTTGGACAGTGACGACAAACATTTTGCGCATAATGGTGTCAAACACTTAGTCATGCTACGGCCGTGCGATGGTGACCCACAATAGTGCGTGATGGCAACCAACACTTAGCGTGTGGTGGTGTCAAATACTAAGTTGCCTGATGGTGACAAACACTTGTTTGCTCGATGGCAATGCCATCCAGACACGCGATGGCGATAAAAACTTGTTTGCTCAATGGCAATGACATCCAATCACGTGATGGCGACTAGCGCTCAGTGCATTATAGCCGCATATACTAGCCACCCAATGACATTAAACAAGCGACACATGATGGCGTCAAACATGTGGCATATGATGGCGGTAATCATGGTAACACTTGGCCTAGTGGGTGAAACCGATAGCACTTGACCCCAGAGGGGAGGATGATAGCACTCGACCCTCAGAGGACAGCATGATAACACTCAAGGTGGCTTGACATCACGGGAGCTTATAGCCGCATGAACCTGGAAGGAAGGGGTGCTCCTACCACGAGGGATATAGCTTGACATCACGGGGAGCTTATAGCAGCACGACCTCGGAGGGAACTGGCGCTCCTACCGCAAGGGAGATGACTTGTATATTCTGAGCAAATTGGAAGTCATGGCGTTCCTTGTAGGTGTTGCCCGACATACCCGGCCTTAACAGGAGCCCTGGGTATTTGTTATAACAACATAGGGTGTGGTAATAAACATGTTGTGGGGTACACAATGCGGTACTTACCTTCCATTCAAAAACATTTAGTGCTTCGAGGAGCGCTTTTGCCTTGATTTAACATACATGCTTGGCTTGACATAGCAGGGGGTGCAACCCTGGAATGAAGAGGCGTTATGCCCAGGATAGGTATTACTTGATGTTGCGGGGGCTATCGTCGTGCAAACTCAGAGGGAAGGGACACTCTATCCAAGACGAGGTGGCTCGATATTGCAGGAAACTATGATCACGCAACCTTGGAGGGAAGGGACACTCTATCCCGAATGGAGATGGCTCGACATTGTGGAGAGCTATTGTCACATGACCCCAGAGGGAAGGGATACTCTATCCCGAATGGAGATGGCTCAACATCATAAGGAGCTATCATTGCCCGACCCCATAGGAAAGGGACACTCTATCTCGCATGGAGATGGCTCAACATCATAGGGAGCTATCATCGTGCGACCCCAGAGGAAAGGGACACTCTATCCTGAATGGAGATGGCTCAACTGTCACGGCCCCGGAATCACATATGGTTAAGGGAAAGGATAATCGCCAAGGACCGAAGGATCCGTCAACTGGGTGGCACGGTACCTGCGCCGTACGCACCGCAGGAGAGGGATCCGACACTCGACCCACATACCATACGCGCCATACGTCGTATGTATCTATCACCGTGGGTCGAGCCGGCCGGAAGCGACTAAGCTTCCCAGAGCCACATACGATTCACAAATTCCGGTGAAGGTTCGGAGTCGTTCCCAATTCCACCAGGTGAAGCAAGGTCGAAGGAGCCCGGTGATTCTACCCACACCCTAACCTAGCTCGAAGCTAGTGGGTCACCCGAAGGCCCGGTAGAACCCACCCACACCCTGCCTGGCCGGCACTGCATCTCAGCCAGCGGGTCACTCAGTCGACACCTGCTCAACGGGTGAAGAGAGGAACCACCTCAATCCTTCACGACATACCCATATACTTCAAATCATACACGCAATGTATATGGGCAGCCTGAATAACAACTTGATAGCACAACAAAACTCTAATTAACAGTAATACTACTAATTGTCCACCCGAGGGACTCATATGTTTACATCAGTCGGTGATAACCGAAGAAGTAACCATTACATAAGATAAACGAACAACAGCGGAATAGTTTTGGCAAACCCTTAGCGGAACATCATCCGCTGATTCATACCCACAAAAGCTTTCCCAAAATGTCGAACACTACCGAGGAAACAGCAATATTAGGCATCATCGAAATAGTCTTCGACCACCGGCTCACCTGCAAGCTCTAGGAATATCCTAGGTGAGTACAAACGTACTCGCAAGACTTAATCGTGCTTGATTAAATGTCCTACACATGGATATACTACTACAGAAGTAAACATGGATGCTTCTCAGAGTAACAATATACATAAAGCAGTAACATTGACCTCTAGATAACATCACAAGCTTTACCACCTAAAATCCGATAGACTCTTTCCCATATGCATCCAATCCATGACCATCATCTCACTCCATTCCATTCTATAACCATTTTATCTCTTGGACCGTTACCGACAACTCGATTCCTAAGGTGAGGTGGATGCCTCCTCCTTGAGATACGCGTCTCCAAGGGGATGGCCCGTCCATCAACACCAAAGCGTCGATTGCCGTAACGTCCTATCATAACCCATTACCATTCTCTCGGACCGTTACCGACAACTCGATTCCTAAGGTGAGGTGGATGCCTCCTCCTTGAGATACGCGTCTCCAAGGGGATGGCCCGTCCATCAACACCAAAGCGTCGATTGCCGCTAACGTCCTATCATCATTTATTCTCTCGGACCGTTACCGACACCCCGATTCCTAAGGTGAGGTGGACGCCTCACTCTCTTGAGGTAGCTAGCCTCCAAGAGGTAGGCCCATCCATCAACACCAAAGCGTCGATTGCCGCTAACGTCCTCGCGTGGAAAGGGAAAAGTGCACGATGAAATCACCTCCGGTGGTATGGCGAATATCTCAATCTCACATCATCCTTCATTCCCCGGGTTCGCCTTCTTCCTTCTCGTTACAATACCACCTTATCCATCGTGCACCCACCCTCGGCTCTCCCATCTCACTTATTATCAAGGTTCCAGTTGATTAATCTTTTAGATTTAGACCATCACTGACACACAATAGATCATACTCCAACCAACCATCGACCCTGACTCAATCCAATCACATCCCTAGCATGCTAGTATTCAAACAATACGTGCGAGAATAAAGCATACAATCAGGGATATACGAACAATATTAGGAGTGCAATGCAACAAGCTCTGCTTGCCTTGGGTGCTAGGATCTAGCTCTTGCTCAATGTCGTAAGCCGGGTGGTCTTCCTCTTCAGCCTCTGTTACGAATAACGCAAGTACCGGAAAAGAAATGATAAAGAATTCCATAAGGTCCAGCATGTATGCATGATATGTTATGTGAGAGATGCATTACTAAGGCGACGTGAGGGTGACTAAGCATTAGGGTCGCTAACTTTTATGTGAAGCTTGGTGTAAGTGGTATGAAACCCTAGATGCGCATGCATGTCATTTTATGCAGGATTACGACGACTTAGGGTTAGTAACTTCGAGGATAGGGCACGACATAGTGCTGGATAGGTTCATATATCATATGTAGTGTAAGCCACGAGTTCGCTGCCATTAAGGTTACATTTGTCAAATTAGGGTTTACGAGGTGCGACGATTAAGAGCTAATAACTAGTATCCTACGAGGTGAGACTATGCATGTTACCCTACTGTATTCTAGGTGCTCCACATCGTAGAAGATGTCGCAAGGTTCTAGAAAGGTCTACCTCATCGGAATCGGAGCTACGGACGCGAAGTTAGGGTTAATGGACTTTCGGATGCAACAAATCTTCTACCCTAGATATTTCCCTGTGCATGTAATCAAATTAACATTTTGATTCAGCCAAAGTGTAGATATTTTTCTAAGCTTTCCAGAAATATAAAATTTATCAATTTTGGATTTGTGGTTCAAAGATATGGCCATTTGAATTTCGGCCTAATTTAGAAATCTCCCCCCCTAAACCTAACTTTCCCTTTTCGGCCATACTCTAATTACTACCCGCACCCGAACCGTACACAGGTCAGTTCTAAAAATACTACGAGCACCCAACCTAAATCTACCCGGGATTCCTCCCCCTTAACCCATCCCCACGACGGGTGGGACCCCAGGAGCACCCGTGGCCCAATCAATGGCGGCCACGCGGCCCCCATTTCTTTTCTCTCTTTTTCTCTCTCTCTCTCATCTCACCGATTCTCTCTCTCTCTGGACAGCGGCCGGCGGCGGTTTTATGCGGCGGCGCCTCGCCGGAGTAGCACCCGAGTGAGCCACGGGGCTCACCGGAGCTCGGGGAGGGTGGCCAAGGGGGCCGGCGCTTACCCTGGGCTCGATTCGGTCCTCGGGGAGGCCGGAGAAGGGCCGGAGCAAGCTGTCGACGGAGGAGGGCGGTGGAGAGGCTCGGTCACCGGCGGCGGCGGGCTTCGGAGCTCGGACCTGCAACCGGGACGAATCGGGGGTGTTAGGGAGGAGCAAGGGTAGCTCGGGAAGGGGAGAAGGGGAGCGGGGAAGCACGGGTATGCCTGCTAGAGCTCGCCGGTGAAGTAACCGGAGGTGGGGAAGACGACCGGCGTGGGGTGCTCTCCAGTGGCAGATCTGAGAAAAAGGAGGGAGGAGGAGTTAGAGGAGGGAGAAGCGGAGCTCGAGGGAGGGGATTAGGAGACGGAGGAGGACCGGAGACGCACCGATTGCTCGTCAGAGCGGGTCGCCGGTGCTCGGGAAGATGGCGGCGGCGGTGGTTCCGACAAGGGGAGCAAGGGAGGTGGCCTAGGGTTGACGCGGGGAGGAGGGGCGTGGTCGGGGCGGCCTTCTTATAGGGCGGCGGCCCGGTCGGAGGGGCAGACAGCGCAGGCCGGGGAGTGGCCGGTCGGGGCGGCACCGCCCACGCCGGCGTACGGGTGGAGGCGACGTGGCGCCGAGGCGCTGACGCGGGGAAGGAGCGGCTGACCGCCCGGGCCCGCGTGGCAGCGGCACAGGGGCGACCGACAGGCGGGCCCAGCGGCAGTGGGAGGGAAGGCGCGCGCGGGGGTGCAGAGGGGGAGATGGGCCGGCACGGCTGCGGCCCAATAGGCTTCGGCCATTCTTCTTTTTTTCATTTTTCTTTCTCTTTTCTTTTTATATAGAACAGATTTGTCCCCTTTGTCATTTTATGTGCGAATACTTCTCCAAATTCTCTAAAATTTTTACCAGGCCCTCCCAATATTATTTATGACATACTGTGGGAGTTTGAGACAATTTTAAATTGTTTTGAATGGGGTTCCAGTTCAAATGTAGGGTTTGCCCTAACTCGACGCGTTGGGCTAGGGTTAGGTCTTAAAGTGCTCCAAAAATTGTGACACTTGGCATGGACCTAGTATCCACTATCTCATGCCTGATTCCAAAATTTGAAAAGATTTCATCCACCTTTGGTCCACTTTTTCTCAAACCCTAGTTTCTCGGCACTTTTAGGGTTTGCCCTCGGAGGGTCTATTCACGCTATGATTTCATGTGGCATTGGGGCAACCTTAAGAGAGAAAATAGTATGTTATTGAGGGAGTAGACCAGTAGGGGGATTCATCGGAGGGATTCACCGGCCCCACCCCCTTGATTACGTTATTGTCGAAGTCCGATACTTCAAATAAATTGATTGGTGTTAATTTCCACAAATTGAGTTTTCAAGGATGAGATATGCACATATTCTATATTATAAGTTTGATATACAACTAAGTTCACGAGGTGTGGTGATGAGAATGCCATGTATGCATGAATGCAGGGCAAAAACCCTAATCGATACATCTGGGTGTTTACAAGGTGTTTCGGGTATTACAAAACCTACCCCCCTTAAAAAGATCTCGACCCGAGATCTCTAACGATCGACAAACAAGTCAGGGAATTCTGTCCTAAGCCAGTCTTCACGTTCCCACGTAGCTTCATCTTCAGTGTGGTACTCCACTGGATCTTGAGGAACTTGATGGCACGGCTTCGGGTCTTGCGCTCTTTTTCATCGAGGATATACACTGGATGTTCTCGATAAGAGAGGTCTTCATGTAACACTTCCATCTTGGGTTGATCTTTGTTTCGGGATGCGATGACACGCCTTTAGTTGGGACACATGAAAGACATTGTGCACTTGGGACAACTCTGGGGTAACTCCAACTGATATGCAACGGTTCTCGCTTGGCTAAGACTTGATATGGCCCAATGTAGCGAGGAGCCAACTTTCCTTTCATTCCAAAACGGTGGACTCCTTTGAATGGAGTGACCTTAGATATACACTGTCTCCAACCTGAAAGGTAACTTCTCGACGGTGTGGATCGGCGTAGCTCTTTTGTCTCGACTGTGCTTCACGAAGACGTTGTCGGACGTGGTGAACTAGCTCTTCCGCTTCTTCAATTGCGTTTGGTCCAAAGAATTGCCTCTCACCAGTTTTCTGACCAGTTCAGTGGGGTTCTGCACTTTCTTCCGTAAAGTATCTCGAACGGAGCCATTCCGAGGCTAGTCTGATAACTATTGTTATAAGCAAACTCCGCATAAGGTAAGTAGTCTTCCCAATTGGAACCAGCGGTGAGAGCACAGGACCTTAACATGTCCTTCCAAAATCTGGTTGGTTCGCTCAACCTGACCTCCAGTCTGAGGATGAAAGGCGGTGCTGAAGGATAGAGAGGTTCCTAAGGCTTCATGTAAGCATTTCCAAAATCGGCTGGTGAATTGGGTACCTCGATCCGAGGTGATCCTGATGGGGACACCGTGAAGACAGACAATCCGGGCAATATATAACTTTGCTAACTGAGCGACATTGTGGGTGGTTTTCACAGGAATGAAGTGGGCGACCTTGGAAAGGCGATCCACAATAACCCATATCGCATCGTTGCCCTTGGGGGTTCTAGGTAGTCCAACCACAAAATCCATGCTGATCTCTTCCCATTTCCACTCAGGAACGGGGAGTGGTTGAAGTAGTCCTGCAGGTCTCTGGTGCTCGGCCTTTACACGACGACATACGTCGCACTCAGCGACATAGCGAGCAATCTCTCTTTTCATTCGGGTCCACCAGAATCGCTGACGGAGATCTTGATACATCTTTGTGCTGCCGGGGTGAATAGTCAGTGGAGAATTGTGGGCTTCATTAAGGATCTGATCTTCTAACTTCTGGTCCTTGGGTACCACGAGCCGTTTTCCAAACCATAGCACTCCATGCTCATCTTGGTAAAACAGGTGGTGGTACCATCCTTTATCTTTTCTCTGATTCTCTGCATTCCAACGTCCTGAGCTTGGGCAGCCCTAATTTGGTCTCCTAGAGAGGGTTTTAACTCGAGGGTGGCGAGGGATCCTTGCTCAACCATCTCCAAGTTGAGCCGCTGAAATTCCTCGTGAAGCGGGGTTGCTGCTCCATAATCATGGTGTTGTCACAATAAGCTCTCCGACTAAGTGCATCAGCAACAACGTTAGCCTTGCCAGGGGTGTAATTCAGACCTAAATCATAATCCTTGATCAGCTCAAGCCATCTTCTTTGGCGGAGGTTTAGATCTGGTTGGGTGAACAAGTACTTCAAGCTTTTATGGTCCGAATAAATCTCGCAACGATTACCGATGAGGTAATGTCGCCAGATCTTCAGGGCATGCACTACGGCTGCCAATTCCAGGTCATGGGTTGGGTAATTGACTTCATGCGGACGCAACTGTCGTGAGGCATATGCGACAACTTGGCCTTCTTGCATGAGGACACATCCCAAACCATTTCGGGAGGCGTCGCAGTAAACCTCAAAGTCCTTGTGAACGTCAGGAAGGATAAGCACCGGGGCTGAAGTCAGCTTCTCTTTGAGTTTTTGGAAACTCGCTTCACATTTGTCAGACCAAACAAACTTAGTATCCTTTTCAATAACTCTGTCATGGGCTTGGCTATAGAGGAGAATCCCTCAATAAACCGACGATAATAGCCTGCTAATCCAAGGAAGCTACGAATCTGAGTAACTGATCTAGGTGACTTCCAATCCTGGACGGCTTGCACTTTGCTGGGGTCTACGGCAACACCTTCGGCTGAAAGAACGTGGCCCAAGAATTCCACTTGGTATTTCCAAAACTCACACTTCGAAAACTTCGCATAGAGGCGATGTTCACGAAGCTTGTCCAATGTCATTCTTAAGTGGTCTTCATGTTCTGCTTCAGATTTGGAGTAGATAAGGATGTCATCAATAAAGACGACGACGAATCGATCAAGGTACTCCATAAATACGGAATTCATGAGCTGCATGAAAGTGGACGGAGCATTGGTCAATCCGAAGGACATGACTGTATACTCGTATGATCCATAGCGAGTAGTGAAGGCCGTTTTTGGGATGTCTTCAGATCTGATTTTTATTTGGTGGTAGCCCAGGCGAAGGTCAATTTTGGAGAAGACACAAGCTCCGGTCAATTGATCAAATAGATCATCAATCCGAGGAAGCGGGTACTTGTTCTTCACCGTGAGTTCGTTTAACGGGCGGTAGTCAACCACCATTCGTAAACTTGAGTCCTTCTTCTTCACGAACATCGCGGGGCATCCCCAGGGTGAAGAACTGGGTCTGATAAATCCTTTGCTCTCAAGCTCCTGGAGCTGCTTCTTCATCTCTAATAATTCATTTGGGGGTATCCGGTAGGGACGCCTTGAGACAGGAGCTGTACCGGGCGGGAGGTCAATGACGAACTCCACGGCACGGTCAGGAGGCATTCCCGGCAATTCCTCAGGGAAAACATCGGGATACTCACAAACTACCGGAACTAGCTCAATATCCTGGTCTTGGGTGCCAACCATGGTAAACAAATGTCCGGAGGAGGAGGAGGATGACACAAAGGTAACTGTTTTGCCCGAATCAGCTACCAGTGAGACAGACCTTTCGGCACAGTCAATCTTGGCGTTATGCTTGGTTAACCAATCCATTCCTAAAATCACATCCAACCCTTTTGACTTTAATACCACCACATTGGCTAAGAAGGTCTCTCCACCAATTTCTACCTTAACATCTTTGCAAACCAGTTCGGTCTTTATCTCCGAAGCAGGGGTTGCAATAAGGAGCGGAGGATGCAAAGTTGATGAAGGAATATGATGCTCATGTGCAAATGTACTGGAGATAAAGGAATGCGATGCTCCGGAATCGAAAAGTACGGTCGCAGGAGTTGAGTTTACTGAAAGCGTACCCAGCACAACTTCTGGCACGTCCTGAGCATCTTCGGCGGTGACATGGTTGACTCTGCCATGGCCGGGGGCTTGGGGCTTATTGGGGACTGGCCTCCTGGCTTGAGGATTCCCTTTGGTCTGACCCTGCTGCACATTTGGGGCATTGGCGGCCCCCGACACGAGGATATGAACAGGCGTTCGCAAAGTGTCCCATGTGTCCACAGTTATAGCACTTCACTCTGCTCATGTCAAACGTGGACCTCTGCTGCTGGCCTCCCTGAGGCCGAGGCTGAACTCTCCATGGTTGAGGCTGAGGAGCATATCCTTGAGCATATCCTTGAGGTCTTGGTGGGTAAGGCGTTGCTGGGCGGGGTGGCTGTGGCTGCCACACCCGCGGCCTTTGGGAACTGCTTGCGACTGATTTCTGTGCCTCTCGTTCACGCTTGCGAGACTGATCAAACGCTAGCTCTTTTGCTTCAATTTGGATGGACTTATCTACCAGGTGCTGAAAGTTCTGAACGTCCACAGTAACGAGTCTGTTTTGCATCCCTTCATTCAGTTTCTCCGTGAAACTGTCCACCTTCTCCTGATCAGTGGATACCTCACGGGGTGCATACCGGGCGAGGTGATTAAACTCCCTGAGAAACTGCATAACAGGCTTCCGACCCTGACGGAGCTGACGGAATTCCTGTTTCTTCAGTGCCATGATCCCAGAGGGGATATGGAATTCACGGAAACCGGCCCGGAATTCAGCCCATGTGACTACATGGCCGGCGGCCTGCATGGCCTTGAAGTTCTGCCACCACTCCGCGGCAGCGCCAACCAGGTAGTGAGAGGCGAATTTAACCTTGTTCGCATCGGTGCACTCCGCCAGTTCGAGTTTACTTTCAATCTGCTGGATCCAGCTATCAGCTTCCAAAGGATCATCGGTTTGGCTGAAGGTTGGAGGCTGGGTCCGTTGAAAGTCAGCTAGGCCACCATGAGCGTGTCCACCACCGGCGCCTTGATTGCGCGCCAGCTGCTCGAGGATCCTGTTCTGAGTCCTGAGCAGGTCCGCGACACTTGGCTCCCGGGGAGGAGGTGGCATTTCCTCCTCATTGTTCTCACGACGGCCACGAGCAGCTCCACGTGTTCCGGAGGCCATTCTGTTGCAACCAAAAGGCAACAGAGTTAGTCGGCAACACATGGGTGGTGAGGTATTTATGAACATGTCCTGTCGTTTCATACATATCTTCACGAGAAAACACAGTACAAAACGACAATAAGAGCGATGGACGACAACACAGGAATGTATTAATACGTCCGACATGGTTCATACATGGGGCCACGGTTTAGGTCACCTTACGGCGAACTAAACGTTACAAAATGCCCAAAACTTGCAGCTCCAAATACCCAATTACATGCCTCCAAAAGATGTCTTAAACCTAGGGTTTTGGTCCAACTTACATTACAAAATGAGACCTTCATCTTACACTAAAATCCGAACACTTTCCTAAGGACTAGAGGGGCTTCTTCATGGGGACGACAGGTCTCGTAAGCCTCCATTGCTATTCTCCACGCGTCATCTTACTCATCCTCGGACTGGGTGTCGCTGGAGATATACCACACACGCTCTTCCGGATCTTCTTCCTCTTCTTCTTCAACGACGGGTGGTACAATTCCCTGAGTAGGGGCTGAAGCGGATGGTGCTGGTTTTGGGGTGAAGAGTCGGAGATACTGTCGAGATGTCATTCTCTTACGCGGCTTAGCTCCAGAACTCTGGGGCTGGTTGGTCTCCTGTGTCGGGACATACGGGCTCTCTCCACATGACGACTCGTCTCCATTAGCGACCCGCCACTTGCGGCGCAACTCAGCCCGGAGCTTACGGTTAGCTCTCGTCACCCTTTCTAAATTCTGAGTGGCCTCCTTGTAGTCCCAATATAAACCATCATACATTATCTCCGCAGAGACAATGTGATGAGCAGTCTCTGTTTCAGTCTCCTCTTCTTCTTCATCACTTGGCACGGGTACCATAATGCTGTTGCCTCCATCACTAACCTGAGGAATAAGGCGGAACTGGGAGACGAAAAAGACGTCGTCATACTGGTGGCGGATGAAGAGGACTGCCTTCCTTGCCGCTTCAAGTTCGGCGTTCTTATCACTACCTCTGGCTGCCCTGAAAGTCCGATCCAACTCAGGGGCTCTCACTGTCACCCATCCAACCCAAAATTGTATCTTCCCTTGAATTTCATAGGTCTTGGCATGGAAAACGGGAAGGTCTGGTTGGGGCACTCCAAGGTGTTCCAACATTCTCCATAGAAGGCTAGCCCATCCTCCCAGCTCACTTGGGTCGGCCACAATGTTGTGCACCATCTTCGGAAGGCTTTAAGATATGTGTCCAATCCACCCCCCCTTAAGAAGGGCTCGACGTCCTCGTCGGGCTTATAGGAATGCTGTCTGTTAGGAAGGAATTTGTTAGGGTTAGGCACAGCAAAACAAATGCAGTGGAGAAGAAATTTTAGAACTAAGAATGGTGAGGATAAGGAATAAAAAGCAATCTACTTGTTGATTTCGAACATAGGGTTTAAAATTTTAAATAGTTTTCTTGGTAATACCAAGTCCTATCTAACGACCACCTGCAATTGGCTTCCTACGGTCAGTTCGGCTCTGATACCAAGCTGTCACGGCCCCGGAATCACATATGGTTAAGGGAAAGGATAATCGCCAAGGACCGAAGGATCCGTCAACTGGGTGGCACGGTACCTGCGCCGTACGCACCGCAGGAGAGGGATCCGACACTCGACCCACATACCATACGCGCCATACGTCGTATGTATCTATCACCGTGGGTCGAGCCGGCCGGAAGCGACTAAGCTTCCCAGAGCCACATACGATTCACAAATTCCGGTGAAGGTTCGGAGTCGTTCCCAATTCCACCAGGTGAAGCAAGGTCGAAGGAGCCCGGTGATTCTACCCACACCCTAACCTAGCTCGAAGCTAGTGGGTCACCCGAAGGCCCGGTAGAACCCACCCACACCCTGCCTGGCCGGCACTGCATCTCAGCCAGCGGGTCACTCAGTCGACACCTGCTCAACGGGGTGAAGAGAGGAACCACCTCAATCCTTCACGACATACCCATATACTTCAAATCATACACGCAATGTATATGGGCAGCCTGAATAACAACTTGATAGCACAACAAAACTCTAATTAACAGTAATACTACTAATTGTCCACCCGAGGGACTCATATGTTTACATCAGTCGGTGATAACCGAAGAAGTAAACCATTACATAAGATAAACGAACAACAGCGGAATAGTTTTGGCAAACCCTTAGCGGAACATCATCCGCTGATTCATACCCACAAAAGCTTTCCCAAAATGTCGAACACTACCGAGGAAACAGCAATATTAGGCATCATCGAAATAGTCTTCGACCACCGGCTCACCTGCAAGCTCTAGGAATATCCTAGGTGAGTACAAACGTACTCGCAAGACTTAATCGTGCTTGATTAAATGTCCTACACATGGATATACTACTACAGAAGTAAACATGGATGCTTCTCAGAGTAACAATATACATAAAGCAGTAACATTGACCTCTAGATAACATCACAAGCTTTACCACCTAAAATCCGATAGACTCTTTCCCATATGCATCCAATCCATGACCATCATCTCACTCCATATCCATTCTATAACCATTTTATCTCTTGGACCGTTACCGACAACTCGATTCCTAAGGTGAGGTGGATGCCTCCTCCTTGAGATACGCGTCTCCAAGGGGATGGCCCGTCCATCAACACCAAAGCGTCGATTGCCGTAACGTCCTATCATAACCCATTACCATTCTCTCAGACCGTTACCGACAACTCGATTCCTAAGGTGAGGTGGATGCCTCCTCCTTGAGATACGCGTCTCCAAGGGGATGGCCCGTCCATCAACACCAAAGCGTCGATTGCCGCTAACGTCCTATCATCATTTATTCTCTCGGACCGTTACCGACACCCCGATTCCTAAGGTGAGGTGGACGCCTCACTCTCTTGAGGTAGCTAGCCTCCAAGAGGTAGGCCCATCCATCAACACCAAAGCGTCGGTTGCCGCTAACGTCCTCGCGTGGAAAGGGAAAAGTGCACGATGAATCACCTCCGGTGGTATGGCGAATATCTCAATCTCACATCATCCTTCATTCCCCGGGTTCGCCTTCTTCCTTCTCGTTACAATACCACCTTATCCATCGTGCACCCACCCTCGGCTCTCCCATCTCACTTATTATCAAGGTTCCAGTTGATTAATCTTTTAGATTTAGACCATCACTGACACACAATAGATCATACTCCAACCAACCATCGACCCTGACTCAATCCAATCACATCCCTAGCATGCTAGTATTCAAACAATACGTGCGAGAATAAAGCATACAATCAGGGATATACGAACAATATTAGGAGTGCAATGCAACAAGCTCTGCTTGCCTTGGGTGCTAGGATCTAGCTCTTGCTCAATGTCGTAAGCCGGGTGGTCTTCCTCTTCAGCCTCTGTTACGAATAACGCAAGTACCGGAAAAGAAATGATAAAGAATTCCATAAGGTCCAGCATGTATGCATGATATGTTATGTGAGAGATGCATTACTAAGGCGACGTGAGGGTGACTAAGCATTAGGGTCGCTAACTTTTATGTGAAGCTTGGTGTAAGTGGTATGAAACCCTAGATGCGCATGCATGTCATTTTATGCAGGATTACGACGACTTAGGGTTAGTAACTTCGAGGATAGGGCACGACATAGTGCTGGATAGGTTCATATATCATATGTAGTGTAAGCCACGAGTTCGCTGCCATTAAGGTTACATTTGTCAAATTAGGGTTTACGAGGTGCGACGATTAAAGAGCTAATAACTAGTATCCTACGAGGTGAGACTATGCATGTTACCCTACTGGTATTCTAGGTGCTCCACATCGTAGAAGATGTCGCAAGGTTTCTAGAAAGGTCTACCTCATCGGAATCGGAGCTACGGACGCGAAGTTAGGGTTAATGGACTTTCGGATGCAACAAATCTTCTACCCTAGATATTTCCCTGTGCATGTAATCAAATTAACATTTTGATTCAGCCAAAGTGTAGATATTTTTCTAAGCTTTCCAGAAATATAAAATTTATCAATTTTGGATTTGTGGTTCAAAAGATATGGCCATTTGAATTTCGGCCTAATTTAGAAATCTCCCCCCCCTAAACCTAACTTTCCCTTTTCGGCCATACTCTAATTACTACCCGCACCCGAACCGTACACAGGTCAGTTCTAAAAATACTACGAGCACCCAACCTAAATCTACCCGGGATTCCTCCCCCTTAACCCATCCCCACCGACGGGTGGGACCCCAGGAGCACCCGTGGCCCAATCAATGGCGGCCACGCGGCCCCCATTTCTTTTCTCTCTTTTTCTCTCTCTCTCTCATCTCACCGATTCTCTCTCTCTCTGGACAGCGGCCGGCGGCGGTTTTATGCGGCGGCGCCTCGCCGGAGTAGCACCCGAGTGAGCCACGGGGCTCACCGGAGCTCGGGGAGGGTGGCCAAGGGGGCCGGCGCTTACCCTGGGCTCGATTCGGTCCTCGGGGAGGCCGGAGAAGGGCCGGAGCAAGCTGTCGACGGAGGAGGGCGGTGGAGAGGCTCGGTCACCGGCGGCGGCGGGCTTCGGAGCTCGGACCTGCAACCGGGACGAATCGGGGGTGTTAGGGAGGAGCAAGGGTAGCTCGGGAAGGGGAGAAGGGGAGCGGGGAAGCACGGGTATGCCTGCTAGAGCTCGCCGGTGAAGTAACCGGAGGTGGGGAAGACGACCGGCGTGGGGTGCTCTCCAGTGGCAGATCTGAGAAAAAGGAGGGAGGAGGAGTTAGAGGAGGGAGAAGCGGAGCTCGAGGGAGGGGATTAGGAGACGGAGGAGGACCGGAGACGCACCGATTGCTCGTCAGAGCGGGTCGCCGGTGCTCGGGAAGATGGCGGCGGCGGTGGTTCCGACAAGGGGAGCAAGGGAGGTGGCCTAGGGTTGACGCGGGGGAGGAGGGGCGTGGTCGGGGCGGCCTTCTTATAGGGCGGCGGCCCGGTCGGAGGGGCAGACAGCGCAGGCCGGGGAGTGGCCGGTCGGGGCGGCACCGCCCACGCCGGCGTACGGGTGGAGGCGACGTGGCGCCGAGGCGCTGACGCGGGGAAGGAGCGGCTGACCGCCCGGGCCCGCGTGGCAGCGGCACAGGGGCGACCGACAGGCGGGGCCCAGCGGCAGTGGAGGGAAGGCGCGCGCGGGGGTGCAGAGGGGGAGATGGGCCGGCACGGCTGCGGCCCAATAGGCTTCGGCCATTCTTCTTTTTTTCATTTTTCTTTCTCTTTTCTTTTTATATAGAACAGATTTGTCCCCTTTGTCATTTTATGTGCGAATACTTCTCCAAATTCTCTAAAATTTTTACCAGGCCCTCCCAATATTATTTATGACATACTGTGGGAGTTTGAGACAATTTTAAATTGTTTTGAATGGGGTTCCAGTTCAAATGTAGGGTTTGCCCTAACTCGACGCGTTGGGCTAGGGTTAGGTCTTAAAGTGCTCCAAAAATTGTGACACTTGGCATGGACCTAGTATCCACTATCTCATGCCTGATTCCAAAATTTGAAAAGATTTCATCCACCTTTGGTCCACTTTTTCTCAAACCCTAGTTTCTCGGCACTTTTAGGGTTTTGCCCTCGGAGGGTCTATTCACGCTATGATTTCATGTGGCATTGGGGCAACCTTAAGAGAGAAAATAGTATGTTATTGAGGGAGTAGACCAGTAGGGGGATTCATCGGAGGGATTCACCGGCCCCACCCCCTTGATTACGTTATTGTCGAAGTCCGATACTTCAAATAAATTGATTGGTGTTAATTTCCACAAATTGAGTTTTCAAGGATGAGATATGCACATATTCTATATTATAAAGTTTGATATACAACTAAAGTTCGCGAGGTGTGGTGATGAGAATGCCATGTATGCATGAATGCAGGGCAAAAACCCTAATCGATACATCTGGGTGTTTACAAGGTGTTTCGGGTATTACATCAACATTGCAGGGAGATATCCTCGCGCGACCCTGGAGGGAAGGGACATTCTATCCTGAATGGAGATGGCTCGACATTGCAGGGGCTATCGTCGCGCGACCCCGGAGGGAAGGGATACTCTATCCCGAGTGGAGATGGCTCGACATTGCAGGGGCTATTGTCGCGCGACCCCGGAGGGAAGGGACACTATCCCGAATGGAGACGGCTCGACATCGTAGGGAGCTATCCTCACACAACCCTAGAGGAAGGGACAATCTATCCCTGACGGAGGTGGCTCGACATTGCGGGGAGATATCGTCGTGCAACCCCAGGGGAAAGGGACACTCTATCCCGAATAGAGACGGCTCAAAATCACGGGGAGCTATCATCATGCGACCTCGGAGGGAAGGGACACTCTCCTGGATGGAGATGGCTCGACATCGCAGGGAGCTATGAGCTATCCCAGGACGTGCACGCGTGGATGCAAACACTTCACTGCTCGATGGAGATCCTTGCACGATGCCGTCAAAGGGGGGTATGGAGGATGCCAGTGTCTAGGTGTGTGTACGACGAAGGTCAATGTTAAGCCCTATGCACGATGTCACCTAAGACGAGCGTGGTAGATGTCAAAGTCCAAGCACACATGCAGGGAGGAGATCGATGTCGAGCCCCTTGTGCAATGTCACCGAAGATAGGCGCGGTGGACGTTAGAGTCGAGGCGCACGCAGGGAGAAGGTTGATGTCAAGCCCCTTGCACAATGTCATTGAAGATGGACGCAGAGGGCGTCAGAGTTTGGGCGCGTGTAGGAAGGAGGTCGATGCTGAGCCCCCTTGCACGATGCCATCAAAGGTGAGCGCGGTGGACATCAATTCTAGGCACACGTTGGGAGGAGGTCGATGTCGAGCCCCTTGCGTGATGTCACTGAGGACGGACATGGTGGGCATTAGAGTCCAAGCACATGTAGAGAGGAGGTCGATATCAAGCCTCTTGCATGATGTCACCGAAGATGGACACTGAGGCTGTCAGAGTCCAAGCGCGCTAAGTCTCACCCTAGGGTGCGCAGGTTGTCTGCGAGTGTGCGCGCAGGGTGCACGCGTGGTGGGTACGCGCGGAGCCTCCTGTGGAGGTGCGCGCATGGTGCACAGGGGTACGTGCAAGGTGTGCGGAGCATCCCTCAGGGGTATGCACAGGGTGCGCAAAGTGTCTCACAAGGGTGCACGCGAAGCCTCCTGCAAGGGTGCATGTAGGGTGCATGAAGGATCCCACGGTCAATGCCAACTGTCATATATACGAGCCTAGACAATAAGAGAGGCACCCCCGTTCAGTTACATAGGCCTATGAGGGTGAGGGACCTGAGGGCGAAGGTGACAGGTGTTGCTAGGCCTCACAAGCCCATTTTGTATTGCGCTCCCGAATTAGGGTTTGTAAACAAGGAAGTGGGAAGAAAATGGATCCCTAGAGATGGAGGTGGGATAGAGGTGAGGAATTTACAAGTTTGCCCTTTTAGGGTACAAAACATCCACATGGGGTTTTTAGACTATTTACACATCACTTAGCAATACACTGTCGGTTTAGGGGTAGTGCGCGGACATCCCTCCAACAGACGTATTTTTTGAAGAGATGGCATTGGCGAAAATCGTGCTTGTCGGTCTGGTGGAAATCACACCAGATCTTGCTGGTTGGCTCCGTCTTAGCCTGAGGTTTTCCTTTGTTCCGAGGTGGCCTGGAACGTTTGTTTGGGAAGTTTGCCATTACTTCTGCAGTCCTCTGCCTCTTATCATGAGCTTCCTTGGAGGTTTTCTTCCTGCGCTTGTTTTTGGTAGAGTTGTCGTGGTGTCCCGGTTGAGGCCGTTCGATACCTTGGTCCTGTTCTTTGATGAATTAGAGAGCTTCTTTGCAGCTGGCTGCCTTGTCGGCAAGCTCCATTAGCTCTTTTACCGTCTTCGGGATGGTCATGGTGACTTCCTCTATACACCTCCGGTTCCTACAACTTCAAATGAAAGCTTGAATAACTTAATGGTCGGTTACCTTGGGTATGGTGTTTTAGATGTTGCTAAACTGTTGGGTGAATTCTCGCAAGGTTTCTCCTTTTTCTTAGAAGAGTTAGAAGAGGTCATCAGGCTTCCCAAGATGCGCATAGGTGCCCTAGAAGTTTCCCTAGAATCAGTTGCACAGTTGTTCCAATGAGTGGATCGATCCGGGTTGAAGGTTGGTGAGCCAAGTCCTTGCTTGTCCTTTGAGTGCAGTCGGGAGGTAGTTGGCCATAACCTTCTCATTCCCTCTTGCGGCCTTGATGGTCGTTGTGTAGATTTGCAGGAACTCGGCAGGATCCATCGTGCCATCATACTTTTCGATCGATCCTGGTGTGAACCGTGAAGGCCAGCGAACCCTTCTTAGTTCTACAGAAAAGGCTTGGCAACCGTAGATGGCTCCTCGAGTGGTTCTATCATTCAGCGTCGGTGATTGTCCTCCATCTCGACCATGACACCAAGCAGTATTGCGATCAGTGGAGTGATCTGGTGGACCCTCAAGTTCCCCTACTCATCAAGGTATCCACACAGATCTTCTATCGGGTGTCCTTGGATGGGCGAATACTTCTAATGACAAGGTGGATCTGTGTCCTTGGAAGATCACTCTTGTTTAGACCGTCTGTCACGACCAGCCTCTTCACGAGAAGCATTGGAATGAGTTCCTCTGTTCGTGGAACTATGGGCATTAGCTGCTTGGGTTGAAGATTCGGCTTGCTCTCGAGCCTGGAGGATACGGTTCTCCATGTTGTTTAACCATAGTTTCCCCTCTAGCATCGTCAGATCCATTGAAAGAGGATGTTTGAGCTGCTGTCAGATCCCAGATAGGTATTGAGCAGCTCTCGATCTAAATAGATTGGAATCTCGTGGGATTGGAGTTCTTTCTCGATTATCCAGGTCGTTCGCTTGAGCAATCCTTAGATCTAGAGGAGGAATCCTCGAGTTAGGGGGCGGATCATCCCCGCCATTCTCCTGAGAAGATTGACGCTAAGATCTGTTCCCCATCAGGAGTACCTCGTGGGGTATTGTCCACTGGAAGTATAGTCCAGGTCCATCATGGATCTGCCATCGAAGGTGACCTCTGGTATGCTTCGTCGGCCATCTAGGTGGTCCGAACATTTGGGTGATAATCCCGACATGGGGCTTGCACAGTCCGTGCAACTGCCTTGATGGTCATTTCATCGAAGATCAACCCTATAGGTTCTCGCGTACTCATTGTTAGGTGAAAGATCACCGAGATCGACTCGGTCGTGCCTTGGCTCTTGATCAGTCAGAGGGGGGAAGTTGTCATAGAACCCCTCGTCCAAGGAGCTAGTTCTTTCCATAGCTCGTGGTGAAGGCGCTAATGGTGATTTGTTGGAATCAACAGCCACGATCCCTACGATCGGTGCCATCTATCGACGATTGGTAAACACGTAATACGTGGAGAAAAGAGAGAAGGGGATCGTATCCAGAAGCTGATCACAAAATGGGCCACTAGTACCAAGATTTATATAGGTTCGGACCTCTCTTAGGATAACAACCCTATGTCATATTGATTTATATTGATCACGAGACAAAGTAAAAGGGGGTGTGTCTAGTCCTAGATAGGATCTACAACTATTTAGAGTGGTTGTCGATCTCTATTAATTTTTGGAATAATTTCATATTGCAATGACGTTGATTATGGCTTCTCATTTATTATTGCTAGCTTAATGCTTGTTGTCTAGGGCCCAAGCAACATGATCTTCAAACTATTGTTCACATCTTGCAATATCAAATGCTTATCCGTGCTATCCATTCTACCTTCTATTGAGTTAGAGTCAAGGGTGTGGGGGTTTTGATGCATGAGTTCGAGAAGTCACATGTACCACCATGCTTTACGCTTTGATCTGGTGAATCTTTTATGATCCACTTAGTATTGGAAAAAAGTGATTTTCTTGTTTAAAGGACATCTATTTATAAGTACATGCCTACATCATAATTCAATTATGCAATTTATTTCTTTGTATGCTCGCATGTGATTAGCTATCTCTACATGATCCCATGCACTACTTCCTGTATAGCCTATTCCACCATTACTTTTTATTAGTTTTTCGTTAATCATTACCCTCTTTACTTTTATTTATCATATTTATTAATTACATTTTAATTATTAAATATCCTCCAAAAGTATTATCCATCATCATCTAGTTCAAGTACAGGTGCAATTGCAAGTGATGCGGTAGTTGTGGAAAAACCTACCCTTTCCAATAACGTTCTTAGTTGTTCAATATTAAACCAGAAATATTTCCATGAGAAGATGGTACATTGATCCTGTGCACTTGCAAGCAATAAGCGATGAGCCCCAGGTTAAGGAGCGAAGTTCTACTTAGTTCTAGACATCAAATCTAACCCTAAGAGAGAGAGGTGGAGAGGTATTTATAGTCTAACCCCACCACTTAAGTCATTTGGTCGAAATCCTTACTGGGTCACTGCCCTATTACTATGCGTAGACAATTTATCAGATACTTCGGGTGATACTCCAGGGCTATGGCTGAAGTATTTGGGTTGGCATCCGAAGTATCCGAAAAACTATCTGTCTGGGAGCCGGAGTATCTGTCATTTTTCCCGGAGTATCTGGTAACCTTTCTTCTATGGACATCCAGATGGTCCGAAGAAGCCATAGTAGTGGCCCGGAGTATCATGTAGTAGTGGCTCGGAGTATTTGGGACTTGACTTTGTGGTGAAAACTTCTTCCTTGGCTCCCCTGTTCTCCACCTTGGATGGTCTAACAATTGTAGGAGGTGTACTTGAGCTTGTGGAACTTTTTGGAGGGCTTGGGCTAGTGGTTTTCATGGTGACATCCACATCGTTCCACCCTTTTTGAAAAGGAGTCAACCTCAACTCCATTCCTTCAAATCCAAATAGGGATGATCTCCAAGCTTCCTTCCATTGATCCCTTTCTCCTTTTTCTCCCTTCATGTTGGTACTTCTTGGTGCTCCTTCTCCTTCCATGAGGTACACCAAACTTACAATGAAGAAGAAACAGCACTCAAAGGGTAGCTAATTCTTGAACCTCATGTTATGGTTGTTTAAAGAGAAAGAATTCACCTTGGTGAAATTCCTTCGTGCTCTCCTTGGTAGCTCTTGTCATCCAGTGGTGTTAGGCTCAAACAATGCACAAAAGCTTAAAGTTAGATAGCTCTCTTGAGCTCATTTGGTCAACTTATGTTGTTCGGCGGCTCATAAGTTCATGGCGTGACAAGACAAAGCTCATGTATGCATGGTAAATAAACACGTCATCCATCATGACGTATCCTTTCTTTTGCACATCACCACTAGCACAAAAGATATATATACCAAATATAATGTAAATGCATGGTAGATGTAAACGTCATCCATCATGATATAACCTTTGTTTTGCACAACACTATTGGGACTAAAAGTGCATGAAAACACTACTGCAGAAAGGGACACCAATGACGGGCCTAAAAAGCCCAGTAGTGACGAGCGGGCCGGCCCGTCACTACTGACCAGCCACTGGTAACTGGTTATCAGTGGCGGGCTACCCGCTCGTCACTGGTAATTTAGTTACCAGTGACGGGCACACATGAGGGCCCGTCACTGCTAAGATATACAGCAGTGACGAGCTATATTTTCGGCCCGTCACTGGTAAGATATACAGCAGTGACGAGCTCTCCAGTCCGCACGTCACTGCTGTTATGAGATGCCCAAGCACGTTGCTGCCGCGGCAGCAAAAACAGCCGTTTTGGCTGCCGCGGCAGCCATTGTGTCTGCCGCTGCAGCCAAAAGGGCTGTTTTTGCTGCCGCGGCAGCAACGTGCTTGGGTGCCGCAGCAGCCATTTTGGCTGCCGCGGCAGCAAAAACAGCCGTTTTGGCTGCCGCGGCAGCCATTTTGTCTGCCGCGGCAGCCATTTTCGCTGGCGCGGCAGCAAAAACAGCCATTTTCGCTGCCGCGGCAGCCATTTTCGCTGGCGCTCCTAGGGCGTCGGTCGCCGTTCTCCTAGGGCGCTCTCCAGCCCCTGTGTACTACAGGGGTCCTGGAGGGGGGTGTACCCCTTCGGTCGCCGTTCTCCTAGGGCGTGCCGCTGTGGCCTAATAGCGCTTGCGGCGATGCCTCGTTGCGTCGGCATCCTACGTGCCCGGTATGCTTCGAAGGCCACCTCACTCGCGCTCTCGGATGTCGCACACGATAAGTACATATGTCAAACCGAGTACGAAAGTAACAAGTGCCAATACGTAAATATGTCTAGAAACGTACAAAGTAGACCAGTTCGGGAATACACGACCACAAACACAATACATATGCAATGTTTTTCCGTCCTCTAGGGCCTAGCTGCATGTGGGCGCGCGCGAATGGGTCTTCGGTCGGGATTTGGCGAACTCGCTGCTCTGTGCGAGCGGCGTGTTCCTCCCTTGGGTCAGTGCCGGCGTAGAAAAGCCCCGTATCCGAGACGACGTCCTTGTTGATGATGTTCGCAAACGCATTCTGGAGGCGTGCAAACTCTTGCCTCCAGTCATATGGCTTGTGCTCGAGGTTATTACTCCACTTGCGCAAGTCGTCATGTTTGCGAAACGTGTTCCGCGCCCGTACAAAGTCGTCCATGTGGCAGCAGACGTAGTAGCCACACGTCACACTACCCTCCGGCTGCTGTCTGCAACACCAATCGGTCACGTGTTTAAAGCGTGGAGCGCCACTTCTTTTTACCATAGTTGCTCGTCCTCCCTTCTGTGCATAGTCGAAGAGAGCATCATCCAGAACTTTCTTGAGCAGGGTGTAGTCTTTCTTCACCCTCTTCATGGAATCAAAGTAAACAACCTTGCTTTCCTTCGGCAGTAGCACTAAGAGGATCCAGTGGTCGCTGCGCAGACATGTGAACAAACCAATATTAACCCACGAAGTTGGCTAGGTGCACAAGCAAAAGAGAAATTTACGAAAGCACAAAGTAGAGAATGACTTACAAGGGATTGTAGGGCACGAGTAGGTAGTCCTTGCCCTTATGCGCTATCATCGCACTCACGAGGTATTCTTTCATAATCTCTCTACCTTCTTGTGAGCGAACGTTGTTCTCGTGCATGTGAAACGGATCTGCTATTGCAACGTCGAGAATCTTCAGGCGTCTGATCTCTCTGGTTAGGTGAAGCGCCCATAGCCTGACGAAGGATGCTTCGAGGCGATAAAGGTTGAACATGCCGAAGATCTCCGCAAAGTCCAGATAGAACTTGTCCGCGGGATACTGCTCGACGAAATGGAAACCCTCTGGCACCTTCGTCGTGTAATATGAGACATTCGTTTCATCGGGTCCTAATTCAATCTCTCGAATGTTCTGATGCAGAATCTTCATTTCGTTCGGGAGGACGTCGAACTCATCCTTTGGTACCATCGGGTGACCCGGGATGTGATTGGGCCGCCATTGATGACCCGTTGCTCGCTGTCCTGATTGGGAAGATGCTGCGTACGTTAAGGATTTCTTCAACCTCGCGTCGCCCTGTCTATCGTAAGTTCCAGTGCTAGCATGTGTCTTCTTCGCCCCTTTTTTGGTCGTATGCTCCGTATCGAGAGATACGACCCTCTGACCGGCCATCGCTTCTTTGGCTGCGCCCACGAGTGTTTTAGGAGTCAACTTCGTGTGGGCTTGCTCGTCATGCTTGGGTGGCGGCGTATCTACAAATGCTCGTGCCTCTTCGTCACGAGGCATGCCATGCTCCGCGGCCTCCTCGGCATCCTCCATCTCAAAATCCCTGTAGGATAGAGGTGCGGAAATACCCAAAGGAGATGGTCTTGCTGATGGACTGTGGGTGTGGCTCGGCGAAGGTGCTGGACGATTGGAGGTCTCAATCAACTTAATCGCATCCTTTGGCCACCTAAGGAAAAACCCCTTGCAGGCTCCTAGCTTCTCCTATCCCACTTCAGGGGGGTCATTCAGAACCAAGTCCTCGAAGGTGCCGACCACCTTAGTCAACTCCACCCTCGCCATGTTTGGTGGTAAATCCACACAGTGCATCCTGTTCTCCGGCGTTATTGGGTGGACTCGACCGTACGCGACCGTCACCATCGAGCCGAGGACTTGGGTCTGCAGATGGCACGGAGTTATCACCTGCGGAACATACGTACGGGTCATCGATGTTAGAGTCGAAACAACGAAAAAGTTACGACACCCTTACGATTTGTTGAGCCGACGACGCTTACCGTTAGGCCGTCGATTGTATTTGGCGACCCGGGGCCAACGCCCGAGACAGAGGGGCTACTACTCCTTGCAGCAGTGAAGGGCGGCGGCTACGTATCCAGATTATAGGGCAGCAGCTGCGTATCAGGATGCATGGGTGGGCGTCGTAGTTGATCGTATAGAGGCCCTAACAGACGTTTCACAGCCGCCTCCACTCGCGCATCGAATTCTTCATCTTGCTTGGCTTTCCTCCTCTCGCGGGCAGCCTCGCGGGTTTGGGGACCGTAATCAGCCCATCGAGCCCCATACCCGATGCCCATGACGCGGCCACGAGTCTCCGGCTTCCCGAGAGCCTTGTTGATAGGGTCTTGCCACCTCTCGGTACTGACAAAGTCCTGGGAGCTCTCAGGTTGCTGGCTCAGCTTTCTCTGCAAGCAACATGAACGGCTCAGAAACGTAATCTTTAGGAATTAATCTACGTAGGACAAATAAAGTAAAATGGGTTCAGAGGTTACCAGTTCTTCGTGCACGTCCTTCATTTTCTCGTGCGTGAAGATCGGTTCCCCCGTCGCCGGGTCAAATTTTGCGCGGGCCCTCACAAAATCCTTTCCGCGCCCTTCCTGGATGTCCGAGAAAGGGGGTTCTTTCCCGGCCGCAATCAACCTTGCGTCCTCCTTCTCCCATTTAGGCCTCTTCCCTTGGTAACCACGGCTGCCGAGTCTGTGGTCACCCACGATCTTCCCCCGCATGTCCTTCCCCCAATCACTCTTCCTCCTGAATTCATCGCCGGAGCGAGTTTGAATGAACTCGGTCCAGTCCGCCTCATCTATCGTAGGCCATTTCTTCTTTATCACGGTCTCAAAATCTTGATCCTTCATTTTATTGGCATGGTATCGCCAGGTATTCAAGGATTTGGTCATCATGCTCAGGGCTTTCGTCACGACTCTGTTTCTGTCGGCCTCCGGGACGGAATACCTGCTGAATAGCCTGTCCAGGAGGAGAGTTCGAAGATGCTCAGTTTCTCTCGTCCTTATGTCGGGAGTTGTGATCTTCACCGTTTCACGCAGGATGCAGCCTACGGCGTTTGAGTACCCCTGTGCGGCTCTTACAGGACTGGCAGGTTTACCAAGATCGTCCACTCGAGTGATTACGAACATCTCGGTACTCAACTTGTTAGGTCTCCTAGGCGCGAGCCGCCTTTTCCGTTTGGCTGGTGGAGCCCCGTCCGCCTTTTCTTCTTCCATACCGGTCTCGTATACACGGCCGGTCCCTTCGTCACGATCGGTCGCGTCTTCAGCACTGCCGGACTCTTCGTGGGATGACTCGTACTCGTTGTTATCCCCGGAAGCAGGGTCATCGACGATGGCGGCCCCCTGAGATGTTTGTTCGAGGGCCAGGTCTCGGGACGATGCGGGGACATCCGTTGGTGTCCGTGATGGAGAGGGGCTACTTCCAGCCATTTTCGAACATACTGGAAACTTATTGAACACAAAAAATGGAAACTAGACTTACGAAAGCTTTCATGAGAGTAACAACAATATGAAAATGTTTGCTTATGTATTTCTAATATCCATTCATTATAGCAAACAAGGGTGGGAATTAAAATTTTATTTGCAATTGAGATTATGAAATCTTGTTAAACAAAAGCATATAACTGAGCATGACAATGAACAACAATGACACGAATATACCGTACATACAATGAAAATTGAAAATTTCGGCATGACCTTTGCTAAAATTATGCAAAATTGAGTATCGAACGTTGACAAAATGTTGACGAAGCAACATTTCGTCTAAACGTTGAACTCAGTTTCCCTGAAAAATAAACAAAGAATGTTGCCTCGGCTCGACGGCCGGTACCACAATCATATATAAAATACATTTCATATAACTTTTCACGAAGATCTGGAACTGATGATTTCTTCACAACCTGAGTGCTTTGCTTGAAATGTGATTTTTGGCTTGCTTGAAGATTTCTGGGAGCAAGACCAGCTTAACCATGCACAGCAGAAGCAGCGAGCTAACAGTAAATCATCAGACAGGAAGTACAAACAAAGGGTATGCTCAACATTATTCAAGCAATGTTTAGGTTTAATGCATATACGTGTAAATAATGTGATGACTAGTCTAATAGCTGGCGACACATTACCCTTATCCTCCTGCAACTGATGTGAGCCTATTCTCAACACTCTAGGTTGTGTTCCTCAACTTATGCAGCTTAGGAATAGCAAACCCTTCAACTTGTGGTTTCACTCCTGCTCTCCCAAATGTATAATGTTCTTCGAATCAAATCAACAATACCTTTCATTGCTCCTACATGCTATAGGCAGCATCACATCACAGCCTTATGCCATGAGATAACATGTCACATTTCATAAGGAAAAGTAGTGACTGCTACGTATCAAACTCTGTGACTAGTTCTTGATGTGGTATATCTAAATTTTAAACCATTAAGCCAGTAACCTAGGACTAGAAGCATGGCATGCAATCAGATCGAACAAAAATCCTCTAATACAAACAAAAATGAAGAACCTCGGTCATTACCAACCTCGGTCCTCGGTTGAAGGGGCGCGGGGCTACTTCAGTCACGGTGGCGCGTCGGTGGGAGAGGGAGGCGGCGAGGGAGGCGGCGTCCGGCGAGGGAGGCGGCAAGGGCGGCGTCGGGTGAGGGAGGCGGCGAGGGAGGCGGCGTCCGGTGAGGGAGGGAGGCGGCATCCGGTGAGGGAGGGAGGCGGTGTCCGGTGAGGGAGGCGGCGAGGGCGGCGTCCGGTGAGGGAGGCGGCGAGGGCATGGTCAGTCGGCGAGGGTCGCTTTGGGGAGTTAGGGCACGGCCGGGCGGGATTTGGGGATTTTTCCCCAAGTCCCGCTGTCACGGACCCGGAATAGCATATGGTTAGGGGAACGCGAAGTCGCCAAGGACCGAAGGACTCGTCCGCCCGGTGGCACGGTACCTGCGCCGTACGCACCAAGGTAGAACGATCCGACACCCGCCACGTGCGAGCCGGCCGGAAGCGACCAAGTTTCCCAAAACCACATACGATTCCGTAATCCGGTGAAGAGTCAGAGTCGTTCCCGAATCCTACCACGACAAACAAGGTCGGAGGAGCCCGGCAGTTCTACCCACACCCTAACCTAGCCCGGAAGCTAGTGGGTCACTCGAAAGCCCGGTAGAACGCCCACACCCTGCCTGGCCGGCACTGCATCTCAGCCAGCGGGTCACTCAACCAACACCTGCTCGACTTAGTAGAAAATGGTACGGCCTCGGTCCTTCACGGCATACCCATACACTTCATATCATTCACGCATTGTGCAGGGGCAGCCTGGAATAACAACTCGGATATCGACACAAAGCCCTACAATACGATATTACTAATAATAAATGCCCACGACGGGACGACATATTACAATAGTTGATTATGTCCGAACACATATCCGAGTACGGAGAAGTTAAACGACAGCGGAAACAAAAGGAGTAAGACCCACAGCGGCAACATGTCCGCTGACCAAAAGCTACACCTATCCCACAGATCGAACACTACCGAGGAAACCCAAGTTCAAGCATCGTCAAAGTAATCTTCGACCACCGGCTCACCTGCAAGCTCTAGGATTAACCTAGGTGAGTACAAAGTACTCGCAAGACTTATTCGTGCTTGATTAAATGTCCTACACATACTAGTTTAGCAACAAGTAAACATGATGCTTCTCAGAGTAACAATATACAATTGAATAACATAGCATCATCAGATAAATAAGAACAAGGTATTTAACAAGTTAAAACAGAGAACAAATATGACACGAGCAAATCCCACGAGATCCGATTCATCAAGTTCAACTCCAAAGGGGCAGCCCACACATCCAATTCAATCCGATCCACTTAACAAATCCAATCCAAGGGGGCACCCATATATCCAATTCCGAATTGATCCAACAACGACACATTATCAAAATCCAAAGTAATCCATCAAAGACATAATATCAATTCCTAATTAATCCATCAATCACATCATGATTTAATCTCTCGGACCGCTACCGACGAACTCAAACCCCTGACGATATAATGAGTGCATAACCGCAAGGAGGTAGCGAACCTCGAAGGGGCGTGGAGGCTTGTCCCACTATACCTCAGTGTTGGCTCTCGATAGCGCTCCCGTGTGATAAGGGATTGTGACACGCTGAAGATAAGGTTGCTGCGGTGACAAAACTCTACTTACACCTGGGTCACCTTCCCGCCGCAATTAGCAACAACCGTACCCATTGTGCACGCCCTCGGCTCTCACAACTCACTTAAAGGTTTGGTTGAAGAGCCACAGATGTTCTCAACGTGAGACCCATCCTGCTTGTATTAGTGTGCTTAACAACTCCTAATGACATCTAAACTGATCATACCCGTACGACATACAACGGAAACATACACATACAAGCACACATAAGAGAGGGCATACACAAGAGTATGGAAAGTAAAATGCAACAAGCTCTGCTTGCCTGATTCGGG
The DNA here is from genome assembly GCA_019208055.1 of Stipa capillata. Classification (NCBI taxonomy): domain Eukaryota; kingdom Viridiplantae; phylum Streptophyta; class Magnoliopsida; order Poales; family Poaceae; genus Stipa; species Stipa capillata. The sequence continues at coordinate 45,095 of JAGXJF010001910.1, read as the reverse complement.
TTGTTCCTGTTCTTGCGAGGGGTCGTAAGCCGGGTGGTCACCTTCTTCTTCGGCCTCTGTTGCAGTTAACGCGAACACCGAAAATAAATGAGAAGAAGGTATTGAGACCAGCATGTATGCATGTATGGATGATGTGAGCTACTAGATGTGAAGTGGTGTCGAAGAGTCGTAATGATCTACCTAGGTTCATTTTAGGTCATCGGAAACACGTGATATCTAAAATGCATGCATGACGATTTAAAGTGCTCCGATGAGTTAGGATTGTTACTCCAATGGTGAAACATTGCAAAAGTGTGTAATAAGTCCGTATTATGTTAAGTTATTCGCTGGGAGTTTGGGATACTTGGAGTCGTGCGAATCGGAGCCATCTCACCGAGCTAGGGTTTTATCGAGTTGCGTCAAGGCAAAACATCCATCCTAAATATGGGGCTGTGCCTGTACCCAAACTTAATCTTTGTTTCAGTCAAGGTGTAGGAAACTTCCTAAGCTTTTCAACGGTATAAAGTTTACTGAAATCCGAGCTACGGAGCACAAGTTATCGTATTTTGAAACTAACCGGGACAAATGATTAAACCCTAGATAACCTACTGTGCATCTAATCAAAATGAACTTTTGATGCATCCAAGTTGTAGAGATTTTCACCAGCTTTCCAATGATATATAATTTGTCAAATTTGGATTCACGGTTCAAAAGATATGGCCTATCAAAGTTCATCGGAAAAATGCTCAAAACCCTAACCCTAGCTGCGACAACTAATTTGCTAAGCCCACCCGAAGCTTACCCAGGGCTAAACCCAATTTCTACGCTCACCCGGCCTCAGTGCACCTCAATTCTTCCACTCATAAACCCACCCCGATGACATGCGGGACCGCCCGAGCACCCGTGGCCCAATCAGGAGGGGCCACGCGGTCTCTTCTCTCTCTCTCTCTCTTCTCACTCTCTCACCCGCACTCTCTCTTCTGGAACCGGCCGGCGGTGAGGTCCAGGCGGCGGAGGCTTGCCGGAGCATCACCGGAGACGGCTCCAGGACCCGGTCGAGCTCGGGGAAGGTGGCAGGGGGTCGAGAAGCTCACCCCGGATCCGATTTGGTGCTCGGGAAGGACCGAGGGAGGTCGGAGGGTGGTGGAGGACGAGGACCGGCGGCGGTAGCTTCGGGTCGACGGTGCCGGCGGTGCTCCGGTGGCGGATCTGCAAGGGGAAGGTGCCAAGGGGGTTAGGGGAAGTAGAGGGTCCTCGGGAGCCAGGAGATGGAGGATGAGGAGGACCAGAGGAACCAGAGGAGCTCGCCGGAGTAGGGGGCCGGAGGTGGAGAAGAACGGCGTCGGGGAGATTCCTGGGGTGGATCTGGAAAATGGGAGAGGGGAAAAGGTGAGGGAGGAAGAGGGGAACTCGTAGACAAGAAAATGGGGGGGAGCTCACCGGAGCGGCGCCAATTCCTCACCGGAGTTAGGTCGGCGTCGGGGAAGAACCGGGCTTCAGGAGCTCCAGAACCGGTGGCTTAGGGTTTTGAAGGAGGGGAAAACGAGGAAGGGGAGGAGGAGCTATCGGGAGCGGCTTTAAAAAGGGCGGCGGCTTCGGACCGAGGGCACCGGGAGTGGAGCGCCGCCCACGCCGGCGAACGGGCGTCGGGGACGTGGCCGACGCGCCCCGACAGGTGGGACCCGGGAGCGGCACAGAGAGGGGGCGAGAGACTGACGGAGGGGCCCCGGTGGCAGCGGGAGGAGACGCGCGCAGCGCGGGAGGCCGAGCGGGCTGAGGAAAAGCGGGCCGACCGGGGAGGGTTGCGGCCCAAAGGGAGTTTAGGGTTTCTTTTTATTTTTTTCTTTTATGTATTCCAGGTTTATTCCCCATGACATTTTATGTACCAAATTAACTCCAATAGACTTGAAATTTTTACAGGGGCTTCATACTATTATTCCTGAGCTACTGTAGGAGTCTGGCTTAGTTTGGAGCTGGTTTGACCTATGTTCCCATTCAATTTTGCATTAGGGTTCGAATTCGGATTTGAGCTAGAGTGAAGCCCTAGACATGTCCACAATTTCTAGGAATTGGTCAGGGGCTAGGGGTATCCCCTTTTTAGCTATTCATGGAGTCTTAGAACATATCTTCTACTAGAGTTTGCTTCATTCGTCGAAACCCTAATTCTAGCATTTTTAGGGTTTGGTGTTAGGGACGGGGATTCACCGGAAGGGTCGATGACTCCAACCACCCTTATCGACGATATTGTTAATTGAGTTACTTCAAATAAATTGATTGGTGTTTGCAACAATTATCCACCGAGGATGAGATATTAACATATTCTATAAAGTATATTCATATTACATCTAAGTTTAATTGAGGTGGGGGTGATGATGATGACATGTATGCATGGGTGCAAATCAAAAACCTACTTATCGACTTTGGGTATTACAAAACCTACCCCCCTTAAAAAGATCTCGACCCGAGATCGCTAACGATCGGCAAACAAGGTTGGAAACTCGGTCTTGAGCCATTCTTCACGTTCCCAGGTGGCTTCATCTTCGGTGTGGTTGCTCCACTGAACCTTGAGGAACTTGATGGTACGATGCCGAGTCTTGCGTTCAGCTTCATCAAGGATGCACACCGGGTGCTCCCGATATGAGAGATCTTCATGTAGCACTTCCATTTCAGGGTTGATCTTCGTCTCGGGGACTCGATGGCAGGCTTTTAACTGGGAAACATGGAAGACATCGTGTATCCGCGACAATCCAGGAGGCAATTCCAGTTGGTATGCCACTGTTCCTCTTTTGGCTAGGATTTGATAAGGACCGATATAACGAGGGGCCAGTTTTCCTTTCATTGCAAAACGGCGAACACCTTTGAATGGGGTGACCTTGAGGTACGCGCTGTCTCCAACCTGAAAGGTAACTTCTCGGCACTGAGGATCTGCATAGCTTTTCTGCCTGGACTGAGCTTCACGAAGACGCTCGCGGATGAGTTGAACTAGTCTTCGGCTTCCTCAATTGGATTAGGTCCAAAGAACTGCCTTTCACCGGTCTCGGACCAGTTCAATGGAGTCCTACATTTCCTTCCATACAGTACTTCAAAGGGTGCCATACCGAGACTAGTCTGATAACTATTGTTGTAGGCAAACTCTGCATATGGCAAGCAATCTTCCCAATTGGACCCCAATGTGAGTGCACAAGATCTCAACATGTCTTCGAGGATCTGATTGGTCCATTCAACTTGACCACTGGTTTGTGGATGGAAAGGCGGTGCTGAAAGACAGGGAAGTTCCCATAGACTCGTGTAAGCATTTCCAAAATCTGCTAGTGAATTGAGTGCCTCGATCTGAAATGATTCTCTTGGGGACACCATGGAGACAAACAATCCGAGAGATGTACAATCGCGCTAGCTGACTCACTTTATGCGTTGTCTTCACAGGGGATGAAATGGGCGACTTTGGATAGACGGTCTACGATTACCCATATTGCATCGTTGCCCTTCGGGGATCTCGGCAGACCTACTACAAAATCCATACCAATCTCTTCCCATTTCCACTCGGGAATAGGGAGTGGCTGAAGTAGGCCTGCTGGTCTCTGGTGTTCGGCCTTCACACGGCGACAGACATCACACTCAGCAACATATTGAGCAATTTCACGCTTCATTCGGGTCCACCAGAATTGGCGACGGAGATCTTGGTACATCTTGGTACTGCCTGGATGAATGGCCAATGGGGAGTTGTGTGCTTCATGAAGGATCAGGTCTTTTAGTTGCTTGTCCTTGGGCACAACCAATCGTTTTCCAAACCATAATACTCCATCCTTATCTTCAGTGAAACAAGTTGCGGTACCCAGCCTTCATCTTTCCCTGATCTTCTGCATTCCGGCATTCTGAGCTTGAGCCGCCTTAATCTGATCTTCTAAGGATGGTTTCACCTCAAGAGTGGCAAGAGTACCTTGTTCGACCATCTCCAAGTTCAGCCGCTGAAATTCTTCGTGAAGGGGTGGTTGTCGCTCCTTGATCATGATGTTGTTGCAGTAAGCCTTTCGACTAAGGGCATCGGCAACAACGTTAGCTTTGCCAGGGGTATAATTCAAACCCAGATCATAATCCTTAATGAGCTCGAGCCATCTTCTCTGGCGAAGGTTTAGATCTGGTTGGGTGAATAGATACTTCAAGCTTTTATGGTCCGAGAAGATCTCACAACGGGCGCCGATGAGGTAGTGCCGCCAGATCTTCAGGGCATGCACCACGGCAGCTAATTCCAGATCATGGGTGGGGTAGTTGGCTTCATGAGGTCTCAACTGTCGCGAGGCATAAGCCACCACGCGACCTTCTTGCATAAGAACACAGCCCAATCCATTTCGGGAAGCATCACAGTAAACCTCGAAAATCCTTATTAACGTCTGGGAGAATGAGCACTGGGGCTGAAGTCAACCTTTCTTTAAGTTCTTGAAAACTCTTTTCACACTTGTCTGACCATATAAACTTGACTTCTTTCTTCAGCAATTCTGTCATCGGCTTGGCTATGGACGAGAATCCTTCAATGAATCGGCGGTAATAGCCTGCTAGTCCAAGGAAGCTTCGGATTTGGGTAACCGATTTGGGTTGCTTCCACTCTTGTACCGCTTGCACTTTGCTCGGGTCCACCGCGACACCGGCAGCTGATATTACGTGGCCCAAGAACTCCACTTGATGTTTCCAAAACTCACACTTGGAGAACTTGGCGTACAGGCGATGCTCACGAAGCTTGTCGAGCACCTTCCTCAAGTGATCCTCATGCTCAGATTGGGACTTGGAATAGATGAGGATGTCATCGATGAAGACGACAACAAATTGATCCAGATACTCCATGAAGACTGCGTTCATGAGTTGTGTGAAGGTGGAAGGGGCATTGGTTAAACCGAAGGACATAACTGTATACTCGTATGACCCGTAACGAGTAGTGAAGGCTGTCTTCGGGATGTCTTCGGATCTGATCTTTATCTGGTGATAGCCCAATCTGAGATCGATTTTGGAGAAGACGCGGGCTCCGGTCAGCTGATCAAAGAGGTCATCAATCCTAGGAAGGGGACATTTGTTCTTCACCGTAAGCTCATTTAGTGGACGATAGTCTACGACCATCCTTAAGCTTGAATCTTTCTTCTTCACGAACATGGCGGGGCATCCCCATGGTGATGAGCTAGGTCGGATGAAACCCTTTTCTTCAAGCTCCTGGAGCTGCTTCTTCATTTCTAATAACTCCTTCGGAGATATCCGGTAGGGTCGCCTTGACACAGGAGCGGTTCCAGGTGGAAGTTCGATAACGAACTCCACGGCACGGTCAGGGGGCATACCCGGCAACTCTTCGGGGAAGACGTCCGGGTATTCACACACTACTGGGACGAACTCGATTCCTTGGTCCTGGGTACTATTCAGAGCAAAGATGCACCCTGACGGGGACGAGGATACAAATATCACTTCTTTGCCGGAGTCCGAGGTAAGGGATACTGACCTTTTGGCACAGTCTATTTGGGCTTTATGCTGGATCAACCAATTCATACCTAGTATAACATCTAGCCCTGCGGACCTCAAGACTACCATGTTTGCCAGGAACATTTCTCCGCCGATTTCTACTTTAACCCCTTCACAAACTAACTCGGTTTGTCATCTCCGAACCGGGGGTTGCAATAACAAGAGGATGATGCAATGTTGATGATGGAACATGGTTTTCATGCACGAACTTGCTGGAGATGAATGAATGAGATGCTCCAGAATCAAACAGAACAGTTGCAGGAGTTGAGTGTACGGAGAGCGTACCCAACACTACTTCGGGCGCATCCTGAGCTTCCTCGGCGGTGACGTGATTTACCCGACCACGGCCGGGAACTTGGGTCTTGGTGGGAGCTGGTCCTCTGCCTTGGACTCCACCTCTTGTCTGTCCCTGCTGCATTTTGGGGGCAAAGGTGTGCCCTGTGCGAGGAAGGGAGCAATGGTTGGCGTAGTGCCCCATGGCTCCGCAGTTGTAGCACTGTACTTTGCTCATGTCGGGTAGGGGTCGCTGCTGCACTCCCTGAGGACGAGGTTGATAATTCTGCTGCTGGGGACGGGGAGCGTAGACTTGAGGTCTTGACGGATATGGCCTCGCAGGATGAGGTGGTTGGGGCTGCCACACCCGCGGCTTCTGTGAACTGCTCGCAGCTGATCTCTGTACTTCTCTCTCGCGCTTGCGGTCCTGCTGAAGGACAGACTCCTTCGCTTCAATCTCGATGGCCTTATCTACCAAATGCTGGAAATTCTGCACCTCGGCGATAGCTAGCTTGGCCTGCAATTCATTGTTCAGCTTGCGCTTGAACTTCTCCACCCTGTCCTCATCGGTGGAGACTTCTCGCGGCACATAACGGGATAGATGGTTGAATTCGTGGAGGAACTCTAACACTGACTTTCTGCCCTGTCGGAGATTGTAGAACTCTTCCTTCTTTAAATTCATGACGCCCTTGGGGATATGGGAAGCACGAAAGCCGGTTCGGAACTCGGCCCACGTGACTACATGACCAGGAGCTTGGAGGGCCAAGAAGTTCTGCCACCAGTTTGCTGCAGCGCCTTCCAGGTAGTGGGTGGCGAAGTTAACTTTATCTGCTTCGGCGCACTGTGCCAGTTGGAGTTTTCTTTCAATCGTGCAGATCCAGTCATCCGCGTCCATAGGGTCGTCGGATCGATTGAAGGTGGGCGGCTGTGTTCGCTGGAACTCAGCTAGGCCACCACGAGCCTGTCCACCACCGGCGCCTTGATTACGCGCCAGCTGTTCGAGGATTCTGTTCTGGGTCATCAGCAGATCTGCAATGCTTGGCTGCTGGGGAGGGGGTGGTACTTCCTCTTCCTCACGGTCACGGCGCCCACGTGCAGCTCCACGGGTTCCGGTAGCCATGCTGCTGAAATCAGAAGACACCGGATGAGATGAAGGAAGCTAGAAGGTTGGAAACTCAAGGGTCTATCCATAAGGGTATAACAAGGCATCCAAGAACGTGGCACATAACTTCAGACAGACTTCCTCAAGACAAGGGCAAGGGAAGTTAGGGTTAACACTCGAATTCATTAATATAATCGCCGGAGTTCATACATGGGGCTGCGGTTTAAATCACCCTTATGGTGAAATAAACGTATACAAAATACCAAAATTGCAGCCACAAGTACCCAATTACATGCCTCTCAAAAGATAACTTAGACCTAGGGTTTGGTTCAGTTTACAATCCATAAGAAGGCCTTTAACAACGTGCCACTCGAATCCAATCGGCACTACGACGACTAACTACTACGACTAGTACTTCGAATCCTAACCTTCAACCACTCAGCCTACTCTTCGTCCGTTGGCGGGTTGCTGGTGGTGTACCAAACACGCTCCTCAGGGTCCTCTTCCTCTTCTTCTCTTGCAGCAGCTTCATTGGTGGGAACTGAAGCGGCTGGTGTGGAGGCATCTTCTTGTGAGGGCCTTGGAGTGAAGAGCCGAAGGTACTGTCGGGAGGTCATCCTTTTACGTGGCTTGACTCCGGAACTCTGAGGTTGAGTTGCCTCCCCAGGTGGAGTTGGGGTCGGCTCTTGTACTGGAACAAAGGGGCTCTCGCCGCAAGACTCATCTTCATTTGCTACATGATACCTTCGACGCAACTCATAGCGAAGCTTGCGGTTAACTCTTGTTAGTCGTTCCACCTCTTGAGTAGCATTTCCGTAGTCCCGATACAACCTATCGTGCATTACTTCTGCAGAGACAATGTGATTGGCCGTCTCCATCTCAGTCTCATCCTCTTCTTCGTCGTCACTTGGTGCTGGTACCGAAATGCTGGCGCCTCCATCGGTAACCTGGGGAATAAGACGGAAGGGGGAAAATAGGAAGATCTCATCGAAGTGATGTCGTAGGTGGAGAACTGCTTTTCTTGAGGCTTCCAGTCGGGCATCCGCATCACTTGGTCTGGGTGCTGTAAAGGTCTGATCCAGATCCGAAACTCTCACTGTGACCCATCCCATCCAAAAATGAGTCTTCCCGTGAACTTTGTAGGTCTTGGCATGGAAAGCAGGGAGGTCTTCCTGGGGCACGCCAAGGTATTCCAACATTCTCCATAACAGGGTAGCCCATCCTCCTAGTTGATGTGGGTCGGTCACAATGTTATACACCATCCTATACAAGTTTAGAGTTAGAGAGGATAAAGTTAGCCACACAAAGAAAACAAATGCAATAGAGGAGGATTTCAGAACTAAGAGCGATGAGGGTAAGGAATAAAAGCAATCTACTTATTAATTTTCAACATAGGGTTAAATTTTAAATAGTTTTGCTGGCCTATCAGCGAGGCGCAGCGGAAACCCTATCTAACGACCACCTGCAATTGGCTTCCTACGGTCAGCTCGGCTCTGATACCAAGCTGTCACGGACCCGGAATAGCATATGGTTAGGGGAACGCGAAGTCGCCAACACTACACGATGGACCAACTGTGGGGGCTGAAAAACTGCCGGCATAAGTGGCTTATGGCGGTAGCTTGCCTGCCGGCAAAATAATTTTGCCGGCAGATCTGGCTGCCAGCTATAACCCTGACGGCAAATGTCTTTGCCGGCAGATATTTCTTTACCGGCAGGCTCAATGCCCCAGATTCTGCACTTTTCCCGGCAGGTTAACTCTTCCCCGGCACATAGACATGGCCTGCCGGCAAAGACAATGCCGGCAGTTGTATTGCCGTAAAGTGTTTATCGGCAGTTTCTTTGCCGCAACGTTTTTACCGGCAGTTTGATTGCTGTGAAGGTTTTACCGGCAGTTTGGTTGTCGTTAGTTTTTTACCGGCAGTTTAGTTGCCGTAAGTTTTTTACCGGCAGTTGGATTGCCGTAGTTTGATTTACCGGCAGGTTGCTTGCCCTCCAAATGATGCATAGGGATCAATTCAGCTCACATAAAGATCTGATCACATATATCGATCTGGAAGTGCAATTTGATCAGCAAGACAACAATTTGATCTAGTTTCACATACATATGTCGATCATAAGACAACAGCAAGCATATAAATTCTTGATCAGCCACAATTAAACTAGACTGTAGACCAGTTCTTGCGAGGAGTTATATATTAACAGGTTAGTAGTACACCAAAACGCACTCGGCCAATAGACTACTGATAATACAAAAAAATTATAGCTTTTTTCATTCTGCCGAACCAGCCTGGGTCTTCAGTCTATCTTCCCCAAAAGTCATTCTTGCCAGGTCCAACAACCTGCATAACCAAAATAGCAGTGGCTCCATTAGCTCATCTAGGAAATAAAAGGTGACAGTATATAGGGAGCACCATAGTAAGAGGCAACATAGTATACAGGCAACTATGTAGAATACAAAAAATGCAGGAACTGGAGTAGGATAACAAGCAAGCCATTCCTTTCAAGTTCAGTTCAGTTTGGTCCTGTGAACATCAAAAATGAGAAAACAAGTACAAATTCACTTTTTGGTCGTTACTCAGCAAGACGTCTACACGATATCGAGGGAACAAACTATCAAGTTAGAGTAAAACTAAATTTATGTACACTAATTAGTCAGTATTCGACAAACATGTCTACACATTATGAGGCTCTGGAGAAACTGCTTAAGGTTTGCCATTTATGTCCAGTGCACCTAAATTTCAAAAAAGTATCTACAGTGGCCAGTGCACCTTGATAATTGTGGCTAAATGCCTCTTTTCAATGGTTTCATTTAACTGAGCAGAAGAACATATCAGCTCCAGGTACAAATTGACAAAGAAGAACATGAAATTAGAAAATGAATCAATTAGTAGCAGTAGTCAGTACAAATTGACAAAGAAGAACATATCAGCTCCAGGTACATGTGAATGGATGCATGCAAGAGATTTAATCAATTGTAACAGAGCATACAGACTGTAGATAATTAATTCGATTGAAACAAGATACATACTTACTCCTATATTATAGCATTTGCAGGATTGCATCTCTGTCAGTAAAGGCATCAGTAAGCAAACAAGTGGAAGGAATTGCAGACAGTTTAATTTCCAAGCAATTGCTGAAGATTCAGTAATGTACTATCGTCCAGGTCTTCACGGTTCTAGCGCAGTTTTCAGGAAATTTGATCTAGCTAGGTTGTTGCTTAACCCATATATCAATCTTGCACCTATCTGAATTAGCCCTCAGGTCTAGCTAGGCAAATCTGTAGCAACATTCAACAAGGAACTTTATATTGCAGTACTAGTGAGCTAGTGCATCTATTGATGGCGCCGGTCAAATGTGAATGCTAGATGATGCAGCTGCTGTCCCTTTAGGGGTCAGAAAATGACATTTTCAAAGATTGTGTTACACTCTACGGATCCTCTGTTTGACCTACGGCCAATCAACTGGAAATCTTTATTCGGTTCAGACTGCACAATGTCAGTAAAGGAGGAAATTAAGCACTAGCTGTTTTCACACTTAGTCCATACTAGTATGTGGTAAATTCTTATTCTACCATGAGGTAATTAAGAAAACTACACCAGAATCAGTTCATTAGGAGCTACCACTACACCACCTTGTTATTTTCCTATCTACTACTTTACTATCTGATAGAGCTTCAGGGTTCCATAGGGTGAAGTGATACTAGTATTTTCCTTGCAGAAAATCTGAATAGAGTATGGAAATACACCTGTCTATATTAGGACTTTGAATGGAAGAAATAGGACAGGCAGGTCCTTTCTGAATTCTTAATCCCAGTTCACTCGGGAAAAAAAATCCAATGTATGGCTTCTAAATAGACTATCGGAATGCTTCTGGCAACTGAACTTTCACTGGCCACTAAATTTTCAAGGTGCATTTTGTATTGTTGGCAGTGATGGAGATTGAGAAACATGTATTGAAATCTCAATCAGACGTTGGAGAATATCCAAATATTCACATGTACCTGGAGCTTGTCAATTTGTGGCTAAAGGCCTCTTTTCAATGGTTTCATGAAATTAGAATATCCAGATATATTGTACAAGCTCCATGATATTTTCCTCTTTCGGGTCTCATTTAATTTTCCCTCTTCCTTCACAATTTATTACATTTACACTAACACGCTCTCACTTGTTCCCAATATGTATATGGACATAGCATAGCAGCCAGCAGGGACATTAGCCAGCAGGGACATTAGGGACATTAGCATAGCATAGCAGCCAGCAGGGACATTAGAGCCAATATGTATATGTATATGGACATAGCATAGCAGCAAGTGTACCTGTTCTCAAACATCTGCCATGAAGGTGATTCAGCCTTCATTTGGCCGTGAGGTAGGCTTAGCTGTGGACTTCGGATCCACCTCCATCTGCATATACAAAGGCTGGAAACATTACACAAAATTTAACCTCTATATGCACATATTCAGAAGATAAACCTACATGTTTGTAGAGCCAGGCAATAGATCGCCCTTGAGCTTGTCCCATGGTAGTTACATTCCCAATCGGACGAGGTAGCATAGCATCCCTTTTGATGATGTAGTTGATGACGACTTCACAACATTCAATGCCCAGCTCCCTACCCCCTACCATCTTCTTTCGATCAGTTGATAGAATGGTGGCCTTTGCCACAGGGGTACTATGGTCACGATAGATATTGTACAGTATCACTTCTTTCCCTTGCTGCTCAAAATGAGGAAATATAATGAGATAGAATAAATATGCAGGAAATAAGAAAGAGAGGAAGAAAGCAACATCACATGATGATTTTTTTGTGTAACTGCTGCTTCCTTCTTCTGCATGGTTTCCTGTTGCTTTCTGAGCATTTCAGCATCTTTCTTCTTCTGCATGGTTTCTTGTTGTTTTTTGTGCATTTCAGCATCCTTCTTCTGCAAGAGCTCTTTCTTCTTCTGCAGGACCTCAACTTCCTCTTTCTTCTTCTGCAAGAGCTCTACTTCTGTTTGCTTCTTCTCAAAATGTTCCTTTGCTTTCCTCTTCTCTTGTTGGATTATTTCTTCATCGTCAATGGGATCATTGTAGTCTTCATTGTAGTCTTCATCAGCAAAGGACTCTTCGACACTACCTTCAGGTTCTCTTGCAAATTTCTGCAAAAAGGGAATTAATCATTAATGTTAACATCAATAGATCAACCACGTTTAACATAGAATTATTATAGATGGGCATTCAACCTGTGTCTTATTGTTTGCAGCAATAGTTTGTGCCATCATGTGCTTGAGTATGTCAATTTGTTCCATAAGGCCGTCAATCTGAGATTGGTTTCTTCTCGAATTTCTTCTACATGCTCCCTTAGGACATCATTAGCCCGCCATGCCTCTTTGATCTCTTCCTCAGCCATTTGCAGCCTTGTAGATTTCAGCTTATGACCTCCTGGAATGCCAAGCCTTCCAGGATTTGGGCCCATTCCTACGCACCGAACATACCCATTTCTCTCTTTCCCCAGTACATGTGTTAAAATGTCACCTTGCTCAATTGTTTTCTCTAATAGTTCTGGATTAGTTTCAATTGCTGCCTCTATGTCCGACTACAATAAGAATTAAGAGAAATTACATATAGCTAGCCAGCTTGTGGCACAAGAGGAGAATACATAGCATAGTTATCAAGACTAAACTAGAACATGAGTACTTACAATTATTTTGGCAGTATCTCTATCAATAGGAGAGGGGCTACTTCCAGCCATTTTCGAACATACTGGAAACTTATTGAACACAAAAAATGGAAACTAGACTTACGAAAGCTTTCATGAGAGTAACAACAATATGAAAATGTTTGCTTATGTATTTCTAATATCCATTCATTATAGCAAACAAGGGTGGGAATTAAAATTTTATTTGCAATTGAGATTATGAAATCTTGTTAAACAAAAGCATATAACTGAGCATGACAATGAACAACAATGACACGAATATATCGTACATACAATGAAAATTGAAAATTTCGGCATGACCTTTGCTAAAATTATGCAAAATTGAGTATCGAACGTTGACAAAATGTTGACGAAGCAACATTTCGTCTAAACGTTGAACTCAGTTTCCCTGAAAAATAAACAAAGAATGTTGCCTCGGCTCGACGGCCGGTACCACAATCATATATAAAATACATTTCATATAACTTTTCACGAAGATCTGGAACTGATGATTTCTTCACAACCTGAGTGCTTTGCTTGAAATGTGATTTTTGGCTTGCTTGAAGATTTCTGGGAGCAAGACCAGCTTAACCATGCACAGCAGAAGCAGCGAGCTAACAGTAAATCATCAGACAGGAAGTACAAACAAAGGGTATGCTCAACATTATTCAAGCAATGTTTAGGTTTAATGCATATACGTGTAAATAATGTGATGACTAGTCTAATAGCTGGCGACACATTACCCTTATCCTCCTGCAACTGATGTGAGCCTATTCTCAACACTCTAGGTTGTGTTCCTCAACTTATGCAGCTTAGGAATAGCAAACCCTTCAACTTGTGGTTTCACTCCTGCTCTCCCAAATGTATAATGTTCTTCGAATCAAATCAACAATACCTTTCATTGCTCCTACATGCTATAGGCAGCATCACATCACAGCCTTATGCCATGAGATAACATGTCACATTTCATAAGGAAAAGTAGTGACTGCTACGTATCAAACTCTGTGACTAGTTCTTGATGTGGTATATCTAAATTCTAAACCATTAAGCCAGTAACCTAGGACTAGAAGCATGGCATGCAATCAGATCGAACAAAAATCCTCTAATACAAACAAAAATGAAGAACCTCGGTCATTACCAACCTCGGTCCTCGGTTGAAGGGGCGTGGGGCTACTTCAGTCACGGTGGCGCGTCGGTGGGAGAGGGAGGCGGCGAGGGAGGCGGCGTCCGGCGAGGGAGGTGGCGTCCGGCGAGGGAGGCGGCAAGGGCGGCGTCGGGTGAGGGAGGCGGCGAGGGAGGCGGCGTCCGGTGAGGGAGGGAGGCGGCATCCGGTGAGGGAGGGAGGCGGTGTCCGGTGAGGGAGGCGGCGAGGGCGGCGTCCGGTGAGGGAGGCGGCGAGGGCATGGTCAGTCGGCGAGGGTCGCTTTGGGGAGTTAGGGCACGGCCGGGCGGGATTTGGGGAATTTTTCCCCAAGTCCCGCTGTCACGGACCCGGAATAGCATATGGTTAGGGGAACGCGAAGTCGCCAAGGACCGAAGGACTCGTCCGCCCGGTGGCACGGTACCTGCGCCGTACGCACCAAGGTAGAACGATCCGACACCCGCCACGTGCGAGCCGGCCGGAAGCGACCAAGTTTCCCAAAACCACATACGATTCCGTAATCCGGTGAAGAGTCAGAGTCGTTCCCGAATCCTACCACGACAAACAAGGTCGGAGGAGCCCGGCAGTTCTACCCACACCCTAACCTAGCCCGGAAGCTAGTGGGTCACTCGAAAGCCCGGTAGAACGCCCACACCCTGCCTGGCCGGCACTGCATCTCAGCCAGCGGGTCACTCAACCAACACCTGCTCGACTTAGTAGAAAATGGTACGGCCTCGGTCCTTCACGGCATACCCATACACTTCATATCATTCACGCATTGTGCAGGGGCAGCCTGGAATAACAACTCGGATATCGACACAAAGCCCTACAATACGATATTACTAATAATAAATGCCCACGACGGGACGACATATTACAATAGTTGATTATGTCCGAACACATATCCGAGTACGGAGAAGTTAAACGACAGCGGAAACAAAAGGAGTAAGACCCACAGCGGCAACATGTCCGCTGACCAAAAGCTACACCTATCCCACAGATCGAACACTACCGAGGAAACCCAAGTTCAAGCATCGTCAAAGTAATCTTCGACCACCGGCTCACCTGCAAGCTCTAGGATTAACCTAGGTGAGTACAAAGTACTCGCAAGACTTATTCGTGCTTGATTAAATGTCCTACACATACTAGTTTAGCAACAAGTAAACATGATGCTTCTCAGAGTAACAATATACAATTGAATAACATAGCATCATCAGATAAATAAGAACAAGGTATTTAACAAGTTAAAACAGAGAACAAATATGACACGAGCAAATCCCACGAGATCCGATTCATCAAGTTCAACTCCAAAGGGGCAGCCCACACATCCAATTCAATCCGATCCACTTAACAAATCCAATCCAAGGGGGCACCCATATATCCAATTCCGAATTGATCCAACAACGACACATTATCAAAATCCAAAGTAATCCATCAAAGACATAATATCAATTCCTAATTAATCCATCAATCACATCATGATTTAATCTCTCGGACCGCTACCGACGAACTCAAACCCCTGACGATATAATGAGTGCATAACCGCAAGGAGGTAGCGAACCTCGAAGGGGCGTGGAGGCTTGTCCCACTATACCTCAGTGTTGGCTCTCGATAGCGCTCCCGTGTGATAAGGGATTGTGACACGCTGAAGATAAGGTTGCTGCGGTGACAAAACTCTACTTACACCTGGGTCACCTTCCCGCCGCAATTAGCAACAACCGTACCCATTGTGCACGCCCTCGGCTCTCACAACTCACTTAAAGGTTTGGTTGAAGAGCCACAGATGTTCTCAACGTGAGACCCATCCTGCTTGTATTAGTGTGCTTAACAACTCCTAATGACATCTAAACTGATCATACCCGTACGACATACAACGGAAACATACACATACAAGCACACATAAGAGAGGGCATACACAAGAGTACGGAAAGTAAAATGCAACAAGCTCTGCTTGCCTGATTCAGGTTGTTCCTGTTCTTGCGAGGGGTCGTAAGCCGGGTGGTCACCTTCTTCTTCGGCCTCTGTTGCAGTTAACGCGAACACCGGAAATAAACGAGAAGAAGGTATTGAGACCAGCATGTATGCATGTGTGGATGATGTGAGCTACTAGATGTGAAGTGGTGTCGAAGAGTCGTAATGATCTACCTAGGTTCATTTTAGGTCATCGGAAACACGTGATATCTAAAATGCATGCATGACGATTTAAAGTGCTCCGATGAGTTAGGATTGTTACTCCAATGGTGAAACATTGCAAAAGTGTGTAATAAGTCCGTATTATGTTAAGTTATTCGCTGGGAGTTTGGGATACTTGGAGTCGTGCGAATCGGAGCCATCTCACCGAGCTAGGGTTTTATCGAGTTGCGTCAAGGCAAAACATCCATCCTAAATATGGGGCTGTGCATGTACCCAAACTTAATCTTTGTTTCAGTCAAGGTGTAGGAAACTTCCTAAGCTTTTCAACGGTATAAAGTTTACTGAAATCCGAGCTACGGAGCACAAGTTATCGTATTTTGAAACTAACCGGGACAAATGATTAAACCCTAGATAACCTACTGTGCATGTAATCAAAATGAACTTTTGATGCATCCAAGTTGTAGAGATTTTCACCAGCTTTCCAATGATATATAATTTGTCAAATTTGGATTCACGGTTCAAAAGATATGGCCTATCAAAGTTCATCGGAAAAATGCTCAAAACCCTAACCCTAGCTGCGACAACTAATTTGCTAAGCCCACCCGAAGCTTACCCAGGGCTAAACCCAATTTCTACGCTCACCCGGCCTCAGTGCACCTCAATTCTTCCACTCATAAACCCACCCCGATGACATGCGGGACCGCCCGAGCACCCGTGGCCCAATCAGGAGGGGCCACGCGGTCTCTTCTCTCTCTCTCGCTCTTCTCACTCTCTCACCCGCACTCTCTCTTCTGGAACCGGCCGGCGGTGAGGTCCAGGCGGCGGAGGCTTGCCGGAGCATCACCGGAGACGGCTCCAGGACCCGGTCGAGCTCGGGGAAGGTGGCAGGGGGTCGAGAAGCTCACCCCGGATCCGATTTGGTGCTCGGGAAGGACCGAGGGAGGTCGGAGGGTGGTGGAGGACGAGGACCGGCGGCGGTAGCTTCGGGTCGACGGTGCCGGCGGTGCTCCGGTGGCGGATCTGCAAGGGGAAGGTGCCAAGGGGGTTAGGGGAAGTAGAGGGTCCTCGGGAGCCAGGAGATGGAGGATGAGGAGGACCAGAGGAACCAGAGGAGCTCGCCGGAGTAGGGGGCCGGAGGTGGAGAAGAACGGCGTCGGGGAGCTTCCTGGGGTGGATCTGGAAAATGGGAGAGGGGAAAAGGTGAGGGAGGAAGAGGGGAACTCGTAGACAAGAAAATGGGGGGGGGGAGCTCACCGGAGCGGCGCCAATTCCTCACCGGAGTTAGGTCGGCGTCGGGGAAGAACCGAGCTTCAGGAGCTCCAGAACCGGTGGCTTAGGGTTTTGAAGGAGGGGAAAACGAGGAAGGGGAGGAGGAGCTGTCGGGAGCGGCTTTAAAAAGGGCGGCGGCTTCGGACCGAGGGCGCCGGGAGTGGAGCGCCGCCCACGCCGGCGAACGGGCGTCGGGGACGTGGCCGACGCGCCCCGACAGGTGGGACCCGGGAGCGGCACAGAGAGGGGGCGAGAGACTGACGGAGGGGCCCCGGTGGCAGCGGGAGGAGACGCGCGCGCGCGGGAGGCCGAGCGGGCTGAGGAAAAGCGGGCCGACCGGGGAGGGTTGCGGCCCAAAGGGAGTTTAGGGTTTCTTTTTATTTTTTTTCTTTTATGTATTCCAGGTTTATTCCCCATGACATTTTATGTACCAAATTAACTCCAATAGACTTGAAATTTTTACAGGGGCTTCATACTATTATTCCTGAGCTACTGTAGGAGTCTGGCTTAGTTTGGAGCTGGTTTGACCTATGTTCCCATTCAATTTTGCATTAGGGTTCGAATTCGGATTTGAGCTAGAGTGAAGCCCTAGACATGTCCACAATTTCTAGGAATTGGTCAGGGGCTAGGGGTATCCCCTTTTTAGCTATTCATGGAGTCTTAGAACATATCTTCTACTAGAGTTTGCTTCATTCGTCGAAACCCTAATTCTAGCATTTTTAGGGTTTGGTGTTAGGGACGGGGATTCACCGGAAGGGTCGATGACTCCAACCACCCTTATCGACGATATTGTTAATTGAGTTACTTCAAATAAATTGATTGGTGTTTGCAACAATTATCCACCGAGGATGAGATATTAACATATTCTATAAAGTATATTCATATTACATCTAAGTTTAATTGAGGTGGGGGTGATGATGATGACATGTATGCATGGGTGCAAATCAAAAACCTACTTATCGACTTTGGGTATTACACCCGCGCGGGCGCGCGAATTTATATCGTCGTTATCAGTGACGGGCGGATAATGTACTCGTCACTGGTAAATGTTACCAGTGACGGGCGACTAATAGAGCTCGTCACCGATAAGTGATTTATCAGTGACGCGCGTTGAGAAGTGCTCGTCACTGATGAGTTATTTACCAGTGACGCTCACACATAAATGCTCGTCACTGATAAGTTAGTACTTAGGGTTAGTTAGTTGGGGTTAGTTAGTTAGGGTTAGTTAGTTAGGGTTAGTTAGTTAGTTAGTTAGGGTTAGTACTTAGGGTTTGTTAGTTACTTAGGGTTAGTTAGTTAGTTAGGGTTAGTTAGTTAGGGTTAGTAGTTAGGGTTAGTTAGTTAGTTAGGGTTTGTTAGTTAGTTAGGGTTAGTAGTTAGGGTTAGTTAGTTAGGGCCGTTTGTTTATTATTTGCGCGGGCAATGATTAGTTTATGCGTATATATAGAATTAACATAAATACCATTATTGTTATATACATAAATTTCACAAAAGTGAGCTATACATCATTAATTAACTTCATTAAATTACGACATTCTTTGAGAATCTTCTCACTCTTCGACAGTCTTCTCAACGGTAGTCTTGGTCTTCTTCCTGGTATAGGTTAGCCCCTCGGAGTGACTTCGTCTTTTGAAGGGACGCACGGCGGGACATGTAGTATTTCTCCTTCTGCTGGGCCGTGGCTGATTGTCTTCCTCCGTATCCGGGTCGTCAAATTGGTCGTAGTCGTCTTCGTCAACGACACCATCGATTCCAACGATACTCCTTTTGCCCCTCCTCATGACATGACGGCTTGGCCTCGTCGGGTCGGCTATGTAGAAGCATTGGGCCACTTGTTTAGCTAGTACCCACGGCTCATTTTTGGCACTGATCGCTTTCACATTTACTGTCTCAATAGGAACTGCTTTCGGTATGACCATGGTAGTGAAATAGTCTTCCGTTTCGACATTCTTCGCCCATCTTACCCGGAACATGGGGATCTTGGTCACGGTGTAGTCAAGTTCCCAAATCTCTTCGAGCCTACCGTAGTATCTATCCTTTTTCTTACCGGTCAGGGCCTCCATCGTCACCCCAGAGTTCTAGTACACACTCTTCTGGTCTTGTGCCTCTGTATAGAATGTGTATCCGTTGATATCGTATGCTTGGTATGTCCCGACATTCATCAGGGGTCCCTGTGCCATGTGGAACACCGTCCGTGCTACGTCATCATCTTTTGAGAAGGTATGTTCGTCGAAGTAGTTTTTTAGCCACCTGGCGAACGTAGCGTTGTGCTCTTTCATGAGAGCCGCCTCGGTCTTTCTTGTGCCGTGCTTTGTTTTTAACATTGCCATGTGCTGAATAACATAAGGCCGGACCACTGACAGGTGCTGTAACACTACCGTGTGCGCTCTGACGTAATCATCTGATCGGTTCGGTACGTCACTGTGCACATGTAAATCCTTCTTTCCGCGTCGGTGACCTACACCATCGAGCCTGCCAATGTGCCGATTAACAGGCACGCCTATAGGTTTGTCGACGTTCATGTAATCCGTGCAGAACTCGACGCTCTCCTCCGTGAGAAAGCCCTGGACGATGCTCCCGTCCGGATGAGACCTGTTACGAACATATCGCTTGACCACCCCATTGAACCTTTCCAACGGGTACATGTCGTGTAGGAATACGGGACCTAGGTCGATGATCTCCGGCACGATATGGATCATGAGATGAACCATGACGTCGAAGAATGCAGGCGGAAAGTACATCTCAAGCTCGCATAGTATGACGATGATCTCCGCCTGCAGTAGCCGGCAACGCTTCTTAGTGATGGACTTCTGAGAGATAATGTCGAAGAAGTTACAGAGGTCAAGCAGTGTCTGGCGGATCCATGGCTCCATTAGCCCTCTAATTGCAACCGGAAGTATCTGCGTGATCATCACGTGACAGTCATGAGACTTCATACCGATTAGTTTGTGGTTCTGCATGTCTAGAAATCTCTGTATGTTTGCCGAGTAGCCGGAAGTTACTTTGACACCTTTGAGGCATTTGAAGATTTTATCCAGCTCGTCTGTACTTAGAGTGTAGCAAGCGGCGGGACAGTCCGTCTTGATTTTCGTAACATTCCTGCCCAACTTGGTCTTCTCCTCTGTGGCCCACAGCTCTCGTCTTATCCCCAGTTCCTCGTAGTCAGCTCGTGCCTTCGGCCCATCCTTTGTCTTGTCTGCCATGTGGAGCAAGAGACCGAGCACACTCTCGCAGACATTTTTCTCAATATGCATGACATCTATGCAGTGGCGCGTCTTGAGAAAAGGCCAGTAAGGCAAGTCCCAGAATACAGATTTTGTCTTCCACACGTCTCCCAGCGGCTTTACCTTCTTCTGCTTCTTTCCCGCCCTAGGGCACTCACCCCAAGAGTTCAACATCTCATATATTTCTTCCCCACTCCTCTTACGTGGTGGTCCTCGGGTCTCAATCGTATTGTCGAACTTTTCTTTTTCTTGTCTCCACGGGTCGTCCTGTTGAAGCCATCTTCGGTGGCCCATGTACACGATTTTGTGAGAGCCTGGTAGGTGACGACTTGTTGTATCTTCCATGCACTTAACACATCCTTGGTATCCGTGGCAAACCTGTCCGGATTGATATCCATAAGCGGGATAGTCTTGCACCGTTGTGATCATCATAGCTCTCATATTGAAGTAGTCTCCTTCGTGAGCGTCCCAGACACGGACCCCTGGTTCAGCCCACAGTGTATCTAGCTCCTCCTTCAGTAGTTGGTGATACACGTTCAGATCGTTCCCTGGTTGCTGTGGCCCTTGAATTAGCATAGACAGGTGCAGGTACTTCCGCTTCATGCAGAGCCACGGAGGGAGGTTGTACATCCATACGACCACGGGCCAAGTGCTGTGCCTGCTGCTCATCTTTCCAAAAGGATTGAGTCCGTCCGTACTCATTCCAATTCTGATATTCCTCGGCTCTCCTCCGAATTCGGGGTATTGGTCGTCGATTGCTTTCCACTGGCAACCGTTCGCAGGGTGTCTCAGCACGGCGTCATCTTTCCTTGGCCTCTCGTCGTGCCAACGCATGAGCTTCGCCTCCTTCTTGTTTGCGAATAGACGCTTAAAACGGGGAATGAGTGGGAGGTACCATACAACCTTTGCAGGAGCACCGCTCTTCACTCCGTTCTCACCATCTGGTTGGTAGTTCTTTCCCCGCTTGAATCAGGATGCTTTGCACTTGGGACACTTGATTAGCTCCGCGTACTGCTTCCGATATATGATGCAGTCATTCGGACACGCGTGGTATCTCGTCACCTCCAGTTCAAGAGGGCACACGACCTTCTTGGCCTCATCGCAACCACGAGGCAACACGTTCCCCTCCGGCAGAACTTTTGCGAGATACTCCAATGTCTCATCGAGGCTTGTGTCCGTGCTGTTGTGGAGTGCCTTCAGTCTTAGAAGTTCGAGCGTGACTGAGAGCCGCGTGTACTCGGGATTGCAACCGGGATACAAGGGAGTCTCGGAGTCTTTCACCAGTGTCTCCAACTTGGCAGCCTCTCTACGAGCAGCACTATCCTTATTCGTCTCTTTCACAACCTGCTCTTGCACGTGACGGTCCTGGACCATTCCGGCCAAATTGTCCCCCGTGCTTCGCATATCCGCTTCGGCCTCTTCATGTCCTCCGGCATCTTTATAATCCAACCGTTCTGCTTCCGGCTCCACATGTCCTGCTTCTTCATCTAACCTTTCGTCGTCGGCAACAACCTCATCCTCCTCACCGTGACTTGTCCACCGTGTATAACCTGCCATGAACCCCCATCGCACCAGGTGCATGTGCAAAAAACCAGATTTCCTTTCGTACATCTTCAAGTTTTTGCAATCACGACATGGACAGCATATCTTCGTGCCACCCTTTCGCGCCATATCTCGCTCGGCGAAATCAAAGAACTCATTCAAAGACGTATAGAAACTCTGTGTGTTCCTATCGCCGTCATACATCCAACTTCGATCCATCGGTCGTTCGTTCCCGAAATGGAATTAAACTTGTTAAACAAAAATTAACGGAAACAACACTTATGAAAGCTTTCATGAGAGCCTAAAAATAATAATGGAAACAACACTTATGAAACCTTTCATGAGAGGCTACAAAAAATAATAAAAGTTTTCTTTGCAATTGAGATTTTGAAATATTACATAAAACATTTCAAGATTTGGCAGGTTATTGAAATAAATTGTTGAAAATTCAAAATTTCGGCATGACCTTTGCTAAAATTATGCAAAATTGAGTATCGAACGTTGACAAAATGTTGACGAAGCAACATTTCGCCAAAACGTTGAACTCAGTTTCCCTGAAAAAATAAACAAAGCAACGAATGTTGCCTCGGCTCGACGGCCGGTACCACAAGCATATCTCACATTCACATTTATGAAATACATTTCATGCACATCTCACATCTCCACAAATCCACCGAATCAAAGTATCATTTGCTTGTCATATATAATTACACATATATATATGATTCTGCCTCAGTGCATAAGAAATATAATTACTCATATATCAATTAAAGCAATGTACAGATCGAATTCATGAGGCTGACTTCACGTGATCACATTACAATTCAGTATGTATGGAAACTTCTTATCTAATATGCCGAATATTTTGCTCATCACCGTCAGAATACATCGATGTTTTGCTACATAACATTGCGGCCGGACAAAATAATCAATGCTTGAAATGCTATTGAGCAAAAGTTCACTTACTACCTCGATCCGTTCTTTGTTACTCGGTGTTCTAGAATCCATGTAGTAAATTTTTTTGGATATATGTAAAATTATCTACATTAGCTATAGAGAGGGAGAGCAAGCTAGAGAGGCAAGGGAGAGCAAGCTATTTTAGATACATTACTCGGTGTTCTAGAATCCATGAAGAGGGAGAGCAAGCTAGAGAGGCAAGGGAGAGAGAGAGAGAGATTAGGAGGGAGAGAGAGATGGCAAGGGAGGGAGAGAGAGAGATATGGCAAGGGAGCTAGGGGAGGTGGGGGATGATTTTGGAGAGCAGGATTCCTACCAGGGGCGTGTACGGCAGCGGCGGACGTGCAGGCGATCGGCGAGCTCGCTGCTGGCCAGTGAGCTACGACTGGCCAGCAGCGAGCTCGCTGATGACTTATAGGGCAGATTACCAGTGACGGGCGCATATAAAGACCCGCCACTGATAAATATATTACCAGTGACGAGCCAAACATACACCCGCCACTGGTATGCATTCAGGGAGCAAGTTTGGCGGGAATTCTTATCGGTGACGGGCGATTTGACGAGCACGTCACTGGAGTATATTATATCAGTGACGAGCACGTATTCTGGCTCGCCACTAGTAATTCCAAATTTACCAGTGACGGGCCCTAATGTCTGCGCGTCACTGGTAATTATTTACCAGTGACACGTGGCAATTATCGCCCGCCACTGGTAAATTTTCGATTTACCAGTGACGTGTTTTTTGGGTGCTCGTCACTGATAAGTTGGCTTCTATAGCTGATTCTACAGTAGTGAAAATATGATGCATCAAACTTGACATCCATGGCACCTCTAATCATGTTGTCCTTATTGTGCAAGAAATTTATAAAAATCATGGTTCAGATATGTTAAATCAAATTCTCCTAAGGTGTATGTGAAAGTTTTAGGGGCCTTTGCATTTTCAAGTATACTACGTTTGTTACAAGCAAATCTACGGGAAGAACAAGTGGTCGACATATTTTTTGCAACAAAAGGAGCAATTTGAAGATGTTCATTACATGGCACATCTAAAATACTAACATGATTGAAACCATTCTTATGTAAAGAACTAGTAGTCATCATGTCTCATGCAATAGATGTGGCGTTATTATCATTTTCCATGGCTAAGTGTTCATGGCATTGCATATAAGATGGATTGCCCAAAATATGCAATATTAACTTAGCAATTTCATTACAAGTGATACACATGCCACACACAATAAACTTGTTATATTGATAGGCATAGGTACTACAAAAAGATTTCAAATATATGATTTCGGAAATCTTAATCATAGCACTAGACAAAGTTAGTGGTTCATCAAACATGATGTAGCATATGTAATGAGCAAGTGTGATGTTATAATAAACTTCATCATGCCTAACTAACTCCACATGATTAACATGGTTTGTAAACAAATCATCACATGGCCAAATCAAATTAGCATGAGAAGAAATTTTGGGCTCTCATCAACATTTCTCATATTATCTTGTGAGACAATCATATCAACACCTCTGTCGTTATCTTTGATGCGCTCATCAAGTGATGTAGGTGTTGGAGGTGGCATTGGTTCCTTGAAACTACCTTCTCGACATAATCATGGATGTCAACTTCTCCATCTCCCACCGTGGCCATCTTCACTTCCATTGACGGGGCAGGCTTGTTGAGAATGGGTGCCACTTGGGCCTCCAAAGTTTGCACCAAGTGAGAGACAAGACTAGAAGTAGAGATTAAGTTGCCTCACTTGACCTATCAACTATCTCTCTCAACTCGTGTGGTATTTTTCTCTCTCCCTCAATGGTGATGCACTCAATCTCACCTTTGGTGGAGTCACACAACTCTTGCACTTACCACTCTCTCTCAAGTTGGCTATGTGAGTCTCATCCTCATACAGGATCTATTGCATCTATCCACTATGCATCGTGGGGTAGACTTGGAACCACTATCTCCACATGCCTCCTTGGTCGAAGGGAAAATCCATGCTCAACCATCTTCTCACTCACCTCGCTTCCAAAAGTGCAAACGACAACTCAATTCACACCACTTGCCATCTTGGTCAAAGGGAGTGTCCCTTGCTCAACAATTTTTGCACTTGCCTCCCCTCCAAAGGTGCAAGTGCCATCTTGGTTTGCACCACTCACTAACTTGGTTAAAGAAAAAATCCCATGCTCGACCATTTCCATACATGCCTCAAAGGTCGAGCCTTGAGTGGCTTCGCTATGCTACTCTTACTTTGCTTGCCGAGTGGCTTCGACATGTGCTCGAGTTCCTTTGTCGCCTCCAAAGGTAGCATCTTGAAGGACTTGTTCCTTGAGGAGCTTCTCTTGACACTTGATCGCCTCGATGAGCTTCTCTTCATCCTCTTCCTCTCTTTTTTTGACGCAAGTCATGCTCTTCCTCTTCTCAGGCTTTGTCCACCCCTTGATAAGCTTCTCCGCCTCAAAGAGCACCTCAAAGAGCACAATTCAAGAGATCTAGCAAGCTTATGAAGTTCTTGAGAGGAAAGGATGAGACGATGTCGAATTTCAACCCATCCTCAAAGTACTTCTTCTCCATTCTCACAGTGAAGCCGCCGGCTCGTTGAATTGCTTGCGTAATCTCGTTGAAGTAGACTTGGACCGATTTGCTCCCTTACTTGACATATTCTACTTGGCGAAGTAGTTCCACTACATACTTCGGTGGCAGGAACTCATCTCGCATGTTCTCCTTCAAGTTGGACCAACCCATGATAAATTCCATCATGGAGAGTTGGCGCCACCATCTTGAAGCATAGTTCTTGAAGTTTGTCAAGGCTTGCTTGGCTTCTTTATTTATGGGTACTTGTTGAAGCTTGAGAAATTTTTCTATCCGCCATTCCCATTCAAGGTACTCCTCCAGATGGTGAGTTCCATAGCATGGAATCTCTATGTGGTGTTTGAGATCTTAGCTGCCCGAGGGCTTGGAAATGGTGGTATTGGGCTTGCTGAGCTTCACATCTTCATATCCATTGGAGACCTTGTTTTCTAGGGGCGTCTTGGCAATCGATGCTTGTGTGGCTTTCATCATCTTAGAACATCCATTGGTGAAGATTTCTTCTCAAGTCCGTGAACCTTCAGATGTCATGGTTCTTGGCGGTGAATTCCATTGAGGAAGATGCACATGGGGCACTCTCCACATTCCATGAAGTCCATGAAACTTCAGGTGACATTATTGAGGCTCGTACATCCTCTTGGACTTGTCTCTCCTTCCTTGTATTCACTCCATATCCACTCCTAAACATTGTTAGTCATGCAAGCATAGTAGTGCTTTATGTGGAAACTACTCTCTCTACCTCACCTCACTTACCATTGAAGATCATATGATACGGGGTGGCCCGATCTTCTCAGTAGAGGATGATAACTAGTGCTTGCTTGACAAAGAACACTTAGCCATACACCACATGTCAATGCATGGACTTGCGACTCTATGGAAATTCTCCCGACATGCACCACTTTTCCGCTCTCAATTTTCACCTCAACTATCTTCTTATCAGCATTGACTATCTCTATCGGTGTAAGTTGTTAAAACAACACCTCTTTGCCACTCCACATGAATTTGTAACAATTTGTATGTCCATCATGATAAACATGTCCATCAAATTGCCATGGGCGTCCCAATAGCAAGTGACAAACGGACATGGGCACCACATCACAATCAACTGTATCCTCCTACTTGTCAATCTTGAAGAAATGCACCTTCACTATATGGATGACCTTTACCTCGCCGACATCACTAAGCCACTCAACATGATATGGATGTGGATGCGGCAAGTATTTTAAGCACAACATTGTGCACATTTTGTTGGCTGTATTGTGACAACTTCCTCCATCAATTAAAACTTTGCAAACTTTACCACCAACTATCGCCCATGACTGAAACAAGTTGCATCGTTGTTCGTTGGACTATTTTTGTGGCACTCTATGTACATGAGGTGTGCACACTAGCATATACTCTCCTTCTTGTGACCCTAGACTACAACCCAACCTATCATCCTTTGTGGATCCTCCCCAAAATTAGCAAAGGGAGTAGTATCTTCATCATCACTAGTTGAAATACACCTGTTGTCCGTAAGGATCATAACTTTATTGTCGAGCAATCTTTCTCTAAGTAACCAAATCCATTGCACTTGTGGCATGTCATATCACGAGATCTCTCTGTCGACCCCATAGAAGAGGCCGCACTAGCAACTGGCACTGCTGATTGGTGCGCCAATAGTGGCATATTGTCTGTCTTCCTTTGTGCTGAACTACATGTCGCTAAATTGCTCCCAATTGGAGTGGACTTGCTTGGCTCCCCCCTGTTGTATGGTGTCGCTGTGTTCGCTGAAAAACGTTACAGTGTGTAGCATACTTAGCATCTTCAGTTACCTGTTTCTCAGACTAACGTGCCTGATGCATCAACACAACCATGATGTTGTAAGGATGAAGATTAACAATCTGTCGAATAGCATAATTCATCCTAGCAAGGAAGTAAGCCATTGCTTGGTCCTCAGTGTCACACACATCAACATGTATGATAATCTGCTCCATCTCTTGACAGTACTCATCAAATGATTTCAGACCCTGTCGCAGCCCAATCAACTTCTCATGCAGCAAATGCTTGTAATTTGTAGGTACAAAGCGCGCTTGCATCTGTCGCTTCAGCTTGTCTGATGTAATAACACATGGCTCGTGTCACTCCATGCTCCCACCAAGTAGTAGCATATCCATTAAAGATGCAATGGTGAGGTCCAACTGGCGTTGATCAGAATAGCAGTTCATGCGAAATAGCTTGTCAACTTTAAGCTCCCTTGTAAGCTCCATTAAAGATGGCAGCATGATCTTGAGCTTTGTAACCAATTGCGCGCATGCTAATTTTGTTGATTGCATGGTCAATACTCATCGAACACGGACTCATCACCGTTGTAGTCATCATGGCGGTTGACAAGATGTCAAGGCCCTAGAATCACAACCCACTCATCTGTGATGCTTGATCACCTGAGAAATCATCCAACATAATACGCACATTCATCATCTGTATTATCACTGTTGGATGATCCGACACGGGCCAACATATCGTACGCAACTCAGGCTTATGTGATCACCATTGGCCAAGCCGGGCAAAGATACAACATCGCAAAAATGAGTTAAATGTGATTCCCAAACCCCATGAAGACTTAGTGCCATTCCTACGTTCGACAAACACAACAATCTTGGAGCTAGTGGGTCTCTCAAGAGCTGGGTCTCAACAATGGTACCCTCACCATTCCCAAAGGCTAGTGGGTCTCTCAAGAGCTGGTACCATCACTCACACCCTGCCTACCTGACCAGCGCATCGCAGCTAGCAGGTCACTCAACCAAGTATCGTGCTGCGAGCCGAATCGAAAGAACGAACCCTAACTCTTCATGGCTAACCCATACACTTCAAATCATACATACATTGTGGATCGGCAGCCAAGAGAACAACTTGTAAACCACAACAAAACTCTACAGAAAGGAGTACAAGATATATATATCACATCTTATACTCGGGCAGTAGATAATTTACATTCAACTCAACTCGAAGGTCGATCATGACCAAGATACAAGTAAGGACAGCAGCGGATACGTATTAAAACATCTGAGATGGTCATCATATCCATCTCCAAAAGGTACCCATAACCCATACATGACCTAAGGTACAAACCAAAGCAAGCAGGACATCAAACATCAGCATTTTCATTATCATAGTAGTCTCCTACACTAGGTTCACCTACAACATTTGAATTCCTAAAGTACTTTCTTACTTGTGATATTCTTTATAGGCTCATCCCAATTAAATTAAGCAGGGCAATTAACAAGAATTAACATTTCATACAAGCATGACATCATCAACAATCTTATTAACCATGGCATCATCAAATATTAAACATGGCATCAACATGAACAAATAAAGTAATATAATTCCATAATCATGATAACTAAATCATCTCAGATCAGCAAGCATATATCATTCATCCATATTTCATCCACGATTATCACCACAAGTCAAACAAGACTTAATCTCATCATGTATCTAGTCAACCGAGACTGAGCCAAACCAATAGTTTCACAATCTGATTGGACTAGAGAACGACTGGGTAATCTCTACGTCGCCCTTTGAATCACAAATAAACAAGACCATAAGGTAGTGTTACACACCTAGAATCAACTGGAGGATGACTGGGGTACATATGCCACCTCGCACTTCAATCCTGTAGGAATCAACTGGAGCATGACTGCGGTGCAAATGTACCTCAACCTTTGATTCACTTGTGAACACACCATACCAACTTATATACTTCCCAAGTTCAACTCAATCACTCGACCCAAGCTATTAAGTATTACTCATGCTAGAGATATCATCATCGCAATCATCGACGATTCGTGTCAAGTTCTGGATACGATCCCCTACTCTCTTTTCTCTACGTATTAAGTAAGATCGGCAGTTTACCGATCGTCGACAGATGACACCGACCATGGGAATCATGGCTGTTGATTCCAACGAATCACCATTGATGCCTCCACCACAAGCTGTGGCGAGAACCAGCTTCTCGGACGAGGGGTTCTACGACAACTTCACCCCTCTAATTGATTAGGAGATCTCGATGATCTCTCACCTGATGACAAGATGGACTGAGTAGAATAAATTGGTGGATGAGTTAGCCAGATCTTACGGGGTTGGCTTTTAATCCCATGACCATTAGTGTAATCGCACGAACAGCGCAAGCCCTATGTCAGGGTTATCACCGTATGTTCTGACCACCTAGATGGCCAAAGAAGCTTACCGGAGGTTGCCTCCGATGACAGATCTACGATGGATCTAGACACTACTTCCAGCGGATGATATCCCCATGAAGTACTCGCAATTGGGATCTCAACATCACTCTTCACAAGAGAACAGTGGAGATCTACCCCTGAACCCAAGGAGTTCTCCTTAGTACCCTAGAGCCTCTCAAGTAGATGACCCCAATAATTGAGAAGGTACTCCTATTCCGTGAGATGCTGATCTCTTCAGATCAAGGGCCGCTCAGCACCAACCCGCTCAAGCCTTACAGATGATACCCCTGTCGTGGCCATTCGCGATATGGGTGCTGGATATTCTGGGGCTTCAAGTTCCTCTTTGTCGCTGTCGATACTTTCACCAAGTGGATCGAAGCTGAGCCAGTCAGAAAATCACCTCGGAAGCCGCCAAACATTTCATCATGAAAAACATCGTTTCCCGGTTCGGCGTCCCGAGTAGGAGCATCACCGAAAATGGCACTTAGTTCTATAGCACGGCTTTCACCAAGTACTATGCAGAGCTTGGCACCAAGATTTGTTTTGCCTCTAAAGCCCATCCACAGAGTAAAGGATAGGTCGAGCATGCGAACAGACTCATACTCCAGGCCATGAAAGCCCACGTCTTCAATCGCGTCTCTGCCCACACCAAGGCATGGGCTCCGAGTTACCATCCATCCCTTGGCACTTCAGACCACAGTCAGTCGGGCAACAAGTGAAACACCATTCTTCCTAGTCTACAGGGCAGAAGCCATGCTCCCCTGTGAACTAAAGTTATGTTCTCCTTTGGTTGAGTAGTTCACCAACAAGGACGAATCTCACCGACGAGAAGATGTCCTCAACATCATCGAGGAAAAGAGGACTCAAGCGCTGCTATGAGTAGCCAGGTACCAGCAGTCCCTCTGATGCTACCATGACCAGAATGTCAGGGAATGCTCTCTCCAAGTCAAAGACCTAGTTCTATGACTCATTCAGAACTAGGGCAACAACAACAAGCTTTCCCCCAAATGGAAAGGTTCCTACACAATCACCCAGGCTACTCGCCCGGGTCGTTCCGGTTAGCCATGGAGGATGGTTGAGTCCTCACCAATTCCTGGAACATTGATCAACTTCAGAAATTATATGTATAAGTACCCGAGGTAATGTACACGTGGATGACATACGAGTCGCTCCTAAGAACTGTCAGCGCCTCTCTGCAACAATACCTCCCTTCCTCAAAAGAACCAGCATTTGTACAACAGGGTCACCGGTGGTGAGCCACTCTAGGTATCTCTACCTAGCACGTGCACCCCGACAAGCTGATGTGGAGTCAATAAGGCGACATGCTACTCCGGAGAGCTTGCGGCTCAGGGTAGACTCGGATGATAGCTTAGTTTTTATTTCAAGCTTTACACAAACACTCAGTTAAATAAAACTCTTATTCTTAATTGCCTAATGAAGCATTCCTTTTCCGATAGCCAGTTGGGGGCTGGACAGGTACAACGGGGTTGAAAAGCTTCCTAACAACGTGTTTTATGGAGCACTTGAAGACTTGGTACTCGCAAAGGGAAGGGATTCTGAACTCTAGCCTCGTAGGACGGAGGAAAGTCCCTTACCGTGTCGACGAATGATAGGGGGTCCCTGAAAACTCCACTTGACCTCGACCTAAGGCCTAACTGACCGAACTCCTCAACTAGAGGCAATGCTTTCCGACTCAGGCCGAGGAGTCAGAAAATGCAAAGTATGACATGTTCGATGAAACCGCTCAACTCTTAGTAAACCGACAAGGCCTTCCGGCTAGCATTCACAAGGAATAGCCGTGCAACATGACACTAAGATAGTTTATCAACCACAAAGAGCAAGAGTGCCTACATTTTCGTCCCTGCAAAGACAAAGAAGTCCAAACTATGGTTTCGAAGGGACAGAGGAAGGTCCCTTATCGTGTCTGCGAGTGACTGGGGTCCTAGAACCCTCCACTCAACCTAGACCTAAGGCCTGACTAACCAAACTCCTCGACTAGTAGAAAGGTCTTCCGATTGGAGTCAAAGGAGAAAAGCCAAAAAGCACTCAGTGTTTGACATTCTCGATAAGCCCTTAGTTCTGGGTTCCCAATAAGTTCTAAGTTAATGAAAAATTTGATAAGCACACACATAACACACATATGGACCAAAATACTCGAGTCTTTATTTATGCAGGAGGTTTATACATCAAGCCTTTCAACGAAACCGTCTGCGGCATCATACATAGCCACGACCAGCTTCTCGGTCTCCCTCGCCTCCACTACTGGCAGCTCGTTGCGGATGGCACCGACTTCCATCTCCGGGTGACGGGCCTTTAGTCTGTATTGAAAGTTGTCTTTCAAATCGGACACCCTAGACTTAGCTCGGGACAATGATGAACGGACCTCCAGCAGCTCACCGGTTAGGGCTTTGTCCAGCTCCCGTTGGCCCTTCTTGCTTTCTAGGACTCCTCCGCCTCCAATGCAGTGTCAGACTCAGCTAGGTGCTTCTTCAGCTCCTGAACTTCCGACTGGAGGGGGTCGCCCGGGACAGAGCAAGCTACAAGGACAAGGTTAATCTCAATACGAGTAGATTAATAGACTAATATCTCTCCACACTTGTTACCTCTAATAGGGGGCCGACATGCTTGGCCAGGTCGAGGCCTCCCTCGACAAGGGCCACCAGCTCCGGTGGCAACGATGACGAAGAAGGTCCCTCGATCACCAAGACGAAGGGAGGCGCCACCACGGGAGTAGGAGCTCTGACCTCCTGGACCGAAGGCTGGTCTGAAAACCAAAGCTCGGGGCTTCTCGACCTCTATGGCTGAACCGGTGGCGACCGTGGTGGCCTCCGTCACCGGAGTATCGGTCTGCTCCGCCGGATCGGCAACCTTGGGCAGGGAGGCTGATCGCTCTGCAAAAACCACCAAGTCAAAAACAGCTATCCCTACTCGGGAAGAGGTTCATCGAGGAGGTTACTTACCTCGGCCGCTTCAGACAAAGCGGGACCTTGCGCTCCTGGAGGCTCAGCCGACTCTTCGACACCCGACTCCTCCACGGCCGGATCTTCCACGACTAGGGGAGCCAACTTCTCCGGGCAAACTTCCTCCACCCTCTGCACGACACCATGAGGAGAAGGTACATCTCAGGATGGTCAAGAAGCACCTTGGGGGAGGATTGCAAAGGAGAAAAAGGAGTCGGAGCTGGTGACGCTTCCGAAGGAACCTCTCCCGACCATTCCTTCTCGGGTTCCTCAGCAGCAATCGGAGCATCTCCACCACCCGACTCAGGCAATGGAGCCTGCATACCCAGGACTAAGTCTCATCGTCACCCTTAGGCGCTACTCCAGCCCTCTCGGCCTCCGGGTCGAGCATGCCCCGGCCAATGGGCTATAATGAAGTATACCCGAGTACGGCTAAAATCGAACTAGTACTACTCAAAAGAACAAATGACAAGGAGCAAAAGATGAACTTACCGAGAAGATCTCCTTTCTCTCTGCAGGCTCAGCTTCGTAATCAGCCGCGAGTCAAAGATATACTTCACCCCCAACTGAAGCTCCAAGATCGAGATGACTAACACGAAGAATAACCCGAGTAGGTAAAAAGGTCAAAGAACTTCCTACTTGATGAATTACGAAAACACAAAGCTTACTAATCTCGTAGTCCCTCAACTGGTCCTCCCTATTCGAGTACTCCCAGGCTACTGAGATCCTTGACTTCAGGGGGCTCAGCCGCCACCTGAGGAAGTTCTCAGCGACATCCCACACCGACAAGCCTCTCTTGCAGAGGTCCGTGATTTCTCTGGCAAGAACCTGAAGACGGAGGGTCTCGCGCGGCATCTCCAACCTGGCATCAGTCTGGTCAGGCGCCAGGCCACGGTACTCAATGCCAAAGGAAGGAGGAGGTTGGCAGTACAACCATCTCGCCAGCCCAACCATGAGTTCTTGCTGGAGAAGTGAATGTAGGCCTCCTGCTTCCCCTCTCGTAATCGAAACCCGGAGCCGCCAATGACTCCCTTCCCCAACCTCCTCAGGTTGTAGAAGTATCACCAGAGCTCCAGGCACGGGCGCATGCCGAGATATGCCTCGCAATGGTGTACAAAGATGAACTCACATCTCTCCAACCGATCGAGATAAGCTGAGTCAATCTCTGACTCATCAAACTCCGGAATCGCCACCATAGAAGCAGAGCTAGAGTCCTTGATGTTCTTCTAGCGCTCGTCGACAAGCTTCCTTGAGCTTGTCGAGAGCCTTTCTTCTTGCCCATCTCCAGGTGCAGGCAAGAAGAGGAAGATGAAGTGTTTGGAAGGCAAGAGTCTGGACGTAGTGGCATTCCTGTGTCCCCGGATGTCATATAAAGATGAATAGCCTTTATAGATTGCTGATAATAGGAGAGCTATTCTAGGATCACAAAATAGCAAGAAATTAGCTTTGGATAGCTAGAAGCACAACCTGAAGACTTTCGAGCAAGTAGAAGGGAAGACCACCTCAAGAACCGCCTCCAACTAGTTGTGGATCCAGTCTAGGCTAGACACATACCCCCTTGTACCTTGTCTCGAGATCAATATAAACCAACATGACTTAGGATTGTTATCTTGAGGGAGGCCCAAAGTTGTATAAAATCTCTCGCCAAGGCCAGATTTGTGTCAGCTTCCGGTTATGATCCCCTACTCTCTTTCTCCACGTATTACGTAAGATCGGTGGTTTACCGATCATTGACAGAATTTTAGAAAATTTTGTATAGCTTTCCTGGCTAAGAGTACCCTACTCAAGTTGAGGATCACCCTCATGAAATTCCTCATTGCTCGATTCTATCGACGAAAACACCGAAACAACGAAAAATGGACAAAAGGGGCATCCAATCAATAACAGCAAGAACCATAGATTAGACCTAAATCTAGATCAGGGCAATATATATTTCTAATGTATACAGGACATCATTATTCCATGATGCTCATTTCCTCATGCCGTCTCTATTCCCCATATATGCCATTGGCCCTTGGCCTGTTCCCCCCATTCCTTTCTATAAGCTTAAACACTAGATTTGCCACTATTTGGTTCATATCACCTCCTAGAATTTCCATGAAAGAAACCCACAAGGTCCTCCTATTAACAGTAGACAAGTTGTAAAATGATATTATGGCCGACCGTACAGAGTTTGCAAATAATTTCAAAAAATGGATCTAAACTCGTTTTGAACTGGCTTAATTTCAACTATTCTATACATCTAAAGGCTTCCATAATTTTTGTAAGGCATCTTCTCAGAATATTGAATCCATTCTAAACACAAAACTCTACTCCACTAATATACTATTTCCCTTGAAAAATCAACGTAAATTCCAGCGTGAGTAGACCTGTCATTTCCTGTTAATTCCTCTCCTTCTTTTGCTATGCTCACTCTAGTGCACCAACCGACTTACTCCATAGTCTGCTCCACGTGGGCCCGGTCCCACTAGTTGCTATTCCTTCTCCCTTTCTTCTTATTGCTCTTCCCTTCTTCCCCATCCGTTCGTCTCTCTCGTCCTCACTGCTGCACAGCACCATGTCCACAGCGATTGGCGCCTAATTTCTTCTGTGCAGCCCAACTCCAGGCCATGTCACCCACTGCGGCACAGCATCTACCACGTGTTCTTCTTCCTCTAGTCTCCTAAGCTGAGCGCCCTCATCTCCATCCCTTCTTCTGTGCTCCTCCTCCCTTCTCTCCAAGCTCTCTCTCTCTTATCCACTACCGCAGTGTTTGTGCACTGTTTGCCTCGCCACACACCTAGGTTTCTTCTTCATTCGCTTTGGAAAGAAACATGGTCAGAAGATTTGTTGTTGGAATTGGTTCCTCGACTTTGGTTTGCGACCTGGGGTCCTTTTCCTTTGAACGTCTTGGCCTCCACCTGGACATACTTCTTGAAGAGCCGGCATTGGCGAAGGTCGTGCTTGTCGGTCTGGTCGAAGTCACACAATTTCTTGCCTGAGGACCCTGCCTTTGCTTGTAGCCTATCTTTGTTCTGAGGTGGGCTGGAGCGCTTGTTGGGGACGTTCATCATGACCTCTCCAATTTTTGCCTCTTGTCGCGACCTTCCTTGGAGGGTTTCTTCTTGTGTTTGCTCTTCTTGGAGTTGTCGTGGTATCCCGGTTGGGGCCGCTCAATGCCTTCATCCCTCTCTCTGATAACTAGAGGGTTTCGTTGGTGTTAGCTGCCTTGTCGGCGAACTCCATTAATTCTTTGACCGTTTTCAGGGTCTTCATGTTGAGCTCCTCAATGCAGCACTGATTTCTGCAGCTTCGTATGAAGGCTTGAATCATTCGTGATCGATTATCTTGGTATGGTGCTGCTGTCACGGACCCGGGATCCACATATGGTTAGGGGAACGAGAAGTTGCCAAGGACCGAAAGACTCGTCAGCCCGGTGGCACGGTACCTGCGCCGTACGCACCCAGACGGAACGATCCGACACCCGCCACGTGCGAGCCGGCCGGAAGCGACCAATCTTCCCGGAACCACATATAGATCCCTGACCCAGTGAAGGGGTAGTACCGCGCGATAAGAGTGCGCTCCATGATAGTCATAGGAGGTCTAGAGCCCGGGATATGCATCCCCTCAACCCAACCTAGCCACGAGGTGCGACTCCGGAAGGTCCAGCTCTGCTCTGCCGTCAGCGCGAAGCGTGACAGTCGTAGGAGACTTAGCGAGTACGGGACGAATCCCCTGGATCGACTCCACCAGAGCTACACAGGACTAGTGGTTCGCTCACCTCTGCCATCACAAAGTGCAATCCTAACCCGCAATAAGACCACTGCACAGTTGCCCATATACTCCATCCCATACACACATTGTACATGGGCAACCGGGATAACAACTCGAATACCACAACGAAGCACTACGATACGATATTAAACTAGTTGTCCACTTGGTGAACTTTACAACCCTTCAGTCGGCGATAACCGGATATTTAGTTGAGACTGAAATATTTACAATGCAGCGGAAAAGAACCAAAAGCCCCGCAGTGGTGCATCAACCACTGCACAACAACCAAACCAGTCCCACGAGTCGAACGCGGACCAAGGAAACCATTTGGATTAAGCTTCATCACAAAACTCCGCAACAGTTGGCTCACCTGCAAAAGTCTAGGAATATCCTAGGTGAGTACAAAGGTACTCGCAAGACTTATTCGTGCTTGATTCCATGTCCTACACATGCTCACTACTACAGGAATTAAACATGATGCAATTCCATCGAAATGGTACATAATCGAAATAATAACCTAGTTCATAACATAATCACAAATGATAGAATCAAAGTGAACTTCAGGATTCAATTGCATACAAAGTAATTAAGACAATTGGAATATCACATTGGGGTAGCCCACACCCATTAAATTCAATCCAATCCACCTCCTGGACCGTTGCCGGCAATACGATCACCCTGGACATGATGAGTGCATTTCCCTTGGAGGTTGCAAAGCTCCAAGTGATATCGAGACTTACCTCAATCATTCCCGGCATCGATTCCGCTAACGTCCGCGAGGGCTATCAATCCATTTCATATCACATTCAATCAACTCTCAGATCATTACCGACAATCGATCACCCTGGATATGGCGAGTGCATTTCACTCCCAGTGATATCGAGACTTACCTCAACCCTATCCCAGCCTCGATTATCGGTAATGTCCACGCGTGACAGGGAAGTAACACTCCGGCATGCGGTTGGTGTGTGACCAATCTCAAATTCTAATCACCAAACCCCTGGGTCACTTCAACACTTCAATTAACACCAACCGTATCCATTGCGTACGCCCTCGGCTCTCCCAACTCACTTAACCAATTTTAGTTGAAAGGGCAATAAGGACGTTCCCAACGCAATGGTACACCCTACGCATGCTAGTAAATTCAATTTCAATACTCATATCGAACAATCATTCAATCACACACGCAATTACGAAAGGTAAAAGAATGCAACAAGCTCTGCTTGCCTTCGTCGTAGGATTCGGAGACTTGAGTGAGCTCAACAGTTTGCGGTTCTTCTTCTTCGGGTTCTGTCGCAAGTAATACGAAACATCGGCAAGGAAACGATAAAAGAAATAAACTTTCAGCATGTATGCATGATGGAGATGCTAGGGTGTTACGTTAAACCATGCTTCATTCCAAACTTAAGTAATAAAGTGGTTACCTTAGTAGTTACATGCATGAGTTATTGAATTCAAGTTTATACTAGGGTTTGTAATAAGAAACATGTTTTGAAATGAATTTATAAGATTCAACTGATGATGTTAACACTCATATGTATGGCCTATGGAGTTCAAGTCCCTATTAGGGTTTAAATGGAAAAGTCCTAGGGTTTTATATGTGAGCCTTGTGAATATATGAAACAAGCTTAAATAAAACTTAGTATAATTATGTGCATAAAAACTTGTAAGTCTTGGAACTAAGGTTGTAGGATATAGCATTTAAACCTAAATAACCTTTGGCATTAGCTTCAAACACTTTTAATCTTAATAAGAAGATAACCTGTATAACATAACATAAGCAACCCTAAACAACCCCCAAACTCACCCTGCTCACTCCTGCCCTTATTGCACTGGAAAGGTGCAGCCCGGAAGGGATTCCGGATGGTCCGGAATGAATTTCGGATGACCCGGAACAGCTGCTGAAGAACTCGGGTTGAGCTGAAAAAGAGAGGAGGAGGAGTGAGGAAATGGGGAATGCCGGAGGAGGGAAGGGGAGGGAAGGGGTTAGCTCACCGGAGTGGCGCTGGCTCACCGGAGCTGGCGCCGGGAGTTGAAGAAGAGGAGCACCTGTGGAGGAAGAACAGCTCGGGAGAGAGAAAAAGAGAAGAAAATTGGTGGGGAGGAGAAAAAGAGGAAGGAGGAGGCCGTTGGAGCCCTTATATAGGAGCCCTGGAGGCACCTCCACGCAAGCACCACCGCCCACCGCCCCCAAACGGCGGTGGCGACGTGGCAGATCGGATCTGACAGCCGGACACTCACCCGGAAAAACCGTCCGGAGGACGACCCGGAATCCGGGTAACCCGGACATTGCACTCGGAGGTTCCGGATGGGACCTCGGCCTTCACAAACCACGGCCAAAACCCTACTGGACTCACCCGGAATCCACTCGGAATTCACCCGGATGCTCAGCCCGGAGGCTCCGGACTGGACCTCCGGGAGCACCGGGATCCCAGACATGCTCCCTGGACTCCCCCGGAACTTGACTCGGAAACCACCCGGAATCCGGACAACCCGGAGGTTCCGGACCGAACCTCCGGCTGACCGACTCACCCAAAATTCTTCTCTGGACTCACCCGGAATATAGTTCGGAATCCATCCGAAAATTCCGGGTCACCCGGAGGTTGCGTCCGGAGGTTCCGGACCAAACATCCGGATCAAGCGCAGAGAAGAGAATTTTGCAAAATTTAAGTTTTTAAGATGAGATATGCACATATTCTATAAAACCTAACTATTTAATATTCAAGTTTATGCAAGGTGGTGTATGGATGATGCCATGTATGCATGAGGCAAAGTAGAACTTTATTTATATACTTGGATGGGTGTTACAGCTGCAGACTTTACTGAATCTTTTGGTGTACTCTGCAAGGATTCCTCCTTCTCTTGGAAAAGTCAAAAGAGGTTGTCAGGCTCTCCAGGATGCACGTATGTTCCCTGGAAGTTACCCTAGAATTGGCTGCACAATTTTTCCCACGAGTAGATCAAGCCAGGGGGAAAGATTAGTAAGCCAAGTTCTCATCGGTCCTTTCAGGGCAGTCGAGAGATAGTTGGCCATAACCTTCTCGTTTCCACCTGTGGCCACAATAGTGGTTGTATAGATCTGTAGGAATTCGGCTGGATCTATTGTGCCATCATACTTCTCGATCGTTGCTGGTTTGAATCAAGATGGCCAGTGGACCTGTCGTAGATATGTGGAAAAGGCTTGGCAGTAGTAGACAACCCCCTGGGTAGATCTGTCATTCAGTAACGGTGATCGCCCTCGATCTTGTTTGTGGTACCAAGAAGCATTTCGACCTAGGGAATAATGTGGTGGGGCTCTCGAGTCCCTTCGTCTATCCGCGTACCTATCTTGATCCGCCATCAGGACGAGTGAGTACACAGGATGGCGTGGTCGATTAGCGCCCTGCAGTGATCGTCTTTCATAGCCAGTCCTGTCACGAGAAGTGCTAGAGCGGGTAACACTTTTCGTGGTACTACAGATATTGGCCGCTCTGTGTGACAATTCTGCTTGCTCTTGTGTCTGAAGGATTCGATGTTCCATGTCATCCATAGTTTCCCTTCAAGAGTTGTGAGATTGATCAATAACGGTTTCCTGAGGCGTTCTCGGATGTCAGACAGACACTTAGCAGCCCTTGATCTGAATAGATCAGCATCTCGTGGAATTGGGGTCTTATCCCGAGAACCTAGGTTACCTGCCTATGAAGGGTGTTGGGTTTGATGGGGGGAACCTCCTTGGCTGCAGGTGGATCCTCTCCGCCGTTCTCATGTGACCCATTTTCTATCCCGAATACCTCCTGGGGATATTGTCCGCTGGAAGTGTACTCCAGATCCATCAAGGATCTGCCATTGGAAGAAGCTTCCCGCATGGTTTGTCGGCTATCTGGATGGTCGGAGCGTGCGGGTGATAGTTTAGAAATGGGGACTCGCGCTGTTTGCGTGATTGTTCTGGTAGTCTTGGGATTGGAAATCAATCCCGAAAGCTCAGGCGTATTCATCCATAAAGGGTTTTACGTCGTTGTCAGACTCATGGTCAAGCGAGAGATCGCCGAAGTTGACTTGGTCCAATGTTGGCTCCTGATCTGTCGGAGAGGTGAAGTTGTCGTAGAACCCCTCGTCCGAGAAGCCAACTCGTGCCACCACTTGTGGCGAAATTGCTGATGGTGATTTGTTGGAATTATCAGACACGATCCCCACGGTCGGCACCATCTGTCGACGATCGGTAAACTGCCGATTTTACGGAGTTCATGGAGGAGAGAAAGGAGATAGGGGATCTGTCGCGGGATATTCACGACAATATCCATTTTTAATAGGATTGTTGGGAAAGCGTGTTAGGAAGATCTAGGCGGTGCACACAAGAACTTTACCCAGGTTCAGGCTCTCCTAGGATGGAGATAATACCCTACTCCTGCTGAATATATTTGATGATCTTGTGTGAGAAAGAGAGTACAGGAGGTTGAAGGAGAAGCTAGAGAATGTAGTGAACCAGCCCCTCTGCATGGAGGGCTCAGCCTTATATAGGCATGCACACTAGCCGACTCGGTCACCCGGCTGAGCTACGGTTACTATCCTAATTAACATTGAACCTTTCCAACGGGTACATGTTGTGTAGGAATACGGGACTTAGGTCGATGATCTCCGGGACGATATGGATCATTAGATGAACCATGACGTCGAAGAATGCGGGCGAAAAGTACATCTCAAGCTCGCATACTATGACAATGATCTCCGCCTGCAGTCGCCGGCAACGCTTCTTAGTGATGGACTTCTGAGAGATAATGTCAAAAAAGTTACAGAGGTCAAGCAGTGTCTTGCGGATCCATGGCTCCATTAGCCCTCTAATTGCAACCGGAAGTATCTGCGTGATCATCACGTGACAGTCATGAGACTTCATACCGATTAGTTTGTGGTTCTGCATGTCTAGAAATCTCTGTATGTTTACCGAGTAGCCGAAAGTTACTTTGACACCTTTGAGGCATTTGAAGATTTTATCAAGCTCGTCTGTACTTAGAGTGTAGCAAGCGGCGGGACAGTCCGTCTTGATTTTTGTAACATTCCTGCCCAACTTGGTCTTCTCCTCCTTGGCCCATAGCTCTCGTCTTATCCCCAGTTCCTCGTAGTCAGCTCGTGCCTTCGGCCCATCCTTTGTCTTGTCTGCCATGTGGAGCAAGAGACCAAGCACACTCTCACAGACATTTTTCTCAATATGCATGACATCTATGCAGTGACGCGTCTCGAGAAAAGGCCAGTAAGGCAAGTCCCAGAATACAGATTTTGTTTTCCATACGCCTCCCAGCAGCTTTACCTTCTTCTGCTTCTTTCCCGTCCCTAGGGCACTCATCCCAAGAGTTCAACATCTCATATATTTCTTCCCCACTCCTCTTACGTGGTGGTCCTTGGGTCTCAATCGTATTGTCGAACTTTTCTTTTTCTTGTCTCCACGGGTCGTCCTGTTGAAGCCATCTTCGGTGGCCCATGTACACGATTTTGTGAGAGCCCGGTAGGTGACGACTTGTTGTATCTTCCATGCACTTAACACATCCTTGGTATCCGTGGCAAACCTGGCCGGATTGATATCCATAAGCGGGATAGTCTTGCACCGTTGTGATCATCATAGCTCTCATATTGAAGTAGTCTCCTTCGTGAGCGTCCCAGACCCGGACCCCTGGTTCAGCCCAGAGTGTATCTAGCTCCTCCTTCAGTAGTTGGTGATACACGTTCAGATCGTTCCCTGGTTGCTGTGGCCCTTGAATTAGCATAGACAGGTGTAGGTACTTCCGCTTCATGCAGAGCCACGGAGGGAGGTTGTACATCCATACGACCACGGGCCAAGTGCTGTGCCTGCTGCTCATTTTTCCAAAAGGATTGAGTCCGTCCGTACTCATTCCAATTCTGATATTCCTCGGCTCTCCTCCGAATTCGGGGTATTGGTCGTCGATTGCTTTCCACTGGCAACCGTCCGCAGGGTGTCTCAGCACGGCGTCATCTTTCATTGGCCTCTCGTCGTGCCAACGCATGAGCTTTGCCTCCTTCTTGTTTGCGAATAGACGCTTCAAACGGGGAATGAGTGCAAGGTACCATACAACCTTTGCAGGAGCACCGCTCTTCACTCTGTTGTCACCATCTGGTTGGTAGTTCTTTCCCCGCTTGAATCGGGATGCTTTGCACTCGGGACACTTGGTTAGCTCCGCGTACTCGTTGCGATAAATGATGCAGTCATTCGGACACGCGTGGTATCTCGTCACCTCTAATTCAAGAGGGCACACGACCTTCTTGGCCTCATCGCAACCGACGAGGCAACACATTCCCCTCCGGCAGAACTTTTACGAGATACTCCAATGTCTCATCGAGGCTTGTGTCCGTGCTGTTGTGGAGTGCCTTGAGTCTTAGAAGTTCGAGCGTGACTGAGAGGCGGGTGTGCTCGGGATTGCAACCAGGATACAAGGGAGTTTTCGAGTCTTTCACCAGTGTCTCCAACTTGGCAGCCTCTCTACGAGCCGCACTATCGTTATTCGTCTCTTTCACAACCTGCTCTTGCACATGACGGTCCTGGACCATTCCGGCCAAATTGTCCCCCTGTGCTTCGTGTATCCGCTTCGGCCTCTTCATGTCCTCCGGCATCTTTATAATCCAACCGTTCTGCTTCCGGCTCCCCATGTCCTGCTTCTTCATCTAACCCTTCGTCGTCGGCAACAACCTCATCCTCCTCACCGTGACTTGTCCACTGTGTATAACCTGCCATGAAACCCCATCGCACCAGGTGCATGTGCAAAAAACCAGATTTCTTTCGTACATCTTCAAGTTTTTGCAATCACGACACGGACAGCATATCTTCGTGCCACCCTTTCGCACCATATCTCGCTCGGCGAAATCAAAGAACTCATTCAAAGATGTATAGAAACTTTGTGTGTTCCGATCGCCGTCATACATCCAACTTCGATCCATCGGTCGTTCGATCCCTAAGATATACGAAAATTAATTAGTACCAACCCGTAGAAAATTTTGGCATGACCTTTGCTAAAATAACTAAAATCGAGTTTGTCGAACGTTGACAAAAGGTTGACAAAGCAACATTTTGACAGAACGTTGACAACTCAAGTGTTCACAAAGAGCAACACAAACGTTGCCTCGGCTCGATGGCCGGTACCACAAGCAATATATGAACAAATTTGTCAAAACGATCGCTCGATGGCGGATCACAAACCCTTCCGCAAATATTCATCTCATACGATCGATGTCGTAGCATTACACATTTCATTTCTCCTTTCATATGATCGACGGAGGCAGTACGTGACAGTTTAACACATACATTTATATATGTATACATAAGCAATAGTCATATATAATTACACATATATATATGATTCTGCCTCAGTGCATAAGAGACATAATTACACATATATGAACCAATGTATACATAATTACACATATGTGGTTCTGCCTCAGTGCATAAGAAATATAATTACTCATATATCAATTAAAGCAATGTACACATCGAATTCATCTCACTGATCATAATAAACTAAGGTGAGATCTTGCATATATGGTTCATTAGAACATTGATTCTTCCTGAAAACTAGAGAGCTAAACTGATACATATATACATCTGTTCTTCAGTTTGCTAAACTGAACTAAAACTGAACTAAACATCTGTTCTTCAGTTTGCTAAACTGATACATATATACATGTATGTGGAACCCATTCTAATGGCTAAGCTCACCATTCAACATCATATGGTAGGATCAGGAGGCATAAGTGTACAAACATATTTCAATTTAGGGGAAGACAACAACAGTTCCTTTAACATCCTTTAACATATACATCTATAAGTGACACTCTAGATGGCTCAAACAAAATCAAAAGAGATATCTGCTCTTATCAGTTTTAAACACATGGAAGCATGCACTAAGGTGAGATCAGCTAAGC
This sequence comes from Stipa capillata, assembly GCA_019208055.1. Lineage (NCBI taxonomy): Eukaryota > Viridiplantae > Streptophyta > Magnoliopsida > Poales > Poaceae > Stipa > Stipa capillata. The sequence continues at coordinate 878 of JAGXJF010001910.1, read as the reverse complement.
TATGGAGGGAGAGGTTTGGGGGCTGCAATTGAAGCAAATTTGGGGGAGAGCAACAAGCTAGAGGTGATGATCAGGATGATCTAGCTAGATTAGGAGGGAGAGAGAGATGGCAAGGGAGCTAGGGGAGGTGGGGGAAGATTTTGGAGGGCTAGGAATTTACCAGGGGCGTGTACGGCGGCGGCGGACGTGCAGGCGATCGGCGAGCTCACTGCTAGCCAGTGGAGGTACGATTGGCCAGCAGCGAGCTCGCTGATGCTTTTTATAGGGCAGGTTACCAGTGATGGGCACATATACAGGCCCGCCACTGGTAAACAACGTACCAGTGACGAGCCGAACGTGAGCCCGCCACTGGTATGCAGGCCACGAGCAAGTTTGGCGGGAAATAGTATCGGTGATGGGCTCTCTGATGCACACGTCACTGGTAAATAATATATCAGTGACGAGCTCCTCTGTGCGCCCGCCACTAGTAATTGCTACGTTACCAGTGACGGGCAGTAATAGATGCTCGTCACTGGTAATTATTTACCAGTGACACGTGACAATTGACGCCCGCCACTGGTAAATTTTTGGTTTACCAGTGACGTGTTTTTTCGGTGCTCGTCACTGCTAAGATGGCTTCTATAGCTGTTTCTGCAGTAGTGTTATGTCAATTTTACAAGAATCGCTTACATTGCTATGGCTAGCTGTTATATATGTAATTGCCACTCATGGATTAATTTAGTTGCTGAAACCCTTGCTATAGCGTACTAGAATGTTGTATAAGCAGAAGAAGATGGATGTATTATGCACTGACGAAGGCTGCAAGTAAAAAGAATCACTGCCAACTAGCAACTAGCCGTATTCATTAGAAAAGATACAATGCACTGGGGAAAAGTACA
>JAGXJF010001909.1:600000-849718 GCA_019208055.1 Stipa capillata | reverse complement strand
CCACGCGCCACAGAAGGTCGCCGCACCAGCCTAGAGCTTCATCGCCCCGCTGGGTTGGTTCGTAGCTGACTCGGATCGGACCGCTATGTACGGGACACTCTCGAGGCAAGACACCACGCTCATCACGGCACGGGGAAAGAAGATCGTCCTGTCGGGTCGGTACATAGCCGACTTGGACCAGACCGTGATGTGCGAAACACCCTCGGGCAAGACGCTACGCTCGTCGCGGCACGGGGAGAGATGACCGTGACGGTTACCACGGCGACAGTGACGATTGCCACGTTACTAGCCAGCGCCGCTCTCCGACTCCTCCCGACACGGCCTACGCAGGCCCGAAGGCGTTCGGCCCTCGCACCCACAACGTCTTCTTCCCACCGCGATTCCGAGTCACCGGCATCGACAAGTACACATGCGAGATTTGGCCAGACATCTGGTTAGCCGATTATCACACGACGTGCAGGACCCATGGAGGCAACAATTACGTCGCGATCCACTACTTGCCCCCGTTCTTAGCCGACTCGGCCCGAGCTTGGCTCACCAGCCTGCCTCAGGGCAGCATCCAGTCCTGGACCGGCCTTGAGACCCTCTTCGTGAACAATTTTCAGGGCACCTACAACAGGCCGGGGAATGCGTGGGATCTCCACAGTTGTACCCAGGAGGCGGGCGAGACCCTTAGAGAGTACATCCAACGCTTCTTCAAAAAGAAGAACTCTCTGCCGGAAGTCCAGGAGGGTGACTCATCACCGCTTTCTCCAAAGGCGTTCAAAGCATGGACCTCATCCACAAGATTGCGCGCAAGAATCCCCAGACTACGCGCGAGCTCTTCGATATCGCCAACAACTTCGCAACTGGCGAGGAGGCCGTTCACAGTGCAACCAAGGACGACAAAGGGAAGGGCAAGGCCCCCGGGTCCCCCAAAACGAAGGATCATTTCGAGTCGCCCAAGAAGAAACACCGGAAGTGAAAGAGTGGAGACCTCGTTGCCGCTGTCGAGCATGCTCCGCCGCGCCGTCCTCAGCACGGTAATGTCACTTTCGAGGAGATGATGGGCCAGCCGTGTCACTTCTACGGGCCGAAGTCAAACCACCTCATGCGCAACTGCAATCTCCTAAAGAAGCTGAATAAACCTTCTGCTCCTAGCCAGAGCAAGAAGGAGCCTCCTCCGGATGGAGGCGCCGAGTTCTCAAAAGAGACTGCATGCCTCATGATCTTCGGCGGTCCGAGTGGTTACGAGTCCAAGCGTCACCAGAAGCTCACGAACCGCGAGGTCAACACGATCGAGCCGGCTGTGCCCCGGTACCTCCGATGGTCCAAGTCCGTAATCTTCTTCGACCGCTCGGATCACCCCGACTACATATCCCACCCCCGGAAGGTTTCCCTTGGTGGTGGACCCAATCGTCTACGGCGTCCGTCTCACCAAGATCCTCATGGATGGAGGGAGCGGCTTGAACATCCTCTACGTCAAGACCCTGGACAACATGAAGATCCCCCGCTGAGAGATCAAGCCCACCGGCGCACCCTTCCACAGGGTTGTGCCCGGCAAGCTGGCAAGACCACTCGGGCAGATAGTTTTGGTCGTCACCTTCGGTACACCCGACAACTTCTGAACCGAGACCCTCACTTTCGAGGTCGTCGACTTTACAGGCTCGTATCACGCTATTCTGGGGCATCCCTGCTACGCCAGATTCATGGCCGTTCCCAGCTATGTCTACCTGATGCTCAAGATGCTAGGTCCCCACGGGATAATAACGGTGCAAAGCAACTTCCAGCACGCTTACGCGTGTGACATGGAAAACTGCAAACTCGCCGCGGCCCAAATCGCGGCAGCCGAGCTTGACAGCCTCAAGTCGGTTGTGGTCGAGGAAGCACCCCCGGCTAAAAAGACTTCAGCACCGACGTCATTCTAGTTGGCGCAGGACACCAAGACGGTCCAGATCGATCGGGAAGACCCCTCCAAGACGGCGCAGATCGGGATCCTCTAAGCGATAAATAGGAAAGCGTGCTCGTCAGCTTCCTCCACGACCATCAGGACGTCTTTGCATGGACATCCTCTGACATGCCTAGTCCCGAGGGAGGCTGCCGAGCACTCTCTGAGCGTTCGGCCGGACGCCAAACCGGTCAAACAACGCCTGCGCCGCTTTGCTGAGGACAAACGCAGAGCAATACGAGAGGAGATAGCCAACCTTCTATCAGCTGGCTTTATCAAAGAAGTATACCATTCCGACTGGTTAGCGAACCCAGTTCTCGTTCGCAAAAAAATAGAAAATGAAGGATGTGCGTTGATTACACGAGCCTCAACAAAGCATGTCCCAAAGATCCCTTTACACTGCCTCGCATCGACCAGGTGATTGACTCCACTGCCGGCTGCGAAATTTTGTGTTTCCTCGACGCCTACTCAGGCTACCATCAGATCAAGATGAAGAAGGATGACGAGATCAAGACGCCGTTCATCACTCCATTCGGAGCCTTCTACTACGTCTCCATGCCTTTCGGTTTGAAGAACGCCGGCGCTGTGTACCAACGGTGTATACATCGCTGTCTCCAGGGGCAGATTGGCAGGAACGTGCAGGCCTACGTTGACGACGTGGTGGTCAAGTCTGAGAAGAAAGAGGATCTCCTGACTGACTTGAGGAAAATGTTCTACAACCTTAGGCGATTCAACATGAAGCTCAATCCAGAGAAATGCATTTTCGGAGTTCCTTCGGGAAAGCTACTCGGTTTCATCATTTCCGAGCAGGAAATCGAGGCTAACCCGGAGAAGATCGATGCCATTGTCAAGATGGGGCCACAAAAAACCTCAAGGATGTCCAAAAGCTAACCGGGTGCATGGCGGCCCTCCGCCGATTTATCTCTCGACTTGGCGAAAAGACCCTGCCCCTCTACAAGCTCCTGAAGAAGTCAGACACCTTCATCTGGACATCTGAGGCCCAAGACGCCCTTGACGGGCTGAAGAAGCTCCTAACCACGCCTCCGGTGATGGTTTCCTCGATGCCCAACGAACCGCTGCTTCTCTACATCGCAGTGACTACCTAGGTGGCTAGCACTATCTTGGTCATTGAGTGCTCCAAACCGGACCACATCCAGAAGGTTCAGCGGCCAGTCTACTTCATCAGTGAAGTGCTTTCTGAGTCCAAGGCGCAGTACCCACAAATACAGAAGATTATCTATGCGGTGTTCATAACGTCTCGGAAGCTAATCCACTACTTCTGAGAACACCCGATTTCGGTGGTCAGTTCCTTCTCGGTCGTCGACGTCATCAACAATCGCAATGCCACTAGAAGGATTGCTAAGTGGGCAATGGAACTAACGGCATTCAGCATAGTTTATGCCCCCACACGGCCGTCAAGTCCCAAGCTTTTGCTGACTTCATGGCCAAGTGGACGGAAGTCCAATCCCCGCCTTCTGTCATTGACCTCGAACATTAGACGCTCTACTTCGACGGTTCACTGATGCTTCAGGGTGCGGGGGATGACATCGTGCTCAGCTCTCCGAAAGGGAAACGCTTCAAGTACGTACTACAGATCCACTTCCCGGCGTCTAGCAACGTCGTCGAATATGAAGCCTTACTACATGGCCTACGCATTGCGACCTCACTCGGAATTCGCCGGCTCCTCGCCCGTGGAGATTCCGAACTGGTGGTCAGGCAGGTCATGAAGGTATGGTCGTGCAGAGACCCCGTCATGGAAGCCTACTGCCAAGAGGTGCGCAAGCTTGAAGTCAAGTTCGACGGCCTCGAGCTCACGCACATCCTCCGCCAAGACAACGAGGTTGCAGACGCACTTGCCAAGCTGGGGCCCAATCAGGATGTCGTCCCGGCCGGAGTTTTCCTCCAGGAGTTGCATGCGCCCTCCATCAAGGTGGAGACAGTGTCCGAGACCGAAGAACCACACCCCGAGGGATCCGGTAGCATTCAACAGACTGCACAAGAGGTCTTGGTCATCAATCCCGACTGGACGAGGCCCTTCCTCGACTACATCCTATGGGACACACTCCCACAGGATCAGACCGAGGCACGGCGCCTTGCGAGGCGTGTCAAGGCCTACGTCGTAATTGAAGGCGACATTTACAAGAAGAGCACCTCCAGAATTCTCTAGCGGTGCATATCTCAAGACCAGGGGAAGCAGCAGCTGTACGACATTCACTCGGGAGTCTGCGGGCACCACGCGGCGCCGAAGTCGCTAGTCGGGAAAGCCTTTTGACAAGGTTTCTACTGGCCGACCACCGTCTCAGATGATGAGCACATTGTGCGCACCTACGAGGGATGCCAATACTTCGCCCGGCAGACACACTTGCTGGCTCAGGCACTCTAAACTCTCTCGACCATGTGGCCCTTTACTATTTGGGGTCGGAACAGGTTGGTCCCCTCAAGACGGCTCCCGGGGGCTACACACATCTCTTCGTCGCCGTCGACAAGTTCACCAAGTAGATTGAAGCCAAGCCAGTTGCCACGATCACTGCAGAGCGGGCCGTCAAGTTCTTCCTGGACATTGTGTACCGGTTCGGCGTCCCCAATAGCATTATCACGGATAATGGTACTCAGTTCACCGGCGGCGCCTTCCTCTGATTCTGTGACGACTACAACATTGGCCTCAGCTTCACCGCAGTGGCACACCCACGCACAAATGGGTAGGTTGAGCATGCCAATGGTCTAATTATGTAAGGCATCAAATTTCGGATCTTCCAGCGCCTAAAGAAGTTTGCAGGCAAATGGGTAGCAGAGTTGCCCTCGGTGCTCTGGAGCCTGCGAACTACACCCAACCGGTCAACCAATTACACCCCTTTCTTCATGGTATATGGAGCTGAGGCCGAACTGCCGACTGATCTGGACCACAGATCCCCGTGCATCCGTACTTATGCTGGGGACTAGTCGAAGAAAGCAACACAAGACGCTGTTGACGAGCTTGAAGAAGCATGAGAAGTCGCTTTCCTTAGGTTGGCCAAATACCAGCAGGGCTTACGGCACTATCACAGCCGGTACATATGCGGGTGCGCATTTAACGTTGGTGACTTGGTCCTGTGCCGAGTCAAGTCCAACAAGGACAAGCACAAGCTCTCACCACCATGGGAAGGCCCGTACGTGGTCACTGAAGTACTACGTCCGGGGGCTTACCGGTTGAAAGATAAGGACGGCAACCTCATCACCAACGTCTGAAACATTGAACAGCTACGTTGATTTTATACTTAAGATTTGTACTTCCATATTTTAAGTATAGGTAAATGAATAAATATTTCTTTGCTCCATCTGAACAACTCTTGGAGTTTCTGACTGACCTGGTATGTACGCTCACAGCTACGCATAGTAGACACTCGGGGGGCTACACCACACTGGGTGCGCCCAAGAGCACTCGGGCTCTCCTCCTTCAACAATTATTTGAGTACTGTGTAAAAAGCTCAGTGTTAACTCTTTGTCTTCAATCGCTGGTCTACGCCACAACCCTGCGCTACACGGGAAACAGCCCACGGCTAATCTCTACGCAATGGGGGCTACGATGGGTCGGCAAGAGCACACACAAAGAGCTAACTTACACACGAATGAATTTTTACGATAGAAGAGATTAGTAAACATAGAACAAGTTAACGAAAATATGCATAAGCAAGTTACACTCGGCCTTCCCGAGTACTTCAAATGTATATGGAACGGTTCACTCGTTTTACTCCTACTTCTACAGGACAACGCTGTTAACGAGGGTGTTCGCCGCAGGCTGGACCTCCTCCATCAGCGCGGGGACCTCTTCATCAGCGGTGTCGACGGCAAGTCCTTTCCCGATCGCTCCCATGTCGAGCGATGGATAATGGGACTTCGCCACTACAAGCGCCAATTGGGCTCCGGCCCGGATAGATTCCTTCAGCAGACTCTTCGCCTGATCAGGCACTCGTTGAAGGCGCTTCACGACCGCCTCCGCGTGGTTCGGAGTCAGATCGGCCTCCCAGAGGGCGTCGTAGGCCGTTCGAGCAGCCGCCTTCAAGGACCCGGCCATTAGATGCGCTTTTTCAAGGCGCGTCTGAAGCACTGCAAAGGCAACAAGGCTACATCAGCAAGGTACTCGGCAGGCTCCGGTAGATCGGATAGGAGTCGGGGGCTTACCAGCGGCGGCATCCTAAGCTCTCTTCAGAAAGGACTCGGTGGTGGCCTTTTCCTCCTCAAGTTGCCAAACATGAGCCATCATCGCCTCAGTTCTTCCTTGAGCTTGGAGGCCTTGTCTTCAGCGGCTACAGAAGATGTTAGAAACAGTCAGTACAGCAAAAGCAGAAGCGACCAAAAAAGTTCGAGTTCATTACCTTGAGCCCGGGCAGCCTCGCTGCAGACATCCTGCTTCAGAGATACAATCTCGACCTCCCACACGATTACTTGTTCCCGTGTCGCGCGGAGGGTGCCCTTCAGGTTATCCCACTCGGCCTTGCGCTGGCCGAGTCGGTCGAAGGCGGGAAGCTTGTCTTGAAGGAACTCGGTCTTATCCGTAGACCTCTTGGTTAAATTCTGCAAAAATGACAAATGAAGTTAGCTATTCGGGAAAAATCATCAAGACCTTCCGCTCGGTTCCATGAACCGAGTGGAGGCTCGGGGCTACACCCACTGGGTGCACTGATTGTGCCCCCAGTGTGAAATCTACAGGCTAGCAAAGAACCTCTGCCCGACTGCTCCAGTCGGCCGGAGGCTCGGGGGCTACTTCCCAGTGGATGCACCGTCTGCGCACTCACGGCAAAAAAGAGAGAAGAAAATACAAGGACAAAAAACATACATTTATTAACGGCTGAAGCTTACCGTTTACCAAGTTGGCACTCTCTTTCAAGGCCTTCAACAACGCCGGGAGCTATTATCCGAGTTGGGTGGTGGTGCTTATTGCCTCCTCCCACTCTTTCAACTCCCGGACGTCATCAATCTCCCACAGGACTTCATCCGGCTTTGAGGGATCCATTTGGCGAACCCAAAGCGACGGGAAGCCCACGTGGAAGCCTGGCCGAGGTGGCGACACGCGACCAACATTGATCTCCTCCACCGGCAGCACCAAGTCCCCCTTGGGACGCGGCGGGACGATCCGCACCTGACTGGGACCCGCCGGCTCGGTCGCAGCGGGAGCTTGTGCTCCAGCACTGAACTCCTCCGGTTGACGGGCAGGCGGCGGGGTCGGGGGTGCGCCGTCCTGTCGGGAAGAAGGCTGCGGCGAAGGGACGCCAGTAGCTCTTGGGGGAGATGATGGCTGAGGACCCGACCCCGACACGCCTTCGCCCTGACCGGCTCCCTGGGCACTCGGTTTGCCCCGTGGAATATCCCCTGTGTTCTTCAGCCTACAACGACAGCCAGGATCACCACCACTCTTTGCTACGATAAAGGGCAGAAGGTGCTCACTCGGAGACCTACCTGGTGAACCTTGAAAAGTTGAAGTGTTTCTTAGGGTATGTTTGGATGAACGCCAAAGCAAGCCTTACCAAAATATTGGTTATGCCCATACTTTTTGGCTATTGTTTGGATGGACGCTAATTTTGGCTCGCCAAGCCCATTTTGGGCGTGCCCGTATCTGATTTTTGCCAAAGCGCGGGCGAAACTATGGCGCAAAAATCATCCGCCAAAAAATTGGTAACCAATTTGCGTGCCAGCTGGCCACTGAGATATAAAAGCTGCGCACCCATCTCCTGTCTCTATTTGGCCACTTCCCCTTTTTCTTCTCGGTTGCACACCACGAAGTCCTCGAGCCACCCCCCAGCTTGCAGCTTGCTGCTCTCCTCCGCCTGATTCCAGTGGTTCTGCTACTTCTTCCGGAGGACAGGACAGGGTAAGCTGCACAACGGATCCCTTCTCATCCTGCTCTGAGATTTTATTTCTTGCTTTTCTTCCATGGGATTTTTGCTCCAGGTGCTTGCTGAGGACCTCCAGGTGCTTGCCGTCGCCCGAGGAGCGGCTGTCGGCGGCCATCACCCGGTAGAACGGCCGGTTCCAGCACCCGAACCGCACGAGCCAGATCCGCACCACCATGACTGATTTCTTCTTCCTCGCCGCCTTCGCCTACGCTTTCGCCTTCTCCGGGTGAGGTCGTGCGAGAAAGAAGGGTTTTTAGAAGAGCACACGGATCTGCATCCATCACTGCCCATCAGGGTTCCGGCATCAATCAACGTTGCTCCGACGGCCACCAACACTGCTCCACCTTTGCTTCCTCTCTCAAGTGAATCACATCACACCAAAAGGTCAGCAGTTCAAGTCCTCCTCAACCCTACCTCAGATCCCCTTTCCTATGGCGTGATTTATCACAATCTTGGCCCTTTTATGTGGAGATGCCCTTGCATATATGTATTATTTGCTAGATCTGAAATATTGCTTACCAAATCATTGATTGTATGTGTTGCTAGTTCACACGCATGTGACTCCATCAAGTAAATATTACTGATCCTCATTGATTTCTTCTCTTTGTCCTTTTCTTGTCATTCACAAGCACATTCTTGTAATCCCCAATTAGTCCATCGCTGAACCTTTTTTCCTTTTGTACTTATACACAAGCACGTTTGTGCAATCACTATTAGTCCATTGCTGAAATTTTTCGTTTTTTGCTTATTCACAAGCACGTGGTTGCAATCTCTGTTTGTCTGCTGAAATTTGTTATAAGTTGTTCACCCATCTTATGAATTATTTGCAGTTGTGGTTTCATAATATTTATCTCCCAACAAGTATGCATCTGTAATCATCTATTTTAGTAACTTACATATTATTTTACTTACTACATTTTTCCCAGATGGATATGGATCAGCAACGACAATATTATTACTACCTGTGCTACTGCATGTGGAAGCAAAGGGCTCTATTTGTGCTTATTCTTCTCTTAGCTATGTGGTGTAGAGGCAGAGATGGCAGGAGAACTAGGGGTAGAGGTAGAAAATATGGTCCACTAGTTGAAAGAGACATCCATAGGACTAATGTACTGATTAGGCTTATTGACACATCAGATGCAACATGCACCAAGCAATTGAGGATGCCTCGAGCTATATTTTACAAGCTCTGTACTAGGCTAAGGCAGAAGGGGTGGTTAATTGACACATTTCATTTTTCAGTTGAGGAACAAGTTGCAATGTTTCTATACATGGTGGGCTAGCACCACACAAATTCATCTGTTGGATTTTGGTTTTGGTGATCCGGTGAAACAGTGAGTAGATATTTCAATATTATCTTGCATTCGATGGGGGAGTTAGCACGTGATCTCATTTATATTAGATCGACGAATACACACACAAAGATTACTAGCAGCCTGAACAGATTCTACCCATACTTTGAGGTAACTCTTAGGCCATAGATTTCATTGGATTTTGTAGTCGACCTTACCTAAGTTTGACATGTATTACTTTTTACCCTATTCGTAGGGATGTATAGGAGCACTAGATGGCACTCATGTTAAGGCATGTGTGCCTGCCCACATGGTGGACAGATTTAGGGGCCGCAAGTCATTCCCCTCCCAGAATGTGCTAGCAGTTGTCGACTTCGACCTTCGGTTCACTTATGTTCTAGCAGGGTGGGAGGGCTCTGCCCATGATTCTCTTGTGCTAAAAGATGCCCTCTCACGTCCAGCAGGTCTAAAAATACCTGAAGGTACATATACAACATAACAATACATGTTGGCTACACTATTGTGTCCATTTTTACCTTAGCTCACCAATGTAACATGACTGTAGGGAAATTTTTCTTGGCTGATGCTGGGTATGCTGCAAGGCCAGGGATACTGCCTCCCTACCGTGGCGTGCGCTACCACCTAAATGAGTTTGCCGGATCTTGTGACCCAAGTACCCCAAAAGAGTTATTCAACCACCGTCATTCATCACTTAGGACCACAGTTGAACGAGCATTTGGGACTCTTAAGAGTCACTTCAAGATTCTTACTCACAGACCCTTCATACCTCTAAAATCCTAGATTAAGGTGGTTGTTGCTTGTTGTGCTTTGCACAATTGGATATTGGAAAATGGTCCAGATGAGTATGTTGTGGATGAGGCGACATGGTATTCTAACCTCCCTAGGAGTAGTGGACGGGTTCGTGATCAGGAAGCCGACATACGTGAGTGGGCTGCCAAGCGTGATTTGTTAGCTCACCAAATGTGGACAGATAAAGAAACTGCACGTAGCAATGAGGCTGCTACCTCAACTTAGTGATGTTGATATATTTCTTTTTGGGAACAATTGTAGTATCATGCTTAACTGTTTGATTGTAACTAATTTATGTAACTTATTGTATCCTCTTGACATTGTCACTTATTTTAGATTTAGTTTCTTCGTCCTTGCTATCTTAATTACCTTTGTTTCTTAATCACTTTAAGATAATTTATTGGTATATGCATTATTTGCATTGGTGACATGTCTCCAGGTCATGGGGAAGCATCAGCTCACTATCAAGAGTGAGGAGGACTGCAACTCTCGTGATAAGTACATAACTTGGACTGATGAGGCAACAAAGTTTATGCTTGACTGGTATATCGAGATTCATAAAGACAAATCTGCAACTTTCAAGTTCAAGAAACAACACCACTTGCAGCGTGCAGATGCTCTAAATGGCAAGTTTTCTCTTGGTGCCACTCAAAACCAAGTGGATCGACACTATCGCTCATGCAAGGAAAAGTGGGGTTGGGTGCGTCGAGCCATGGCTAATAGTGGCAATGGCTTCGAGGCTAGCACATGCAAATTCACACTTTCTGAATCAGAAAAACAAAATCTTACTGTGAGTATTTACTAGTGCGTTCTCTTGTTTACAGCATAAATGAATGGATAAGGTTGTGCTGCCTTTATATATGCTAAGCCTACTGCTTACAAGTCAATGTCTTCTATTCTATTTGTCTTTTAAAAAAAATTTAGGTTTTTTTTTACTTTAGATAGTCCAAATGTAGTAGTCTGTGACATGTTTAATTACTGCACATGTAGCAGTTTCTCTCATGTTTTATGCTTACAGTTACATACTATTTTACCATTTTTCTTGGCTTACCTTGGGTGACAGAAAATAGCAGTCAACTATCTTACTAGACCAATCAGGTTCTTCCATCAATTGGAAGAGTTGTTCTGTGACCAGTCCCAAGCTGATGGTTCGCTTGCAGCTGACCAAACCACTATCAATGTGGATGGTGATAGTGATGACGGCGTGAGAGAACTTGAAGGCTATTCAATTCCAGCAGATAGTGATGACGTTGACTCTGATAAGATTGGTCACCACAGTCCAAAAGTTGAATTGAACGGCAAGCCATCGAACAAGAAATGCAAGCGTGTCAGATCATCACCTTGCAAGAAGCTAACCAAGGGCAAAGCAAATAGCAAAGCCAAGGCATCTAATGATGAGATTGCAGTGAGTATTAAGAGCCTAGCGGACTCTCTTGCAACACCTCCCGTCCCTCCTCCTATCCCTGTGCAACCAATGCCACCTACAGATCCTTATGCAAACCTTTGGAAGCGAATAAATGCCCTCCCCTTCACAGCTAAGGACGAGCTTGCAATTGTAGCCCATCTGTCCAAGCCAGATCAAGATGTCTTTCGTGGTTACCTCAATCATTCTGATGATGCAATGCTTGAAGATTGGGTGATTACTTACTTCGAGCATCAATTTGACGATGGTAGTGGTAAAGCTGGTCCTGTACTGTAGCTGCTCATTGAATTGCCACAAGTTTACTAAGTTTTTTTGGGCAACCTTTTGTTTATATCACTAGGAACACTTTAGCATGTGTTGGTCACCAGGATACCATATATCATGCACATTTTGTCTATATGCAATCAGACTTGGATGGATGGATGGCTATTATCCTTAAGTTGTCTCAGATGGGTCTGTTGGAGGGTTGATTAGTATATTTGGTCTTGTAGATGGGTTCGATGGAGATTGTTTAGATATGAACTTCTTTTTGTTTCATGGATGGGTCTGATGTATAGGCTGATTAATGTACGGATTTAACCATGACGACGTGAAGCTCCAGTCAGTCTTGTTTGCAATGATATTATTGAATCCAATTGCATGTTTGGCTAGCTTCTGTTATGCTTGAGCATCCAATTTGTGCAATGACGAGTATTTTTGTAGCAACAAGCTGATCAAACTCATCCAGCAACATGCGTGATTTCATTGTTTGTCAATTGCATTCAGATGCTGATTAAACCATGAGGAATCATGGGCATTTCGGCCTCCAGAGGGCCTTGGGGGAGAGTAATTCAATCTAGGAGCACACCAAACAAAGGCGCCTGAGGCCTGAAGAAGTAGTGGTTTTTAAGCATTTCAGTAACAACCTAACAACAGCCACAGAGACCAGGCATTTGGGCATGATAAAGCAAGAGGTGCCCGGCAGAGGCGCTGGTACATCCCACAGGGCCTTATCACCTATGCTTGGAAGCAAGCTAAAATAGATGCTTCATGATGCCATATACATTCAGCAAACTATATGCTTGTACTGTTACACGAAAGCCACATGAGCTATAGAAGTCCTCCGTATAATGAGATGACATGATAATGGGTTCAGACCAGGTTGAGTTTCAGATCAAAGAAAAAACATATCGTGTGCAACGGAGTGTTACTCTGCGTTACTGTTTTATTGGTTGAATTTTGGAACCAAACCAAACACCAACCAATCTAAGTTGCCAAATATTTTTTAAGGCATTTGGCTTCAAACCAAATGGAAGCCTATTATTTTGCCAAAATTTTGACAGATACTATGGCTATAATCCAAACAATCATCACTTGCCAATATTTTGGTCATGCCCTTGCTTTGGTCATGCCAAACTTTTGGTAGGGCTAGACAAGGCTCAATCCAAACACACCCTTAGGCTCCAGGGCCTGCCGCTCCATCCTGGCGGCCGCTGGAGCCAGCGACACCGAGGAACCTTCTTGCCCCTCGGTGGCAGTGGACATTGCTAGGGCAGGACGGGCAGAGGAGCTGTCCTGTCCCCCAAAAGCAGCATTGGCCGAGCGTTTCCCCCTCCTCCGAATGAGGGGGACCTCGTCTTCGTCCTCTTGGGGATCTTCCTCGGTGGCGCTAGCTGGTGCCGCTAGGGCAGGACGGGCAGAGGAGCTGCCCTGTCCCCCCGAGGAGGCGTCGGCTGATTGTTTCTCCCTCCTCTGACTGAGGGGTGATCTCGTCTTCATCCTCCTGAAGACCTTCTTCAGGAGCTGCCATAGTCGGCGGTGGGGCGTTGGGCTCCTCGGCCGTGGTTTCTTCCCCTTCGACGACTCGGCATCGGTGGTGGAGGTTCTGGCCTTCTTCTGGGGTGGCTGCACGCTGCTTGAGCTGCTGGTGCATGGGGGTCAGTTCCAAGGCTCGTCCTCTGGGAGAGGGGCCCTGGAGCTGAACCCAAAGAGATCCTGCGAGGTCAGATTGCATAAAAAGAGTCAGAGTAGGACTGGGCTACAACACAAATTGCAAGTATCAATATCAGAAGATCAGCTACTCACCCGGCTTGGGGGGTTGGCTAAGCTGAAGGGCACTGGATGCCCAGAGGTGTCAAGGTTCGTGTCTTGGGTCATCAGCCTCCCATCTCGGCACCTCACTTCGTCCTCTGTAAGCACGTCAGCGGACTCTCGAGTCACGTCCTAGTGGTTGACGTACTCGTACATTGGATGGACCCTCAGCTTTATAGGCTGGACCCGATGGCTGACGAACGTCGAGATGACCCCGACTCCGGTAACTCCAGCCTGGAGTACTTGGGCGAGGTGTCCCCGAAGGACTTCGACCCCGGGACGCTCCCAATCCTTCGGAAGCTCGGCCTAGCTCATCTTGCTCTCAGGAGGCTGGCCCTTGAACCTTGAAAGCGAGGGCTCGGGGTTGGAACAGTAAAATCACTCCGAGTGCCACCCTTTGTTGGATGACTGGAAGGAGATCTCAAGATAATTCTTAACAGCACCGGCTCTCAACTGGAACCCAGCGCCCCCTACTACGGCCGGCTTGTTCTTACTCGGCTGGGGCTTGATTACGAAAAGATGCTTCCACAAGGTGAATGCGGCTCTATTCCTAGGAAGCACTCGCACAGGGTGATGAAGCAGGCAACATGCAGCATGCCATTTGGGTTGATGTTTTGCAGGTCCAGCCCGTAGAAATACAACAGACCACGCAGAAAAGGATGGGCCGGAATGAAGAACCCGTGGAAGAAAAAGGAGGCGAGTACGACAATCTCACCCGTGTTAGGGGTGGGGAAGTCCTCTCCGTCGGTAGCTCGCCACTCGATCAGCTCCTTCGGAGGCAGCACCACCGCCTCCACCATGGCTTGCAGCTTCGCCTCCGTCATCGTGGACTTCGCCCAGGGCGCCATCGGGTCAATTGGGAAACTCTCCTCGTCTAGCGTGGACCACGACACCACGTTCTCCTCCTCTCCAAACAGATCCGCCTCCTCGATGATGGTGGGCATTCAGGGGCGGCGGCCTGGATCTAGGGTTTTGGATCCCCGAACTAGATGCGGCCGGCTAGGGAGGGGGACTACGCAGCGGCGTGATGGGCGCGGTGATAACGGCGGCGCGGGCTTGGTGCGAGGCGACGTTTCCAAGCTTGCGGGACGCAGAGAAGGCGAAGAGGCTATGGGGCACTGAGAAGGCGAAATGTGAAATGAATTGGGGATATAACGGTTTTCACCGTGCCTCCCTGTCTCATAAGGGAAGACAGCCTGGGCGGTGCGACGTTTCCGCTTGCAGCGTTTGTTTGACTTGGGGTTTCAACGATCGGCCTTCAGGGGGTTAACAGCCGTTTGAATACACCCCAAATAAAGAGCGACTGTAACGTGCCTCCAACGAGCCGCTAGTCGGTTACCGAACAATTCGGGACCGACGCGTTACAGTTCAAAGGGTTTCGATGGTTGACCTTCAGGAGTCCACAACCACTTGAATACACCCGAGTGAAGGGCGGCTGAAGTGCGCCTCCAGCAGGCCACTAGTCAGACACCAAACAACTCAGGGCCGAAGCACTACAGTTTGTGTTCTGGTTCTGACATGAATTTCGAGGGTATTTCCCCATAGGGACACTAGCTAGACTTGAGCCACTCGGGAAACCAGGTACCACTCGGGAATTCGGTCGGGATTCATGGTATTCCCCCCGCTGGGTCACTAGCCGGTCTCCATCCATTGGAAATGACTGGATACCACTTGGACTTAACCGTTATTAGCTCACCTGCCATGATATTCCCGCCCTACGGGTGAATATTATTCGGCTTATTATTTTTATTCCACAGGAGTTCTATGAGTCTATCACAATCTCCCTGCAAGGAACAAGGAGGCGCGCTCAGGCGGATACCACTCGGGAAACTTGCACAAAGGAGAAGGCAAAAAGCACTTGGTTTGGGCGGAGGCGTTACCAAGACAAGCTGCAGCCAGATGGTGAAGAACTCGGGGACTACTGACGACGACATAGCACTCGGGTATCGTCAAGGAGGACAAATCCGGCCCTTTGGACATAGGGTGGGCCGGGCCGACTACTCGGAGTTCGACTTCTACACGGGGGCGCATCATCAACTTGGAGTACAAGACATAAACATGTACCTATCCGATATCTCGGGTTCTAGTTGTAACCGATTAGGAGATCTACTTGTAAACTGATCCGAGCTCATGTAACTCTGCCCCTGCCGCCTATATAAGACAGGGAAGGGATCCCCGATCGGTAGGCACTACACATACGCGAACACGCGAGACACTACAAAGAGACTTAGTACACATACATACCCTAGAAACCTAGAGAGCTCCTCTCGAGGTCTTGCTGCATACGGTACACAAGCAATACAATCCACCAAACACAGGACGTAGGGTATTACCTCTTCCCGAGGGCCTGAACCTATATAAAATCTGTGTCCCGTGTGCACCCATCTAGATCTGCTACGCGTACGCCGCCCCATGTTCATTATTGCCGGATCAAAACACCGACAATTCTGCTCCATACAATATCGCAGGTCTAATCGCCATTATATAGAACTTACCTTTTAGCTTCTGTGGGACATTTTTGTCACAAAGAATGCCAGATGCTTGCCGCTATTTCATCCACCCCATTTTGATTCTATGGCTAACATTCTCATCGATACCACCATTGCTCTATAGCATTGATCATAAGTATCGAAAAGTGTCTTTCTTAAGCATTATTTGTCCTTCTAGACTAATATCTCCCTCCTCACACCTAACACCACTAAAATCGCACCTCATATACTCGGTTTTGGTTCTACTAAGTCTGTGAGTCATGTGAGGATTTGATAATATTTGTGATGAATATTTTGCCACCATATGTGGAGTTGGTTCTTTTGGTTGCATGAATTCGAGGTTTGAATTACTTGTTATGTGATTGATAAGTTTGAGTTTCTCAATTTGTCTCAAGGAAAAATTGAGTGGATGAAGAATTTTTCTCGGCCGACTTGGGTCAAGTGGAAAACTTGTGCTCGCAACACTTTGCTTGGTCTATTATGTGTAGGTGCGAGTTGGGTGCGGTGATGGTTCGGTCATATGGACCGGCATGAGGCTTGGAGGGCTGAGATGCGGTCAAGGAGGTGGAGACAACATCGTGCGGCTTAAAAGCATGTATGCGGAGGACAAGAAAGCGGGTGGAGACGAGACGTGAGGACCAAGTCAGTGCGAGGGCGTTTTGGTAAAACGCGAAACCTACCGAAGCAAACCAAGAAACTGCGGCGGAGGCCGGGAAGCGGTTTAGGGTTAGTTGTTTAGGGTAGAAGGAGAGGATGGATGGCGGATGAGTCACTTAGACGCTGAGTCACTTAGACGCTTTGTGATGCGTGTTTAAGTGCTCATGCCATCTAAGTGGGCTTTGAGACCCAAGTGGAGAGGGGGATGCCCCCTCCACTATAAATAGGTGGGAGAAGGTTTCTTAACCCTCAACCTTTTTGAGAGCTTTGTGGGAGCTGCACTTGGAGAAGTGCTTTGGCCTAGATGAGAGGCTTGTAAACACCAAGAAAAACCACGAAAATCAATACAAAAAAAATTTGAAGAAAATATGGGTGCTCCCTCTCAATTCAAGAAGAATTTGAAGAAAATCTGGCTGCTTCCCATGGGTTCGTAAATTTCTCCTCTTGTTCTTGTGTGGATTTTCGTTCTCTCCTCTTCTAGCTTTCTCTTGTTGATTTCTTGATTTGTGTGGGCAATTAGAGATGGGAATCCATGCTTATATTTGAACCCATCCATCCCAAACTCAAGATTCTCAAGATTCTACTCTTTTGATGGAGTTCATATTGAGGAAAGTGAGTAGAATCAATTAGAGAAGAAGGAGTTTATTTGTGGTTCGATTACCTGTGCTTAGTAGAGAGCTATGATGTGTGGAATATTACTCTAGCAAGTAGAGATCAAAAGAATCCACGAGCTCTTCATTATCTAAGTTTTTAGGTTTTGAACTTTAGTGGTGCAATTCCTATTCTCCATCAAAAAGGTCACATCTTTGGCGAGGAAATCATGATCTATTGATTGGAATACATGCCAAACATATAGGAGAGCTTATCTACCAAGTTTTTATCGATTTTGGTTGGACGAATTTCGAATTCTTGCGCTTTCTTAAATTTCACGAAATCTGAGTTCATCGTTCTGTCCTCCCCTGCTGAGTTCTTCAGTTTCACAAGAAATCTCGGAGTGTCCGATTCTTCAATCTCGGAGCCTCCGAGATTCACTTCTGTTCTTGTCTGCTGAGTTCTTCAGTTTTACAAGAAATTTCAGAGTGTCTGATTCTTCAATCTTGGAGCCTCCGAGATTCATTACTGTTCTTGCCTGCTGATTTCCTCGTTTTCACAGGAAATCTCGGAGTGTCCGAGTTTCAATCTCGGAGCCTCCAAGATTCACCTCTGTCCTCACTTTTCTGTCAAATTCGGAGTCTCCGGAAAAATTCTCAGAACTTCCGAGATTCTTTTTTTCAGGCTGACTCGTTTCACTGTTTCTGCCATAACTTTTGCGTTCGAACTCGGAATTTGGTGATCTTGAACTCGTTTCAAAGCTATCGACGAGCTCCACGTCACCAAGGGCTTTTGGGGGTGTTTCCGCTATATTTTCACTCAGATCATACTAGTCCTTAATATGACTATGTATGTGAAGAATTTGTGAAAGAAATTTGAACTCGACATTCACCCCCTCTCTGTCGGGATGCCACTGATCCAACAAAGTCTAAACCCTTTCGATTCTAAATTCTGTCTCCACAGCTCTAATTTCTTATTGACGTCCATCGTACTCTCATCTATTAGCACCACATCATCAGCAAAGAGCATACACCAAGAAATATCTTCTTGTATATCCCTCGTGACCTCATCCATCTCTAAGGAAAAAATATACTGGTTCAAGGCTGACCCTTGATGTAGCCCTATCTTAATTAGGAACGCATCGGTCTCACCGTCACAAGTTTGAACACTTGTCACAACGTTATCGTACATATCCTTGATGAGGGTAACGTACTTTGTTAGGATTTTATATTTTTTTCAGCACCCACCACATAACTATCCTTGGTTTTTTGTCATACGCCTTTTCTAAGTCAATGAATACCATATGTAGATCCTTCTTCTACTCCCTATATCTCTCCATAAACTGACGTAGCAAGAAAATTTAGGTCATTTCTCTCCAAATAACAACACATTTGTCACAAACTAGGTGACCATTTAGTTGATATAAACAGCCATTTTTCATGTGCTATGAAACATTTTTCAAAGAAAATAATGTTATTCATATTGTTCAATTTAATTTCTAGAAAAAAATTGGCCACACCCTCCCCAGCATTTTTGTTTGTTCCATGTACAAATGTAGTCTCGTTATATCTCATTATAAGAAACATCATGGTTGAAACAAATCCTGATTTGGAACCTTAATTTATAACCTATAGCTTTTATTCTAAAAAATAACTATAGCTTTTCTTTTGAACTTTGGATCTCTACAGATATTATGTAGTAATCAATCTAATCAACCGATTGAAAGAACCATGCAAAATGCCAAGAGAAACACGCGCGGCGCATAGCCCACTGGACTAAGCGGGAAAAACGTTCAAGGAAGCTAATAGATCATATCTACCTGCTCCGGCCACACAGCAAGGTGCTAAAGCCCGCATTAAACGGTATATAGGGGCTTCCACATCAGATGAATGACAGGAATGATATACCTCGCGTACACCCACCCTCTTGGCCCGACCAACTATTGGACCTTGCGAGTGTTTGGTTAGGCCAATCAGATGGCATGTAGTCTTGTTCCTCTAGCACGTTAGATTAGAGGTGGGAGCTAGCCATCAAAGTAGTGCCACTGTTGTCTCTCCAACGAGGTAAGGGTTTAGAGTAAGGAAGAAGGGTCATGGTGGTCAGAGAAACCATCCTGCTATCTAGACTTAGAGGGATGCTCAGTTGTAGACGGTCAACTGACGATGGTGGCGAGTAGTTAGGGTTGGGAGGCACGGTAGCTCTGTCGTTTGTAGGCGGGAAAGATGGCCGACGGGCAAAGCCAGAGCACGTGTCGTCTTGAGGAAGGCGGCGGCACACGGAGACCCTCCTCAATGATTAGGAGGCGGCGATTAGCGACGGTAAATCCGTGGCAGTGTTCGTACAATGAAGAAGGAGATCAAGAGCGACAACGAAGGAGATGGTGGCGAAGGAAGTGGTTAAAGTGGCGAGGCGCGCCCCCAACCAGGGCGGTAGAGGAGAGGATAGGATGCATACGCCTCGCTTTGCTCCCTCCTCCTCCTCTCTCCTTCCCCTTCCCCTACCCCGTCCAAATAAATAGTGGGTTGGTTGATTTTAGCGTGGATTCAGTGTCTACTGCCTGCATGTATAAATCCAACCAAAAAATGCCTACATAAATAAAAGAAGACTGATTTTTGCTCGAAATTTTTTAATATCACTTTTGTTTTTATTAGGAGTCTTTACTATTCGTGTTCATTATAGTTTCTTTGATTCTTTACTTTATCAATAAAGTCAAATCATTATTAAAAATTAAAATAAAATGAACGCTTCGTCATAGTCGGCTAAGTCGCTCCTCAGCTCGTTGTACGTAGACAGTAGCATGCACAGCTGCATGAGTGCATGCAAACGACGGAGGGGACAACTCTGCATTTTTACTTTTACCCTCTGCCTACGTGCATGTAAGCTTCCTTTTGATCAGGGAAGCAATGAAGATCAGCCATGAATGTGTTATTTTGACCCACCATTTGACGGGAAAGAAGACAACAGTCAAGAGGCTCAGAGACATCAGTGGCCTTTTAGCTCCTCGCGGTCGGTCAACTGAATCAAGCATTTTCAGCTCCGTTCAGACTTCAGAGTACGGTGGGTAATTTTCAGCTCTGGCGGCAGTTTGATATTTCCTCTGTTCCGGACAGACCTTTTTAGGGGAATCAACAGCTAGCGTGGAGTTGCAAAAGATTGGATCTACTTCGGCATGTCGTAGCGTATCAATCAATCGGTTGATCGAGTCCGGAAAACAGTCTTGAATACCAGCTGAATACCCATGTTTTATGACAGATAAAAAGAATCATATTACCTTAATATCAATCCGGCTCAACAGGCAAGCCTGCTCTATACCTTTTGGCTACGCTGCCGTACTTGTGTCTCTTGCTCGGTAGCTCGAGCTTCTTGTGTCATGCCATATTTTTGTTTGAGATTTTGTAGTGTGTTGGTTGATTTAATTTGTTAGGAATATAGAGTGTATCAATGTATCTTTGTATATATTAATAATTAAAAAAGTAAATTATTAATCATATGCACTCTACAGCAATATACATCTGAGAACAAGGTATTAGTAAAATACCTGGTAAGATCCGCGCGTTGGGCCTGTGGCATACCTGACCCGAACCAAGCCGGGAACTCGAAATTCGAAAGAGCCGCAGGGCCACGTGGCCTCTTAACTCCAGGCCCGAGGGCCCACTGGTCTGCGACAACCCACCTTGTTGTCCCCTGTCAATTGATTGGATGCGGCGCTTCAATTTAATACACATCCCACACGCTCCTTGTTCAAAATTTGAAACTGCGATCGATCTGTCTCTCCAGCATCCGGACCTAACCGGATTAGCAGGAACAGAGACGCAGATCGCATTTAGCAGGAAAAGGTGGCTGCCGACTCCCAAAAAGCTTTGGCCTGTAACGTCCGTACGTACAGGACTAGTAATTAGTTACTGCAATGCTTACCTAAATTAGTATAGTAAATTCTCCCTAATCACTGTGGGCAGTGGGCTTATCAGGTCTTGTTTAGAGTAGCTCCAACTCTATTACTCCATAGTAGTACTATGCTATTCAGTGTTGAGCCTTCAACTAGGTCAGCTGGCAGAACTAAGCAGGACTACTCCTACTGGTTCACAGGACTACTCCTACTGGTTCAGTGAGAAGAAGAGAGGAAGCGAGGAAGAAGGACGCGTCGTGGAAGAAACCAGAAGCGCCAGTTTCAGCGAGCGAGCAGTTCAGTGAGGAAGGCAGAAGACATGGAGCAGTAGCGGCCAATCCACTTCGCATTTAGTGTTGGATCTTCAGGACTGCCCTGGTGGCTGGTGGTTTGAATGAAATCTTTGAATCGCAGTGCAGCATCATGGTTTATTTCAAGTGCCTCTCTAGTTTCCTGCATGACCGATCCTTCCACTCGAATCTAGTGATAACTGATAGGTCGGATTATCATCAGTTGGTGGAGGATGTCGCTGAGCTGAGCATCTCACCTGCCCAGGCTCTCGTACATTGGACGTCTCACTTTTTCTAAAAACGAATTACCACAGCGCCGAACCTATACTTAAGAACGCATCTGCACCTATAATGCACGAGGACACACAAAGATGCTTCCTACATGTACAAGGAGCCATGCAACTCCTGAAAGACTATATTCCTCACGATACGACTGACATCGATACCACAAGTAGCTTCCTACACGTACACGTATCTATACACCGTACGGTATCCCCAATTGCATTAATACAGAATACTACTACCTCGGACCACAAGAATCCGCTAACCTTGATCACCGTACATGACAAAGATACTGTATCCGACTCGACCCGTATTTTATACGGCCAGCTTTGTCGTAGCAGATCAGACAGACAGACATGCACGTGTCATGCGAGTCACAAATCCCCATAAACCCCCTCCCCTTTTCACCTTTTTACCTCCATCCAAACTCCTTTTGACTGACCCCACCCCACCACATCATCTTTTTTACCGTAACCCCCTATAAACCCCCGAATTCTCACTCCCGCAGCTCTCTCCAAGCTTTTACTCTGCGCTGCTTCTCCTCATCCCATGGCATCCAAGAACCCCCTGCCCCGCCTCCTCCTCCTCCTCCTCCTCCTGTGCATCTCTCCAACCTCCTCTGCGTCCGCGGGCAACGCGGCGGAGGTGGACGCGCTCATGGAGCTGAAGGCCGCGCTGGACCCGTCGGGGCGCGCGCCGGCGCTGGCGTCGTGGACGCTCGGCAGGGACCCGTGCGGCCGCGGGGACTACTTCGAGGGCGTGACCTGCGACGCTCGGGGAAGGGTCTCCGCCATCTCGCTGCAGGGGAGAGGGCTCGCGGGGAGCGTCTCCCCCGCGGTGGCTATGCTCCCGGGCCTCACCGGCCTGTACCTTCACTACAACGAGCTGGGTGGCGCGATCCCGCGCGAGCTCGGAGGCCTACCCGAGCTTGCGGAGCTCTACCTCGGCGTGAATAATTTTACAGGGAGCATCCCCGTGGAGCTCGGCCGCCTTCGTGGTCTCCAAGGTGAGCGAGTTCTTGGATGGTCTTTGAGCTCTGTAATGGGCAAAAAAAAATTCTGTCTTTTTGTATTTTGTGTTTTGGCAAATCAGTTACTACTATAGAGTTCTTTGGTGTGTGCATTTCTGTTCCTGAATTTCGTGACATTTTGGCACATTTGGTACTGAGCTAGTACACAGAATTTGAATTTTGCAATGGCTTGTTCTCGCCGGTGGCTCGCTCTCCCAGCTTCCTGTTCTTCGTTGGCTTGGAGCTTTGGAAGTTGGTGTTTCACATGTCCTATCTTACTCATTCAAACCGACGTGTTAATTTTGTCTCAATGCTGATGATTGCCTGCCTATACCTATGAAATGACCCCAAAAAAAGTCTGAATTTTTCTCAGTACAATTTGGTCTATGTAGATTCGCTTGTACGGCTGTGATATGCGTGCATTCCATCTCTGAAATCCGATCTGTATTTATTCCCTGTACCTGAACAGTTCCTACAGCTATCCCCGCTTCTCTACAGAGCTCATAATGGCCATTACTTCTCTGTTCACTTCAGGATTAAGTTTTGTTGAGAACACTTAAGGATTAAATTAGCCTGACAAAATGTTGATTACATCAACGTACCAAAGTTACAAATTTGCACCTTTCTAGTGGCAAATGACTGAAAGGTTTATGCTCTTTTGTGCAGTACTGCAGCTCGGCTACAACCAGCTCTCAGGGAGCATCCCAACTCAGCTGGGTCAGCTCAAGAAGCTCATTGTTCTTGCCCTTCAGTCCAACCAGCTCACCGGGGCGATCCCGGCATCTCTCGGGGACTTGCCGGAGCTGACACGGCTGGACTTGAGCTCTAATCACCTGTTTGGCTCGATCCCTTCCAAGCTTGCCGATATCCCACAGCTTGCAACGTTAGACCTCCGGAATAATACACTTTCAGGAAGTGTTCCTTCTGGTAAGTAGTTCTCAACAGTGGTGGTCATCTTTACAATGTCACTGCTTCTATTGCCATCTGAATTGTCTCCATTAATTGTTGTAGGTCTGAAGAAATTGCACCGGGGATTTACATATGACAACAATTCAGAGCTCTGTGGGGCTCAGTTTGATTCTCTGAAAGCCTGTCCCAGCGACGACAATGTCGATGATCAAATGCCGCATAAACCTGAATCAACCTCTATCAAGCCAAAGCAAATTCCACAAACCACCGGTCTTGACAGAAATTGCGACAATGGTGCCTGTACAAAACCGTCAACGCTCTCTTCTGGGGCTGTTCTTGCCGGAACAATCATCATTGTAGCTGGTGTGGCAGCCTGCAGTCTATCCGCGTTCTCGTGGCACCGCCGGCAGAAGCAGAAGGTTGGTAGTTCTGTCGAGAACTTGGAAGGCCGACTTAGCCTGGATCAACCAAAGGAAACATATCAGAAGAGTGCCTCCTCATTGATCAATGTTGAGTATTCCAGTGGCTGGGACACTTCGTCCGAGGGATCACAACATGGAGCAAGGCTATCGCCGGAGGGCTCCCCGAGCGTGAGGTTCAATCTGGAAGAGGTGGAATGCGCGACGCAGTACTTCTCAGACATCAATTTGCTCGGCAAGAGCGCCTTTGCGGCGACGTATAGAGGGATAATGCGGGATGGCTCGGTTGTTGCCGTCAAGAGCATCAACAAGAGCAGCTGCAAGTCGGAGGAGGCCGACTTCTTGAAAGGCCTCCGCATGCTGACATCTCTGCGGCATGAGAACCTTGTTGGCCTGAGGGGCTTCTGCCGCTCCCGGGCTAGAGGGGAGTGCTTCCTCGTCTACGAATTCATGGCGAACGGTAGCCTTTCCCGGTATCTGGATGTCAAGGATGGCGACATGGATGCGATGGTCCTTGACTGGGCCACTCGGGTATCCATCATCAAAGGCATTGCCAAAGGTATAATCCCACCATTTCTACCTGTTGAAGCATGAAATAGACGGCCTAAGCTTTTGGATTTAACTTAATTTTATTTGTGCATGCTTTTGCATTGGCATTCCATGAAAGTAGACACATGAAAATTGCTTGATACTTTGAGTTTGATACACATTGGTTCCTCCTTTTGATGTTTTACATAATGTACTGAATTTTATAGAAAGTTTAGATATATAATCTACTGAACTTGTTTTGCTCTGCGCATGCTGAATTTTTTCAGGCATCGAATACCTGCACAGCAGCAAACCAAGCAAGCCCCCTCTCGTCCACCAGAACATCTCGGCAGACAAGGTGCTCGTGGACCACCTGTTTGCGCCCCGCCTCTCCGGCTCCGGCGTGCACAAGCTCGTCGCCGACGACGTCGTGTTCTCGACGCTCAAGGGCAGCGCGGCCATGGGTTACCTGGCGCCGGAGTACACGACCACGGGCCGGTTCACGGATAAGAGCGACGTGTACGCCTTCGGGGTGGTGGTGTTCCAGGTGCTGACGGGGAAGAAGGCGGTCTCGCAGCACCTTCTCCGCTCCCCCGGCGGCGGCGCGGAGTCCGGCAGCAACGGCAAGCTCGACGACGTCGTGGACCCCCGCCTCGAGGGCAGGTTCTCGAGGCCCGAGGCCGCGAAGCTGGCCGGGATCGCGCTGTTGTGCACCAGCGAGGTGGCAAGCCAGCGCCCCGCCATGGCGGTGGTGCTGCAGCAGCTCGGCGCCAGCCAGTGAGCCATGACGAACTGATAGCCATTTTTTTTCAGCTCCAGTTGCATGCATCAGTTCCTTTCTCAGGAACTCAAACAGATCGATTGCATGTTACATCAGTACTTTTCCTTTCTGCAGGTAGTAGTTACAACGTTTGTCAGTAACTGCTGCAGTCTGGTGACACTTACGAGTGATGTACCATCATGTATCTCCCTCCCTCATGTATCTCCCTCCCTCTGTATTGTGAATGTGTGGTGTGCTACTGCTTTCAGAACCGGTTTCCCCATTTTCTAGAAACTGATTACCGCTAATGTACTCTACGAGTGTGTTCCTTTTGTTGCGCAATATTAGCCTGTTAAACCAGCGTTTCAACTCCTATTCCACCTTGCACCTTGGGTCTGCTATATTAGTATCCTAGCCTCAAGTATGTTGTGCCGTTATATTTATAGACCCATCCACACGGTATAATAAAATATAATTAGATGTTTTG
Organism: Stipa capillata; assembly: GCA_019208055.1. NCBI lineage: Eukaryota > Viridiplantae > Streptophyta > Magnoliopsida > Poales > Poaceae > Stipa > Stipa capillata. Next base: position 824,019 of record JAGXJF010001909.1, on the reverse strand, counting down.
AGTCTTCTCTCTCTAAAAAACTAGCTTGATAAGAGGGAATACCTTTACTTTTATAAATCGTGCTTTGCTCTCCCATAACTACTGTAGAACTAAATTCAACAAATATTTTCCTTACACATCGGTTGTATCCAAGCCTACTTACAACAGTGCTCCAACCTATCAAACCATGACCAGCAACCATGAGGTCCTTAATATTTGTAGCTGAGCACATGTGTTCTCATACTACTTATTGCAATTAGCCTCCATAACGTCATGCCAACGCTAAGTTTCACGACTAGTACCGTAACCACTTGATTCCACTAGTCGTAATATCGAGGTCAAGCGACGTAGAATCTACCGAGGTTGTATGCAAAAAGAAGAAGACATCGAGGTTTTTTGGCGAGGTTCAGCTAAAACCAAAATTCAAGTTCAATGTGGGTTAGTCTAAGGGGCGATCTAACCGTTAGCCTTAAAGAGATCGATGAATACCCTCAGAGGGCGGTATAAGGGGCGGTTTGCAGGACAACGGCCCACAACGAGCACCACCGGGTTTTCACACTTTTTATTAGAAACATAAGACGCAACACGCATATGATAATGTATACAAACAAATGTCTAGAATCAAACGAGACATGGATAAATCCGTGAATCTCAAAAAATTATGTTGCTCTCTGGATACGATGGTTTAGGCGAAGTTCTGTTGATCCGAACAGTCGGAAGTGGTTGCTCTGGGGTTGGTCCGAAGGAGATTACACTACCCTGTTGCCGGTCCCTACGTGAAGATTGTCTCCAATTCTGCATTTCCGTCCAATTGTAATCTCACGAATTCCGAATCTTGGATTACGGTTTGAATAGGTTTTAATTAAATGCGATGGCCCATACAAAATGCATGCGGCGTGCATGTTGCGCATTTACGAGGTTGGCTTGGCTTTGGTCCTCTCCTCTGTGCTGCTGTGCCATGTTGATGAAGCCGGTGGTCCTCTGAGAGAATACTGGCCAGTCTTCCGTTGCAGGTTCCGGCCAGATCCGAGAGTAAAAGTGACAGCATCTAGAGTGGAGGCGCTTCAGCTCAGGCATTAACGCGGGGGCAGCGGTGCGGGGCGAGGGCAGGTTAGTATCTGGGATAATTGATGATTTGCCCTATCTTTGCTCTGCCCCAGCCAAAATGCCCCGTCTTTCCTTGCAATTGGTCATATGCCCCATCTTTGCTCTGCCACTTGACAAAATGCCATATATTTCATTTGATCATGTATCTTTGTTAGATGATAGAAATCAGAGGATGGAAAAGACCCAAATACCCCTGAACAAAATAAAAAATGTTAGTGGCACATGCAATCTCGTCTGAATGCCCAAAAAATTCAAATTTTGGCCGAAAAACTAAACTGCCCAGAAAAAACTGAAAAAATTACAGAAAAACAAGCATAGTAAGGTGAGCTTACTGTTCAAATTTCAGCCAATTCTGAACAAGGATTGAAGAGAAAACGAGATTTCAAATTTCTGTCCAGATTTTGTTCAAATTTTGGGCGAAAATTTGAACTTCCCAGAAAAATCTGAAAAAATTACAGAAAAACAAGTATAATAAGAGGACCTTACTGTTCAAATTTCAGACAATTCGGAGCAAGTATTCCAGAGACCATGACATATTTACTTGCTGTCCAGCAAGTTTCTCACATTAGTCATACAACAGAGAAAGTTTCTATTACATGGCATCCAAGTTTTCAGTCTACATCGCAAAATAGAGCAAATCTCAAGTTCACATGCAAAGCTTCTTCTTGTTTTTCCTTGGGGTGATCTTTTTGAAAGTTGATGTAGTTGTTTTCTTGGGAGTGATTTGCCTTGGAGAGGTCGTATGCATTGAAGATTGACCCTCTCCAGCCATTGCCAAAGCAAGCAAGCTGCAATTATCAATTCACCTTATAGTGAGAATGCAAATAGTGAGAAAATAGTAAGATTGCAAATAAGCATGTTATCAATTCACCTTCTCGTGACTGGCCTAGGACTGCTTTCCAAGCTTGGTGGAATGGTGATGGACATTCTATTGGGAGTTGTTGGGGTGTCATCTGTTTGATCATCACATACATTCACCTTCTTTCTACTCTTTCTTGGTCTGCATTACATTCATACATTGCCAAATGTAAGTTAGTTCATATTTCTGAAATTAAATAACTTCAATATTTAATTTACAAAGAAGATGTCAAGTTACCTTTTTTTGGTGCCATTCAGTGGGCACTTTGCTTGCCTATGTCCCAACTCTTTACACCTTTTGCATCTATTTTTGCTACCTAGTTGTTTCTTTTGTTCTTCTTTTTTCTTAGCACTCTTTGTCCTAGTACCACCTTCCAAGCAACTTTTCATCCTATTCACTCTACGCCTCCCGGAACCCCTCTTGAATGTAGGTGCAAACACCTCGAAGCCAAGGTCAACTTTCGGCCATTGAGACCGATCTGTGAGGGGTTCTACAACAGGCTTGTAAGCAGCCCTAAATCTGTACAGAGAGAAATACTCATGCAAATAGTTGTCCAACTTCAAGTTCCTTCTTTCCATGAGAAAAACTAGCGCATGCTCACAAGGCTTTCCTGTGTGTTGTCACTCAAGACAAGTGCAGCCATGTTCCTCAAGTTTGACCACATGTCTAAGATTCTTTTTACTAGTGTCCCTCACCTCAGCCATTGTGTCAGAGGATTTACCTGTCTTCAAATGACCAAGTCCTCTACTTCTATTGTTTATTTGTTGAATGACAGCAGGTAGCATCTTGCCTTGAAGCAACTCTCCAATTGTTCTCCTTTTGTTCATAAGTCTCATGATTTTCTCTCTTATTGTGTCAGCTAACTCATCAACAGGCAGGTCCTTGTAGTCCTTAATCCAATTATTGAATGACTCTGATAGGTTGTTATGAATGTAATCACACTTGATGTCAGTATTGAATTTGCACCTCATCCACAACAATGAGTGATGCGTGTCCAGGTACTCACCAACACTTGGATCAGCTTCCAAGACCTTATCCATGTGGTACCGAAAAGAAGTTTCCTTGTAGGCCTTAGCCGCTAGTCACATGCGACCAAAGACATCACCCTGAAACTTTTTGACAAAGTTTTGCATCAAGTGTCTAAAACACTCTCTTCTCTCTGCTTGAGGGAAAACTTTCTTCACAACATTCTCTAATCCTTTACAAGCATCAGTGCTAATAGCTAAGGTTGGCATATGACCTATTGCTCTATGCAAATGAGACATGAACCAAGCCCAGTTATCTTCTGTTTCAAATTGAAAAAAAACAACTGCTATAGGAAACATCCAATTGTGGCCATCAAGGGCACTACAAGAAGCTAGCTGTCCATTCCACTTCCCATTAAGTGCAGTTGAATCTATGCTAAGATATGGTCTACAACCAGTATGAAAACCCTCAACGCAAGGCTTAAGAGACATAAAAAATCTGCTGAAATAAACTTTACCATCCTTTGTGATAGTATCAACCTCTACAATGCTGCCAGGACACCTCAACTCCATCTCTGTTTTGAAGTTGAACAACCTCCTGAAACTATCGTCCCAACTACCATACAACTGAGTCAATGCTCTTTCTTTGCCTCAAAACACTGTGTCATAGCCAATATCCACATCGTACTGCTCTTGTAGCTTTTTTTGCAACTTTTTAGCAGTAATGTCTGGCTCAGTTTTCAATATGTCAATTGATCTATCTTCCACCCAAGATTGATGTGCCATGCTGCTCCTAAGCCTGCTACTGGATATACACTGGTGAGCCGCACTTACTTTGTTAACCTGTAGACAACAACAACAAAAAATCAAAAAGTAATATACATGAGCAAAAAATACGACAACAACAAAAACCAATAAGTTACAAAATAAATCTAGGTTAGTATCCTGATTGTTTTCTTATCTGCGGTCCTGCGTGCAGTTATGCTCCAACTGCATCTTTCTGCCTTGCATTTACCCATAAACCTTGTAGGGTCAGATTTTGGTTTATCTAAGTCAATTTTCTCATTGATAGCATACTGCCTAATTGCCAGCCTGAACTCTTTCATCGATGGATATAGACTACCTACTTCCATCTTGGGGTTGTCTCGATCATAAACAATGCACATCTCCTCAAGGGGAACATCGTTAACTGGAATGGCTGCATCAGCCATCAAGAGCTGAACCTCGGCTGAACAAATAGGAGGGGTGAGAGCCACTCTTCTAGGATTATCATCATCTGGATTTATTCCAAGTACCTTACACATGGCATCTTCACTCATTGGCACAATGTCATCATCAGTTAAAGGAGCAATCTGTTTAGTACTCCAATCAAATATTGGAATGCTTGTTTGAATACCATCAGAAGATTGACTAGCATTGCACGAAATATGTGAAGTTGATTCGTTCGCATTGTCAGATGTCACATTAGATATGTGCTCTCCTTCAATCCCACTAGGAGCACGGTCGGTAGCACAAAAGCCACAATCCATCTCCTGTGATGGTAAATCCATCATCCCAGTTCCATTCCCCGTGCTACAGTTCATACCAAACGAAATCGCAGCACACATCAAACCCTAAATTCGTCCAAATCGGGGAAATAACCAGAGACATGGGGCATCACATGTAGAGATGTAGAGCAAGGGAGGCTCACCTGAGACACCCTCTCTCCCTAGACCCTTGGAGGCTGCAACTGGTCGCCGTCGCGGACGGGGCCGGGATGGGGTCGAGCGGACGGCTGCGCGTCGATGAGTAGGCAGGGCCAGACGGGGCCGTGCGGAGGAGAGGGCAGAGAGGGAGGGCTCGCGCGGAGGAGGACCGGCAAGGGGCGGAGGCGGATTGGCGGCAGGGAGGGCAGAGGAGCTCCGGCGGCGGAGGAGAGGGAGATGCGTACAGAGGGAGCTGCGTGCATTGATTTTTCTGGATTTCAATCGGGGGCAGTTTTGTCCTTCCCCATCTCAAATCCAGGTAATTAACTAAATACTGATGGTTATTCTTAATATGGGGCATTTTGTCAAGTGGCAGAGCAAAGATGGGGCATATGACCAATTGCAAGGAAAGACGGGGCATTTTGGCTGGGGCAGAGCAAAGGTGGGGCAAATCATCAATTATCCCTTAGTATCTTGCCTAGGCACCAGAGAGTATATCTACATGCTGCAACTTGAGGTGGGAGAACTTCTTCTGAGAAAAGGCCCATGGTTTTCCATCCACAGCGAAGATGTCCATTCTGGCCTTTTGGGCCTCCGGTCACTCCTCGTGCCTACAACTCCAATGCTGGCGTCTCGCGCGCGTTTCTTTTTTCCTTTTCTTTAGCCGGCCACTCCTCTTCTTCTTCTGCCACTCTTGTGCTTCTGTTCCGCAGGCCCTGCACACTCCTACGTCCCTCTCTACTCTAGCAACAAGCTCTGCATTACTCTTCCACTCGCCCCACCCTTCTTCACCACCCGTGGTAGGCGGTGATCTCATTGCCTCCACATTGCAAGGAGTATTATCGCCGTCCATCCCTTCACACCCCACCCTCACCACCGACACCCTAGGTAAATCTAGGTGGGGGAGAGGGTATAGGGAGATTAAACCTGTCATCTAACCCCAAGCGAGCCTCCCTACCCCTGGTGAGTCAGAGAAGGAGACGACCGTGATGTCTATTAATATTGCGCTTGCCTTCCTCTCGAAGTCCTTAGATTGAGATCATAGCCTCTTGGGTTTGAGATTTCAGGAGGGGTCAAACAGTACTATGCAGAAACCTCGTTGTTCTCTAACATAGGTAACAAATTCATAGACTATAAAACTCTTAGGCGGGTAAGGAATACACTTCTATTTCCTTCAACTAAATTTAAAAATTAATTTTAAATAATAATTAGCAATTGTATTTATATATTAGGTGGATAAGAATACAATTCTATTTCCCTAAATTAAATTTTAGAATTAGCTTTAACTAGAAATTAGTAGTTAGATTTATATATTGGTTGGATAACTAAAACAACTATATTTCCCTAAATTTCTAAAATTAATATTAAATAAAAAGTAATAGTTGGATTTATGTATTACGTGGGTAAAGAATACAACTCTATTTCCCTAAATTAAATTTTAGGATTAATTTAAATGAAAATTAGCAGTTAGATTTATATAAAATAGAAATGTAGAATAAAACTAAAAGTTACGTTTGATAGCAGACAATATATAGTGATGGATGATATGTGTCAAAGTAACATGTATTAGATGACTGCTTCTACCGATAGGCAAAGATGACGCATGCATTAGATGTATCAGCATGCGTGGATTTTTTGAAAGTACAGGAAAAGAGGTCAACGGTGAGACGAGTGGAGGGTACTACACAAGAAAAACATAACAACCGCTGATAGAGTTCACAACAGCTAGAAGCAACGAAGAGAGCTAGATTGAAGTAATCGATGATTATATGCATGTGTAAGGAGTGACACCATACATGCTTATATGTTATGTGTGCAAGTGAACATATCGTACGAATGAAGCGAAACAGTGGTGTCGCAGCAGCAGTAATGCAATTGCATCTGAAGGAACGATATTGGATTAATCGAATAATGTAGCTGCAATATGACTTGCGATGAGATGGGTGGAGGAAGAGTATGGAGGAAGGTACAAGCCATCAATATTTAGAATTAATTCTCGGTAGAGAATTTCTCACAAAGTTGTTGGTAGAAAGATGGGCATTGAAGGACTAGGAGTGGAAAAGGGAAAGTTGGAGATTAATACAGAAGTTTATGGTTTTGCATGACAAGTTGTGGACCTCAATACCCTCAGTTTTCAGTCTCGCACACCAAGTTTCTCGCCTTGCTGTCTAATTGTCTATCGATATTAAACAATAGAAGAGAAACACAAATGAGAGAGAGAAGGTCACATATGAATAAATAAGATTTGCTATTAAGGGAGTAGTACCAACTAAGGATTAAACATGATACACTTAGTAGAAATATTTCCTCGTAACATACTTTTGGCTATCATTTTTCTGTATTTTGAATGACATATTCAAAACTATTATAGTGATGAATAAGATCGAATAAAGTTGACAGCACGGAACAAATACCGGCAAACAAAACAATAACAACCATATGTAGTAAACCTAGCCGGGTAAATAGTGGGCTATCCCGTTAGTTGTAACAGGAATACCCATATTCTATTGAATTTGATATTTCTAAGTGTCCCGAGAAATTGTTATTTCTATCAGTTCATCGAGCCTATAGTTGATCCATCAGTTCATCTACTAACCAGCACAATTCAAGTCATTGACACTAACCTGGTCAAATTTGGAAATTTCAGATTGGGAAATTTTTAGATGGAATTTGGGTGTTGATCACGTGAGCGCAGGACTTCAACCTCAAAATAAGGTTTAAACAACCTACCTGGTAAGATGCTAGAGCCATGTTTCTGTGAATTGCAATCTAGCTTCCAAGATGTTACATTGCATTACGATTACAACTAGAATACGTTGTGATTACTAGAATGCCGAGGTCCATCTTGACGCCGATGGTGAAGATATGGAGCGTGAAGGCGTAGCCGCCGACGGAGTTGATCTGCACCCACCCTTCCCGCGTGGCGAAGAGCTCGCCGACGTGTGGGAGGTAGTGGCCGAGGAACGACGGGCCCAGCAGCGCGCCGGCCTATACACGCATCGATCTGTTCAATTAGTTCACGGATCAATGAAACAAACGCTCGATCAGGCGAGCATGCATGGCATAGAGAAGCTGGAGTACCGCAGGTACGAGGATCTGGGAGATGACGAGCGGGACGTTGACGCGGTGGAGGACGGCGTGGATGGCGTGGGAGAGGACGAAGACAATGCAGACGTGGTAGAGGAGGAGGGGGAAGTAGAACTTGAGGGGCTCGTCGCCCGCGAAGAGGCCGGAGGAGGTGGCGCCGGAGCTGGGCTCGAAGCAGAAGAGGCTCTTGTTGGCATGGACCTCACCCGCCAGCGACATCGGTGATGGCCAGTGCTCGGGGAGGAGAGCGCCAAGGCAAGGGAGAGGGAAGGGAATGGGGAATTTTCCATGGCATGCGGCGCGCGCGCGCAAGATGGTGGGCATGCATGCAGCGAGCGCGGGATGGTGGTGGAGTGGAGATGGTTTGGCCGGGAAACGTGGAGCACCAGATCACTCAGTTTACGGGCTCTCCTTTAATTTCCCCTTCAACATCAAAATTAGAGGCGCATTAACATGTATAGAAGAACGATTGTATAACACCCTCACATTTCAAATTCACATAAACTTCTCCTTAAGAAATTCGAAATAAACTGCGGTTGAAGAAAGACTCTGTGAAAATTTGAGCATTTCAAGTTCAAATTCAACTAGATATAACTTAATTATGAGGCAAAATTACTCATAACGTTTGAGTTCTGCTAGATGTAACTGACAGTGAATAGATGCGAATATAACCTTTCTCCCCACTGGTTAACACAGCGTTAGGAGCCAGTACTCTCGCGCATAGGATACCCCCGGTGCTCCCAAACTAGAAAACTTCATCTTAGGAATCGTTAAAATTCTAAAGAAAAAATCGTGAAATTAACACAACAAGTACTTATCATATTAACAATTACAGAATCCAAATTTAAAACATAGAGATAACTCTAGTGATGATAGTTATAATGTGCCGATTTACGATCCGATTTGAATTAGCCACTATTTATAGCTGAATTTGTCAAGCGTTGAATTTAGCTACAGTAAATAGTGCATAGATGCGACCCTTTTTCCCCACTAGTTACTTCTGTTAGTGCACATGTGACGAGGCACATCTTATCCAATTAAATTCGAAATTTTGTCCGTTTAATCACGGGGAGAGTATAATACTATGCAGGTAACGCAGCAATTAGTTTCTAGTGCAACGGCTTCGCAATTCAAGGTTCTTCCAAGCACAATTCAAGCAACCAGAGGCATCGCGATCAAAGAATTAACTGAGCAGCTGACAAATTCTAATATTCTCTCAACCAGAGTCATCAGAGGGATCACGGATAATTGCTAAAAATGTTGGTTTCGAATATTTAACGAACGGCTGTTAAAGCAAAGCTGAAACAGAAATTCTGAAACGTGTCATAGTTTGCTGAACAGCTCAAGTGATCTACAGATACAACAAGTTGCCTGTGTTATTATGGATCATGATCCTGCCTAAAGTACAGAGGAACTCATGTGCGGGAACGGTACTGGGAAGAACCATTCTGAGGCTGCCTCTTCATCCTTGAGGAATTGGAGCCACGGGCTTGATCGGGTGCTGGAAGCGCAAACATTCCATTCTCTTCTCGCATGCCAGGGCAAACAGCTCCTGCATTATTTAAACGAGGAAGAAAGATCACAGAACTCTCCCAATCAGGATTGAATCAATAAATCAGAGGAGCATGGATTTCAGGTAATTAACAAGTTCCACTCGTGCACAGAAAAGAACATCGTGACTATATAAGCGCATAGCCGCATATTTACCCAGATCATGAAAGCCGAATGAAAGGCATTCACTTTATTCAGGAGTCGTTCATGGATAAATTATGACCTTCTGAAGTTGTCCCTAAGTCCATTTCTGTGTTAGTCTGGCGCAAGGAACCACCTAATAGCCTGAAGCATTAATTTAATTCGAGACACCTAATACATGACCGAACTTCCTATATGATGATAATACTAATGTATATTTTGAGAGTTCAGCGAAGTTACCCTTTCCAAGGGGTATTTAATCTCAGTATCACCACCTAAGCCAATCCCTCCCACACTACAACAGCAGTTAAGACAGTCAGGGAGTTGATTATACCAAGGTATAGCAGAGATGAGTTAATATGGTCTGATTTCTCTTTCAGAATGTAGAATACAAGATTCTAGTTTGGTGATCTACCATCAGATAAAAGATCGTTGGGCCACGCGGGTTCCCCGTAATAATTATGTCCCATCCCTTTAGCTAATTTTGCTCTTAATACAAGGTCATTTAAGTCAGGTTTCTTTGTTATTGGGATAGGTGAACTCTTTAGGGTCCATCCCCCAAAGGAACCGGATATGAGAATTTATCATCATCCGGCTCGAGCAAGAATGAAAGAAATAAGACCGAGAAATGCTATCCCCACTCCGACCAAGACAGAACTTTTAGCAAAAGTTTATTGTGATCTTTTTGTTCAAATAACAATTAAGGTGAAGCAGGGTCAGGAACAATGAATCTCTTTATGATAAACAGATCCATTTTGCAAGTTCGTTATTACGGGTAGTTCCTACAAAGAATCGGACTAATGACGTATACAATGCTTGAATTATCGATGTAGATGCTACATAGTGGGTTCTCATCCTTCAGAGACTACGAGTGTAATAGGAGCATCCGTTGACAAAAGGATCACCCTAAGATGATCATCTCATGGCTATTGGGAACGACTCAAATCAGATGGTTCTATTTCTCAACCTTTCTGACTTGCTCCTACGGAACCAAGGTCGAAAGGATTGAAAAAGTCAGTCATTCACAACCACTGATGAAGGATTCCTCGAAAAGTTAAGGATTAGTAGTTCTTTTTCGAAATCGATTTCGAAAAAGAATGGATTCGGTCTTATACATACGCGAGGAAGGTAATCAAAAAAGAAAGAAGACGAGTTCTTCTTTCTTTTATCACTTAGGAGCCGTGCGAGATGAAAGTCTCATGCACGGTTTTGCATGAGAGAAAGAAGCGAGGAATCCTCTTTTCGACTCTGACTCCCCCACTCCAGTCGTTGCTTTTCTTTATACCCGTTTTAAACCATTTGGGTCTAGAGGACATCACCAGTAAATAAACAAGTATTAATTATGGCTGTAGTCCCTAAGTCCCATACAAACTTTCCTTTCTTCTGTAACAATATTCAAGAGCTTACTCCCAACCCCCAACCCCAACCGAAAGGATTTTTTTTTCAAGAAAATTGCATGCTACACCTACATAACACACATGTCCAGAGAAAGAGAGAGAGAGCGAAGTGGGGTGTACCACTCGTAAGCATGTTCCCTCTTGGATCCCAACCAGGCAAATTTTGCCCCGCATTTCTTTGCCATGATTCCTCAAACCCAGCAAGCTCATCTGTATGGAAAGAAAAATAGCATCAGAACCAACTTGACAGGAAATAATAAGGCTCCAGCAACAGCAGGCACTTGAACCTTCATTCAAGTTGTGCAGAGTTTGCATGGTGTTAACTTTTCCCTCGCAATTCAGTTTTCTTGTTAATGCATGACCCTGCAGCAACAGAATAATAACTCCAATCACATCCTCAGTATAATCTGAAGAAATAGAGGAAGACATCTGTCTGGATTCTGGACCCAGCATGTACCTTATTGCCAATGCCACGTGAGATCCTGTGAGTGGCTTTACCAGTTGTTGTGTCTGCTTCCTTACTTTCTTCCATCGTAACCTAGCAGATATTGAAGAAACGATCACCACTAGAGCTTCGACCGTACTCAGATGAGGGAAAACAGCACTGCTGAGATAATACTTACTCCATCTCCACCACTCCTCCTAGTGGTTGAAGACGTATAACATGCCCCATTTGGACCACCAGATGTAACAGTTGAGCTCTGAAACATAAAGGTCTGCGGCTGTGAATATGATGTGCCAGCTCTTACGTACTCCCTCCCAAATTGCTCCTGCTTATGTCTTTTACTATCTGCTAAAAATGATATAAACATTAGCATCTTCCCCTTGTTGATTTGTTTCATGAGTCCTCTTATGACATGTACGAAGAGCATATTCTCACTAATCCTCTGATATACGATAGTACCGGAAAGAATCACATGTCAGTGACGACCTGAAAAATCCTTAACATCACTATGCCAGTTGCATAGGCTGCCTAGTGTCATTACCAGCTTGTATAAAATCCATATGATATCAAAAAATTAGCGAATGATGAATTTGAGTAGTTCTTTAGTATATATATCACAACTCCTAGTTTACTGCATGTATATGTTACTTATTCAAAAACAATATTTTCAGTTCATAAGTGTGGGCTCCTGAGTCTATAAGGACAAACTTTGGTCCAGGGTTCCAGGGTAGACCCAAAATTGATACTGAATTATGTTAAAAAGGGCAACAATGGGTCAGTCCGAAGCTATGCATCTTTATCTTCATTCAGTTACATATAGACAAGCTGAAGCTAGATAGAGATAAGTACCATGCAGGTAGACGGGAAAATCCTATTAACAGCATAAAATTAGCCAACCTTGAACTTCATCAGGGTCCTCCACATATGGCTCTTTGTTTATCCTTGGATGCTTCCTAAGCTTAGCTTTATTCTTCTCATCTTCTTTGTTCACATCTGCATCATCCTCGTCATCTGAAGACAGCTCCTTGATAATTGGCCCTTTTGGCTTGCTTGGTTCAGGACCTTGCTGTTGGAAGCCTCCAGCACTGTTCAATCTTCCGAGATCTCCGTGGGGCCCAAACATGCTTGACCTAAACATGCTTTGCTCGAACAGGCTTGGTCCAATCATAGCACTAAAGGGATTCGCAAAGAAAGGATCATCGAAGGGATTTGTCCCACCAAAGAAACTGGACATAAGGTTCCCAGGTTGTACAAAGCCGCCGAAACCAGGAAAGGGGTCCCCCAAACCAAAGAAACCATCCCTCCCGCCTCTTCCCCTTTGCATCTTCTACCCTGTGCAGTTAAGAGAAACACGCCATGTAAATAACTGTGATTGTTTTCCTTTTTTGAAGAACAATAGCCGTGATATATGATATATCAAGACATAGTCACAGATTTGCATACAGTACTCAGATCCAAATCAACATACGAGACAATAAGTAGGAGCTATAACAGAATAAATGCTAACACCAAAACAATGTGAAATCAGCATCTAACTGGCGCGCTAACATCACACAATGAAGAAAAGACCATAAGGCATAAGCTGACCAGGGTCCTACTTTGAAATTTGAACAGCAACATCCACTGCAGGATAAAAAACGCTGACAAGAAATGTTTGATCAAGATGCCACTTTCACAACTACATCACATCACGAAACTGAAGCAATCATTCAGGTACCGCAGTTACCCGTTCTGTTCCACTCTGGCAAGTAGACGTGCAGAATTGACCATCCCACCAAATCCATAGGCTGGACTTGCTGAAACGTTCCTCCTTGCCCAATTCAGTAGCAGTCCAATGAGCGGTCATGAATAGTTAACTGTGCATTTGCATGTTCTTATCGTTTTATACTATGCCACATGCCAGCACGTTGCTATCATCGTAACGATATATCACAGCATCAGTATCCAACCACCAGAAACATCGCGGAACCGAGCTTACGGGATCTAACCCCGGGATTTCCCCGGCACAAACCCTAGGTAAGATCTTAACCAAAAACGCGCAAAAAACTCTCCCAAAAAATCGCCAGGAAAGGGTCTCCTAGTTCCCGCGGAGATGGCCCCGAGCTCAAATCGGGTCCGATTACAGGAAAAACTAGCGAAACAACCGAACAAATCCCCGGAAACGAGATCAGATCGTCGCGAAAAAAACACGAGTAGACCCGCGAAAACAAAGTGGGGGGGAATCGCGTTTACGGATTTGCGGAGTAACAAATCGAACCTGAGCGGAGCGAGGAGGCGCACGCGCGAGCCACCGGTCCGATCGGAGCAGGGTGCTGGTGCTCGGAGCTCGCGATCTCGCGCGATTTGGGGGAAAGCGAAGCAAGAAAAGCAGGCAACGCTGTGTGATGTGAAGCGTCCCGCGTGTTCGTGGCGAGACTCCACTCGACACTTCTAGACGCGGGCTTATGTGGGCCCCGGCCCATTAAGGATCCATTCTGGCCCATTTCTGGCCCAATAATATCTTGGGCCATCCCGATGTATTTCCCTTCTTTTGCAGGTTTCTTTTCTTTCGGTGTGTGTTCGAATTGCTTCTTTTTTTTTAGTATTAGAAATGTTTGTTACAGTCATAGTGCACTCATCGATCATTGATGCATGCCTTCAACAAAATCAGAATTCTTTCTGCAAAATGCAATACTATGTGCCATAACTGAACATTGACAATAGTATGTGACACTCGACTACCTGCTGCTACTGCTGCTGTCTTTGATTTGTGAAACTTTATTCTTTTAGATAACAGAAGAGCTTTATTGTCTTTTGGAATTTGCGGAACTACTTGTAGTAGCCAGATCCCATCGCTAGCTGCTGCCGCGCACATTCCTGCAGGCTGCAAGGTGGCCTCTTGCAACAGGGGCAAATTAGTTAAAGGCTCCAAGGCGACAGGAATGCAGGATCGACCATCTCTTTTGGCATCTCAAACTCATGGAGTCATGGTTGCAACCATGCATGCCCACCAAAACCAATTATAAAGCTCAAGGAATGGCTTCTTCGTTAGAGCTTTCCTTACCATTCAACTTTTGCACAGTATATGCTGTCCGCGTATATGTTCAAGTGGTATGCATAGTTCAAAGGCAAATATAAGGAGCATGAAGATCGATGCTCATCAGCTTTAGCACCAGCTGCTTGCACATGCATATATCTCATTATATATATGGTATTCGCTCAGTTCTAGTAAATTATATAATGCTAACTTATATTCCAAGCCCCTTGTACAGTTTTCTGACTGGCCATGTGCCAAATGACATTTTGTCCATCGATCTCTTAGTTAGCTTAGGTGCTGAGGTAGTTTCTCACTTTATTATATAGATACGTGGAGCTAGCTGCACAAGCCATAAGGGCTGAAAAAGCATGTACACATGTCGCGCATTGACACTTTAGCAGCTGCTGTGCATGCGTGCTGGAATTCTATTTTCAGGTCCATCACTAGGTTGGATGCTATATACTACACTACAGTTCAAGTGTTTGCCTTTTGTGTCCAGAAGAAAGAGCTCTAAAAGTTGGTGGAATATGCCCATGCGAGAGATTATCCTAATTATATATACAGAGACAGCTACACGCCAAAGCAAGTTAGTGGATAATCTTCAGATAAGTGTATACTCTAATTACTAATTGGGTGCTTAGGGAGTAAGTATTAGCTTAATTGGACCATAGATGCAGCATGCGTAGCAAGCTAGTGCGCTGGAACTGGAAGCATGCGAGCTCTACACCGCTTTAGCATGCATCAAAAATATATCCATAATCCATCTTATTGTTCTTGCTAATTAAGCTTAGGGTAAAGACCCTTTTAATCACTAGCATGAGCATGTTCGCCCGGCCAGAGTCCACTAACCCTGCAAAGGGAACCCTTGTTAAGCTGCGGTAATCTTCCCCAACAAATGCCTACGATTTGTCTAGGCTACATATGTCCCAGGTGTTGGGATGGGTTTTTAGTGGTGGGAGCGCGAGGGTTCATGATTAACAGGCTTCAATCGATATCGAAGCGAAGTGTTACATTATGTGCTTAATTCTCTTGTATATATTATTATGTAATTGTTTTTGGTCTCCTGGAGGTGACGTGTTGCATTTGACATTGACAATCCCAGCTTATTTTCTATTAGCTCTTGAAATATGGGTTATCCGATTACTGCAATCTTTATAATAAGAGAACATAACTTCCTCCATTCCAAACTACGTACTTGGCATTTTTTAACTTCTCTCTCTACATTCGGTTTGGCTGTATTTAAATAATGCTATTAGATTTGTGGTAACATACTCTTATAACATTACGTTTTCATAACATTCTGTAGATGCATTAGCACAAAATATAAAGTTTAAAAGTTCAACTTTAGAGAACATACATGATATCTTTTGGAACGGAGGAAGCGTATCTTTCCTTTTTCTACCTCTCATCACAGGTTTATCCATATATCGTCTGAAACAAAAAAAAACACAAGGTTGTGTGCATACTCCAAAATAGCAGATGAACTTCTTTCTTGTGCTGTTTGTGCTTTTGCCATTTGTTTCCTCGTGATGATGGGCCCTCAGTTAGGGTCGGATTGTATCTTTTGTAAACAAGTTGTGATTAACTTGTGCTTAATGCTTAGTTAATCATCTCCTTTTAATTGAAAAGGGTTAGTAGAGAGACCCACTTGCCCATCACATCCTTTAAACAAAATGCCTTCCTTTTGGTTGGTTACTTGTCGTCCCACAGGTTAACAGGTGGTGGAGTGCCCATGATCCAATATCCTTTTCCTTCTAATTATATTTATCAGATTAGATAGATAGATGGTCGATAGATTAGAGGCTAGGTTGGAGTGAAGCACGCCATTAGGTCTATCTTAATCAACTAACCCAATTTTTTTGTGTGCTGTGTTTCTTGCATGACTGTTGAGTATTAACTCCACATTAGTGCTGCTTAATTGCCATCATTTATAAATATTTCCATCGTAATCCAGCGTACGAAATGTTTTTGTTTTTTGGGCTACTAAATTCATATCCTTTTCCGTGCTTATCTTGCAAGAAAATGAAAGGTTTAGTATACTAGATAATAATATATTTGTTTTCATGAAAAAGGCAATATATTGTGGAATTCTGGTGAGCTATCCATGATTGACTTTTCTGCGTGCTTATGTGTATAGTGAGCTACTAGTGTGCCTTAAAAATGCCATATCAGCAGTAGTAAATTATTTAACCATATTCTTTTCGCAACTGCTAAACTTTCGGCGTTGATCTCCCTTGTAGTGCACTCAAATTTCAACACGAATAATGCATAATCTAACCTGATCACAAATCCAAGCCTGATAAATTAACCATCACTCCTAACTTCTAGAACACCCAACTGCATGTAGGGATTAAAAGAGAGCCAAAATCTAGGTTCTCATGTAGTAGTAGTAGCACGTATTGGACCTTACCAATGTACTGTTGTCGTTAGGGAAGGGCTATGTATATAATTATTTTCCTAGGCACCACGACACGCAAATATATCTTGATTGAAATAGTAATCCCTCACAATGTGACTAGCCCTAGAAAACATTTTATTTATTTATACTACAACACGTTTGCCACGAAATTCCTGCAAAATTTCCGTGCTTCAAGCTGGAGTATATTCTTGTGCATGCATGCCTCATGCTCGAGTGCTCGATGTCTCGGTTTCTAGTACTTGCATGCACGCTGGCTGATTGCTGGTACGGACTGACGTGCGTCGCTGGCAGAATGCATGTCGGGTGCATCATCCGTACGTAGGGGCACGCCGTACCAACAGAGGCACAGAGCAAGTAAATATATTATCTCTGACACGTGGGGCCGCACCAGCAGTTACAAAGGCAAAACGAACCTGAATTGGTGCACTGGATCCTTCATACGTACACTCGTCACTGTTCCTAGTCCAAAGTGTAAACTTAATCCTCTCACTAGGATGGCTAATCGTTGACCACCCAACAGCTTTCGGTTTAATTTGAGAAATTTCTCCTCCGGTGTGCTCCTCTCCCTCGCCTCTCAATAGCTCTCTTTCTCTCCACCTTTCCTCCGGCCTCTCTCCTTCTTTTCAGAGCTACAGAGAAGAGAAGGAGAAAAACCCGATCATTCTTTTAGCTACGTATATTATGCTCTTTTGGTTAAATAATCTTGATCCACAACGGATCCAATTGGGGGTTAAGTTGAGAAGACCACCTGCCGTCGCTAGACTTTAGATCCGGCCATCGCTGAACACATCTTGTGCTGCTTCGGCGCGTCCTTCCCTGGTTAGCCCTTATCCCTCTCAGTCTAATTTGTTTCCCTCTTCTTCCCGTCCTCCTACTCCTCAACGGTGGCATGGCAACCACAGTTGTAGGAGGGCTTCGAGGTCTTGAATCTGAGCAGCTCCTTTGTAATGGTAGTTTGGATCTATCTATCACCTCTTTTTTTTTGCTTTTCCTCTACAATAAATTTTCCTGCTCTGTTCTTATGGGTTGCTCATTGGATTTGGTTCCAAACTTCCTCTACTCTGATGAGCTTTAGCTTTCTATGGTGCCTACGATCTAGTTTCTTCATATCCGGCTTCTGGTGGCCGTCTCGGATTAATTGGAGGTGGTGTATGCTTCCCTCTTTTCTTCTTGGCACCCTCCTCTTTTCTCGTCGGTGATGTTTTTTTCCCTCTCTTGAGCCAGTGAGAGACTAGTGTTTGGAGTTGTCCTTTCCCCCCAGTGTATAAGACATTTTCAACCTCCCTTGGAGGCCCTGTTTTAGGTTGAAAATTTTGATAAAACGCTCCGTTTTACTTTGCCCTTTAATAAAATACCCTGTCATGTGTCATTGACTAGTGGACCCGAACCCCACTTGTCAGTGACACATGATGAGACATTTTATCAAAGGGCAAAGTAAGATGGGGCATTTTATCAAATCTCTCTTTTAGGTTTCATGTCTTGGCACAACGATGGTAGGCTCACCGTTGTTGACTTGGTCATCATGAAGCTCGCTACCCAGTTCAAGGGTGACTATTCAGAGGCTGGTGCTTGTTCTTCTCCGATATCTTCAATACTGGCCATCCATGATCTGTAACTGATGTGTGGCGCCTGGTCTGTCTCAACACACTTGGCACGGCTCGCATCTTAACCTCCGAATTCTAGGATGGAATCCATCGGAGGCCTTCGTCTTGGTCTTCTCTCCCGCTGGTGGCGAATGGAGTTTTGAGTTCGCCGTCAGCGAGTTGTTCTCTGGTCAGCGGTGGAGAAACAGCAGGGACCGGTTGCAATCCACCTGTAGCAGTTTCAACACGTGTTGTTGCTGATTCTTGCCTATAAACACGTATCTAATGGAAGCACAGTTGTATTTTTGCTTCTTTCTTTTGCCCTCTCGTTTTATGTGGACTGTATTATTTGGATGAGTCTTTATTGATCTATTTTAATATAATATAAGTAGGGCTTATTTTCTTAAAGAAAAGGTCTCGGTTTGGGACACAAGGCCACCTAACATTTGACTATACTCAACCCAGTCTCAGTCTGATCAGTCTCTCTACCTCTATCTATTTCTCTCTCATGTGGTTTCATCAGCTAGGTTAAGTCCGAGCATGGTCTAATCATGGGCTGGCTTGTTCTTTTGACCACCGACGGCTGCAGATGCAGTCCAGCACGCAAAAGCTACACCTACGCCTACCATTGGATCGCGCACGCAGGTGCTCTGTAGCCTAATCTCAGACCTATCCATATTCCATATATGCATGCATGCCGCTTTGTTCTTTCACATGCATGCATGCGCGCGTAGTGCCGCTGCTCTGCTCACCTTTATTTCGACACCGTTCCGACGCACAAAACTAAAGGGAGAAAAGCAAGGGGTACACAGCACTCGGAGGAAAAAGAAAGGAACATTGAGTATATAGAGAAAAAGCCATTTGTTGTTGCCACTAGTTTCTTCCTTTTGTGCGGTAGTTTTGTTTTTCTTGACGAAATTATGTGTTTGTTTAAGTCTGTTTGGTCTGAAATGGAGGTAATAATTAAAAGCACGGTTGCTTTGCTTGGGAGCCGGCTTTTCTTCTTTAGTGGATAGTTTGGCACGTAACTATCTTTATTTATATTATTTTAGTTATGTTGTCTTGTATATGTATTTTGCCTTTGGACAAGATCCGGACTTGTGTGAAGTCTGAATTAGGAAAAATAAAAACGAGTAGCTCTAACTGCCATGTGCTGTTCATATTGCAAACCACACAAGTCTCTAAGTAACGACGCTGTTAAGAATTTTGTGTAAGCGATAGTTTTAAAAAGACTTTCTATAACATTAATATACAAATGCACATTTAACAAAATAAAATTACTAAAGTTTCTATTTACTATTCCGTTAGCACATAAAGACTTACATCTCCTTCTAAAACTTTTATTAGTGGATGATCATCTTTGAACTATAGGGAATGGAAAAGAATATCAAACATGTACTCCCTCCGTCCAGAAATATAAGGTGTATTTTGATTAATTAAGACAAGATTTTGATTAATAATTACTCTATTAATATGTAGTTTATGTGATACAAAATTATAATCATAAGTAAATATTTTTTAATACGAATCTCATGATATCAATTTTATGTCACATATATAGAATAATAGAGTAATTAATGGTTAAAGTCTTATTTTATGATCAAAATACGTCTTACATTTCGAAACAGAGGGAATATAAAAATCTAACATTACTCTATGCAGAGACCTGTGAGACATGAGAAGTCACCACTCATTAAAATAGTGTTGTATCCCATGCAACATGTTGGGATTAGGCAATACTACATGGCAAAGCTGGATGTTTATTTGGGAGTACCCATTGTACACTATAATACTACAACAATTATGTTTATATTTGTGAACAATAAACGCACCGTATAATTTTAAACGGTGGGAGTACTGTACAACTTAGACTCCACGTGAGAAGTTTAAGACTTACTCCATATGCAAGCTATAAATTTCTTTAATAAAATAAACAGCACATGCAAGCTAGTACTTGGAGCAAAAACCTTTGGAAAATGAGTGTGCTTGTTGCTTGTTCACACGAAGACTTCAGGGAGTACAACCGAGCTGCTTCCACACCTACGAATTCCATTCAGTTTCTCCTCTCACTCCACTCTACTGTACACTCTGCCCCCTTTGACTCGCCGGAAACAACAGCTCCTCGCACGCGACGACAAGCTAGCCGCCGTACGTCGCCGACGACCAACCCACAGTGGCACAAACCGTAAATTACCACCTTAACCGCGCCCAAATGCACCACCCCTCACTCCAACACCCGCCACTAGTTACCCACTAGCCCTGCAATCCCATGTTTAAACACGTAGAGCCAAACATTTCCAGTTTCCCATTCTGCCCCTCACGGGAATGGCATTTTTTGAATCCCGCATTGATTAAAGAAAAAGAACTCGTACGCATGTGTCCACCCCTCGTAACTAGAGATTTGATATATCCTCATTTTAGAATGCAATTTGGTAATATTCTCATCATATATTGTAATAGATTATATGTCTTATTTTGTATTGACTTTTTTAATCATATGCTCTATTTAGTTATTTTAAATATTTTTGTGTCGATTAGGACTCGGTTCCATCCGACTAGAACACATTTGTGCTACCTAAGACTTAAAAGGTCCAAAATATCCCTGTGACATATTTGTAAATCCCTTGACTTCTCTCACCTCTCTCTGCTACAATCGATCTCATCGGCATCAGGCCAACCGCTCACCCCTCCACCGCAAGCCAGTCTTCGTCTTAATGTCCTTCCCGACTGAGGCCCTCACCGACAGCAATGTGGAAGCCTGGAGGGTGGAGATGAGCTCAGAGGAGGGCTCCATCGAGCTCGGGATCCCACTAGCCCTTGGGACTCTAACCCCGCGTCACCTTCCCAGTTGCCATGGCATCCCACCTCAAGGACTGGGGCGTCGGAGGCGGCAGTGATGGAAAGGTTGTCGCCACCTCCTGCCTGCTTACTCCTAAGGCTTTCTTGTCCTCTTTGACTTGGCACTGCGTCCTTACGATCGCGGTCGCTGTCAGGAAGGAAAACTCAACGTCCAAGCCCACCTCCACCAGGCGGTGGTCCACCTCGTCGAACCCTGAAGGCCAACAGGATCCAGAGCTCGTGCCGCACGCATATCCTTAGTTTTCATCGGTGCACCACACGTCTCCTTAGTCTCCGTCACGCGCGAGACAGAGAGGAACAAGAGAGAAATAGAGGGAAGCCGGAAGAGAGCTTGTATGTATCGGATGAGAGAGAGAAAATATTTGCAAATTTGTTAAAGGGACATTTCATTCCTTTCAAGTCCTTGGTTAGCAGGAACAAAGTCCCAGTCAGCATAAAAATATTCAAAATAAACTAAATAGAGCATATGATTATAAAAATCAACATAACATAAGACATATGATTTATCAAATATAAGATAGAACATACTCCCTCCATCTAGAAATGTAAGGCGTATTTTAATTGGTTAAGACAAGATTTTGACCAATAATTAGTTTATTCATATGTAATTTATGTGACATAAAATTGATATCATTAAATTCCTCTTCAAAAGTACTTTCTTATGATTATAATTTTGTATCACATAAACTGTATATTAATAGAGTGATTATTGGTCAAAGGCTTATCTTAACTAATCAAAATACGTCTTACATTCTTAGACAGAGGGAATAGTATATTCTAAAATTGGGCATACCGTCGAATCTCTCCGTTTAAACAGCGCCAATTTCGGATTTCTTTGCGGGGACGCGGCACTAATTTAATAATGCCCCGATAATCTAGTTTAGTTATTTTTTAATTGGTTTATATCACGCTCTCCCTCCCCTTTTTTGCTTTTTTAGTTTTGCCTTTTTATTTCATTCATTCGCTCCTGCCCTTTTGTTTGCTCCCCCTCGCGCTCGCTCGCTCGCTCCCGGTTTCTTCCTCCTCTTTGTCGTCGCCGAGCTGCTGCAGAGGATTTTTTTTTCTTTTTTCTTGTGGGATTTTGCGGGGATATTTGAGGATTTTTGGTTTTATTTTTTGAGGTTTTTCGGTGTTGTCTTTTTTTCTTTCTGGGATTTTTTTGGGGGGTTTTAAGGAGGTGGTGGCGGTGGGAGATGGGGTTAGTGTGTGCGAGCTCCAATGGCGAAAGCTCGTGGCGGAAACCCTAGTGGGAGGTGGTTGTGTGTGGGGCGCTGCGTGCATGGAGGCCAAGTCGGGGGAAGCGAGCGCTGCGGCTGCGCCGGCTGCGGTGGTGCCGTGGACGGAGGCGCCTACGGTGAGCTTCCAGTCGCCTGCGCCGGCGGCGGTGGCGCCGTCGACGGGGGTGCCTACGGTGAGCTTCCAGTCGCCGGCGTCGGCGGCGCCGGCGGAGAAGGGTAGCTCGAGCGGCGTGTTGGTGTCGCCGCCTATGGCGATGGTGGCGGCGGGGGGAGGAGCGGGCTTGGCCGCGGGGCCGATGGTGAAGGTGGGGAAGAAGAGGGGGAGGCCGAGGAAGTACGGGCCGGACGGGAGCCTGATCCGGCCGCTGAACGCCACGCCGATCTCCGCGTCGGCGCCCATGGCGGCGGCCGTCGCAGCGGGGCAGTACACGCCGGCGGCGGCCGTCGGCGCCGCCATGAAGCGGGGCAGGGGCCGGCCCCTCGACTTCGCCGCCGCGGCCAAGCCGTACCAGCAGCAGCAGCAGTTCGGCTTCCACTTCGACTTCATTGGTTGGTATCCATCACTTGCTCGCATCTCTTCTCCAAAAAAATTTCTCAAAAAATTCATAAAATTCGAGTTTTTTTTGGCTAACCCACATACTACTGCATGGGAATTTCCCCCCCTAAATTAGCACTGGGGAATTACGCGGCTAGAGAATGGATGGCCGGCCGGAGAAGGTCCAATGGCACAAGTAGTAATTGGGCTGCAGCGTCACTGACTCGCTCCTTGTCATGACACTGTCTGTGTCTGTCCCTCTCTTATCCGAATATTTCTTGTCTCCTCCCCTCTATCCATGATCAGATAGCATAGCTGGTCATCAGGGACCTCAGACTGGCTGGTGCCGTCCAAGATTCGATGCTCGGGGAGCAAGTGGGGGCCAGGTGGAGGCATATCCTGAATCCTCGAGGCCTTTGTTCTTGTTGTCGTTGTTGTGTGGTGGGGTTCTGCGCGTTGTGGGGGTGGCATGTTGGCATGGTGGTGTTGCTGCCGGTGGTTACTGATTCTGGAACAAATAGGGAGATGGATCATGCCGGTGGTGATTCCTTGGTACCTTTGGTCATCCATGTCTCTGTTGTGCTGCCGTGGTGGCAACGCACAACGGCAATGCGGATTTTCCTACACACCAGATTTGTCCTGGGGCACCTGATTTGCAGGGCTTCATGGTACAAGTGGGAGTGGTTTGAGTGAACAAATGGTGTCAAGCATCTGGATGCATAAAGGACTAGGATTCGGTGTTGAGGAAATGAATGTGGGGGTACTGTATTTGCGTGAATGACTAACAGGTCATCTATTTTCCTGTGAATTGATGATCTTTTGTTGCGTTAGCTTGAACTTTCACTTTGTTTTGTAATAATCTGCTGTAAGTTTGTTAACCACAGCATGTGCTGGCAGGTGACATGGTGGCGTGTTCTGCTGGTGCAAATTTCACTCCTCATATCATCACTGTTGCTCCTGGTGAGGTACGGATTTTTTGAAGTCTTCGCTGCTAGATTGCTAGTTTACACCGGATTTTGTTGAATTGGCAAAGATTTATGAGTCCTTGTTGGCATATGTAAAGATGTACAAGTTCTTGTTGGCAACGATATTCTGATCAGGCATGCATTTCACCTGATCTTAGACTGTATTTGCTTGAACAAGTATACTGTATTACAGATAACTATGTTAGATTTGTTGTACTGAAATAATATTTTTGAAAGATCGGTAGTTATATAGGATCAAGCTTTTATGAAATTATGCTGGGATCACCTGTATAATTTTATGTACTTATATAAACTTTCTGTATTTGGATTACTAAACTGTGTCATGGCATGAGTTGCATTTAGGCCTTCAAACTTGTCTCTCTCAACTCCGATGACTTTGCTTCTTCCTGTTTTATCATCGCTACTCTTAGAGATCCCTGGATAGCTATAGTTATGGTCCTTATTTTCTAAACAATAGGTTTTTGTGCTGACCTTAATTATGTGTGGTACTCATATTTGTTGCATGGTGATTCAGGATGTGACTATGAAGGTTATATCATTTTCTCAACAAGGACCACAAGCTATTTGTATTCTCTCTGCTAATGGTGTGATATCAAATGTTACGCTTCGTCAACCGGATTCCTCTGGTGGCACATTAACTTACGAGGTTTCTTAATTCACTCATAACACACATGATACCTTACTATGAGATTATTTCATATATGTCTGTAAAAGACTAATGACAACGGATTCTGATTTGTCCTATGATTCCCCAACTGATCTCCTCTATTTTGATTTTAGGGACGCTTTGAGTTGTTGTCCTTGTCTGGATCCTTTATGCCAACTGAAAATAGTGGAACACGAAGTCGGTCAGGTGGGATGAGTGTTTCTCTTGCCAGCCCTGATGGCCGTGTTGTAGGTGGTGGAGTTGCAGGCCTTCTAGTGGCAGCAAGTCCTGTTCAGGTGCTGCTACTTTCCTTTCATCGAGATCTGAATGCTTATGAGTTCAATTCTCTGCTGCATTGTCTAGTAAATCAAACTCTTTCATTTTCTCCTTGTAAAATCTAACTAGAGTAACATTTCTATTGATTGTACATTTATCAGTAAGGTCATCAAATGCCTCATAGTTGTATATATCTCGTGCAAACTGTAAGTGACAGTTTTGGATTTGTTTGTCAGATTGTTGTTGGAAGCTTCCTGCCCAGCTATCAGATGGAGCAGAAGCAGAAGAAGGCAAGGGTGGATGCGGCACCAATCCTTGCCCAGGCACCTCCTGCTGTTCCGCTCTCCAGTGCCGACATACACAGCAGCGAGCAAGGGCAGCACAGCTCTGCCGCCCCAAGAATGAACGTTGTAACTTCAGCATTCAGCGCAGACCAGAGCTGAGCATCTCCTGTTGTTCAGTCATTACCCGTCGACACGTCGAGAACCCCGTCAGGCGATACGAAGGTCACTGCCTCCGGAGCCTGAAACTGTGGTCCCATGGAGTTCTCCGATCGTGCTGTTCCTGTCGCCACGGTGAAGAGACGGTCCATTTCTCTGACCTGTAAAAGATGTGTCTGCGATGACTACTAGGTTTCCATCAGGCAGCTGAAGAGTCTAACTGCATTTGCTGTAGCTGTAAGACGTTAGTCCTTGTCAATCTATTGGACAGTGTGTAGTTACACTTGTACTATTAGTGTGTCTTAGGCTTCCTTCATCTGTTGGATTTCTTGGATTAATTCGCACTGTGTGTCCTTACTTACCGAGCCCCTTAATTAGCATTAACATTTTTCTCCACTGTTCCTGCTGTACTGTCTCCTAAATATATCTAGAGAAGTGTTTCCATGTTCCTGTACTGATGATGTTCATTGCCCAATGTTGAGCTGCATTCACCTCATATACTTGCATTCTCTCCGACTGACAGTGGGTCCGAATTCTTTACCACAACCTGCACTTGGATAAACAATAAACCTGAGCCTGAGTTTGAAGGGCAGCAAGCAAGGGCCGATCTGTCAGTGAGTGTAGGAAGTTTTGTGAGAAACCTCATGCTGATATTCGTATATGCTCTTCTCACGGTCAAAAGAGGCCATGGTCTTCGACACTGGCTGCCAAGCATGTGCTGCCACCGTTATTAGCCCACGCTGGAAAGAGTAACTTAACTTGTTCTAATAAAGAATTAAGCTGATTAAAGAGACGTTAAGGAGAAGGGACCATGCACAGTCGCTGCGGAGAGAGAAAGAGAGGGAGACTGGAATTGGACAGTGTCCTGGTCTTAAGGGTAGGCATGTGATGGGTGGAGTAGCAAAGCAGCAGATTAGCAGGACAGGGAGACAATCAGACAAAGGGGGCGTGCATGGAAAGGCACGCGCGCCAACCAGACAAACGCCGAGGCATGCGAATCAGCGGCTCATGCCAGCACGTGATTAGGATTAGAAGACTACTCCTAATTAGCGCTAATTATGGTCCAAACACTAAGAAGTGGTAAAGCCTAAAAGATAGTATGTCTGATGCTTTTTTCCTTGTGCTATCCACTCCATTAATGCTAGCGTGGTAGGAATGGGCAGTGTCGTCTTATTTGGAGTCAGAGAAGCAGGGCTCCGTTAGGATTTTTTTCCAAACCAACTCTGTCGGAATTACTTTGTTTCCTGTGAAATCATTGCGTTTCAAATTGGCATTTGTCATGTTTGACCTTTTTTCTATAATTTTAGAACCCCCTTTTCAGGTCTCAGTTTGGGGTGCATAAGTTTCAAACGGGCCCTCGATAAATTGGATTGTTAAACTTGACATGAGATGTTTACAGGATTATTAAGCGATGAAGGGAGGGTGCTACTGGCTACTCTATATCGCACGCTGCCGAGCAGAAGGTGTAGGAACCTCGAAGTCGTAAACATGTCATTTTCGTGATCCTAGAAGCCCGAAACATTGGGAACAGGGACAGAGCTAGCTAGCTCAATGCATAGCTAACTAACTAATCCAGTTGTCTGAACGCTTCTGTACCATTAGAGGCTTCCAGCTAGCTAGCTTTAGGTCCCTTCTTTTTGGTTTGGGCTTGTGTATAAACTGGTTCAAGCTTAACTGTCCACAGGAGTTTCGGTGGGAGGAAGTCCTGATAAACTGGTATCCCCTTCTTTTCGGCTTATTCCTATAAGCTTATTCGTTGTGCAATATCTATAATACCCTTGGAAATATTTGTACTCTAAATATTTGCATATATGCATATGAATTTGTTTGCATAAACAAAACAAAGCATATATACATCACAATATATGAGAAATTTTTTACATATGACAGTTGTAAAATTACAACTAATTAAACAACACAAATTTAGATACAAAACTTTAGACACAAATTACGGGGGAGGAAGGCAGCCGGGGCAGGCCCGATGGAAGTGGAGGCTCGGCCCGGTGGAAGAGGGAGGAGGTCGGGGCATGGCTGGTGGCGGCTCCGGCCGTCATATCTAGGCGGTGGAGGAGGGGCCTTGGGGCGTCGGATCCGGGCCAGTGGCGGCTGATCGAGACGGTGGACGGCAGCGGTGGTCGGACGCGGAGCAATGGCGGTCCAGCGTTGGGGCCCGACGAGCTCGGTCTAGCAGGGAATGGAGAGCGCACCCTCCTGCTGGAACCCGAACTCCTCCTCGGCCTTCTCCAGGAGCAGCTGGAACACGACATCACAAGCGGATGGGGGTGGGGGCTCGGGATCGACGAGTGGACGGGGCGAGCTCGGGTTCCTCAACATCGGCAGCCACCCCGTCGGCGAGGGAATAGCTGGGGAGCTCGGGGACGCTGGCGAGTGGCGAGCTCGAGGACGAGGACGGGGCTGGCGAGATCTGAATGGGGAGCTCGGGGACGGGGCCCGCAAGCTCGGGGACGGGGCCAACGGAGGAGGAGGGCGGGCGCTGGTGGCCGGGGCGACAGATCTGGATGGCGGCGGGCGCTGGCTGCCGAGGCGGGCCCGGGGACGGGGGCGGGCACTGGTGGCCGGGCCGGGGGCGGGAACTGGCGGGGGAGGAAGAGGGCGATGGAGCACGGGCGTGGCTGTGGCGGGGGAGGAGGATGGAAGGGTGAGTGGAGTGCCGGCGGCGGGCCTGTCACGGCGGTGCGTGGTGCTCGGGGCGGGGAGGGCGGCGCATGGTGGGAGGGCTCGGGATGGGGGAGTGCGGCGCCTAGGGGGCTCGGGACAGAGAGGGGGATGGGTGAGGGGCACGGTGACAGTTTTCGGTAATTACGTGTGCAACTCTGATGGCAAATTTGTTTCTTGTTCTAGCATAAGCTCGGGAAGTCGCCTTGAACCAGCTTCTAGCTATCAACGGGATTTTGAGTAGGCTTATCTCCACAGCTAGCCCTTCTTTTCGGCTTCCAGCTTTTAGGAGCCATAAGCTGGACAATAACCTCAAAAGAAGGGGGCTTAGCCGCAGAAAGGAGGAGATCCACGAACGGCGAAGACAGACAGCAGCAAGAATCCAACACAGGTATCGCCGATCGAGAGTTTTACAAGAGACAAGTCAAAAAGGTAGACGAAGGCACGCATATTTGGACTAGGGACTTATTTATCTATTTAAAAATACTTATTTATTTTTTGAGCAGCTAAATGTCCTAAACATTTCAAAACAAGGAATTGTGCTAGCTATATAGGGTTTAGGTATATTACCTGACCCTAGATTAGGATTACTCTGGCACGGCTGCACAGCATATTTTGTGCCACCGGCCAAAGGATTGAAACGCTACACGTCGCATAGCAGAACCACCACGCGAAGATGCTAACTGAATCTAGCAGTCTATGAATATACTATTGTCGATTAATTGAAGTACATTGTCCACACAGTTCCTCATCGGCTTAAACAGAGGCAGAGCCGAGCAGTGCCTCTACGCTTGCTTGCATATCTGGTAGAGGCACCACTGTTCAGACGATCATATTCTACTCTATTGTATTACATACTAAAAGTAAAATATAGCAAAAAAATATACTAATTGTTTCAAAAAAACTATTCAGCTTTCCTTAACCCAGTTAAATGAAGTAATTTCCTCAAAAAAAAACTATTCAGCTATTGATTTAATAGACCATCTTTCTATTAGTGCAGTACGACTAATAGATTTTCACAAATATATTTATACATATCATAGCTAATAAATCATTATAATTATACATAAATAGACCACAGCCGATAGATCATCATAATTATAGCTAAACAAATCACAACTTCTAGATCTTCATTATTGTACTAGACAAATAGAAACCGATAAATCATCATAATTATACCTAAATCATGATCATTAGACCTTCATCTAGATAGATCATATCCGATAGATCATCATAACTGTATTAAACAGATCACAACTGATAGATCTTTATAATAATTATTATTTTTAGAAAAAGTACTACTACCACATGTCCGCCCACTTTATCTTCTCTTTCCATCTAGAGAAAATTGCATCTATGCCACTAAAATTTGGTTAGTTCCAAATATGCATCTCAAAAAGTCCCGATTCCATATACCACTGAAATTTTATCCAGTTCAAAATATGTACCGTCAGTTGAACTGACGTTGACCAACTAAGAGACCCATAATCTTGTCAATTTTTTTTGCTTATTGACCGAAATACCGTTGGTAAAATCATAACACTTGCTTTTGCCTGTTCTGTCTCGAACCCAACCCGAAACCCATCCTAGCCTCGATCTGCTGCCCCCAGTGCTCCTACCTACCCCGATCGCACCCTCTCACCCCCACGCACAGCATCACCCTCTCTATTCCTCGCACGGCGGCCCCCTCCTGCTGTTGTGCCCTGCCATGACCAACGCAACGGCGCTTCCTGCTAGGGCAGGAGCGTTCTTCCGGGGCAGGCGCGAGTCCATTCCCTCTAACCCCATGTCCCCAGGCCAAAGCAGCTACATCTCAAGACCAGCAGCGACGCCTCCAGGGCGGCGGTGGTGGCTCCATCCCATGGCCAACGGGGGTGGCTTCAAGGGAGGCGCGACGGTGCTCTCCAATGACTTTCTCCTAGCCCCGTCTTTCCTACCTTCGTCCCCGTGGCCCAGCACCAAAACCCTAATTCCGATTCAACCCGGATCCTATAGCTGTGATGCTACGGAAATGTGGGGATGTGTTGATCAATTTTCTTGTGATAATTGTGGTTATATGCTAACATGAGTTACATTATATGGAATTACCTCCTATTATGCCGCTCAAATTTGCTCCAATTATCTCCTATTATGCTGCTAAAATCTTCTCCTAATTATATTGCTGAAATGTGCTCCAATTATTATGCAAGATTCTATAATTTTATATTGTTACATGCTATAGAAAATTCAATAAATATTATATCAGTCATTTACAAAAACATGCATACAAACACACCTAATGGATTTATTACAAAGTGTCATATATGAAAGAAAGCACAAATGGTAAAGTTGTCTTTTTAGGAGCCATCTAACATCAACTAGCGCTAGTTGCATATTTGAAACCAATGCAAAAATTTAGTAGTATATATTGATCAAATTTTGAGTGACATATATGCAATTCTCTTTTCCGTCTATTCTCGGTTCCTCTTCCCCTTACTAATTTGTTCTCCCCTTTGCCGGTGTAAAATCCTTTCCTTCTGCCATCTCACTTCTGAATCTCCTGTCACCAATTTGTGCACGCATGGCCTCTTATCTATTTCCTGTTATATCCCTGCCTAGAGGCAAGGGTCCTCTCTCTCCAGATAACCCTCTGATTCCATCTGCGGTTGCTAGGCGTTGTAGGGCTCGAGGGCTGTTGCGGAGGTACTAACTGAACCTTAGCACTATCGGTCCCTAATTATAAATTAGAGAAAAGGTATATTTTTAGCCTCTTAACTATTGATCTAAAATAAATGTGATCATTGATTTTTATAATTGCACAGATTTATCTCCTCAGGCTACTTAAAAAGATTTAATGCATGATATGGCAATGGTTTCGCACACATGTGGTAACCCAGTGCATGTAAAATTCAGAAAGACCGGCGACTTGAATTTTTTACAGAAAATTAGGAAATTCAGGGAAAAATAAAACAAATGTAAATAATTATACTTTTAAAGTAGAATAATCAGGGAATTTGAAGAAAAAATTATAGGAAAATCCAAGAATTTTTAAAGATGATAATATAAGAAAATTTCGAAAAATATAAAATAATCAGAAGTACTCCGAAAAAATAAAATTTTAAAAAAAATAATTCAGGAAATTTCATTAAAAATTAGGAAAATGACAATTTTTCATTATTATTATTAATTATTTGTGAATTTTCTCAAATTGGCTAGTTTTTTCCAGAAATCTTCTGATGCTAAATAATCCACTTGTCTTCATGTATGAGTGGACATTTGGTATTTCCTTGGAATAAATTGACTAAATAGATGTAGATCCACATATTCCAGCACAAGTGATATCTTCGGGGCACGCCTCGTGGCCTATGTTTGACTTCTCCTGCCAGTTTGCCTGCCTGTCCGTACACACATGGCAGAGAACCAGACAAGCCCTTCATCAATGCAAGCAACTGATGCAGCCAAGCAGCAAGAACACAAACATTACAAGACAACTCATGCAGACCAAACATACAAACAAAAACCAAGAAAGAAATCAAAAGGCTGCCGGTCTCGACGGAGATGCTACCGGCCGTGCAAACGGCCTGGAATTTCTGCTGGATGCAGATGCCTGTTTTGTTCTTACATACTCCCATCTGATCACAAGTTTTAATTTATTCTGAGCGAAGAAGTTCAGAACCGAGAAAGGAATCAACTGGTGTTTGTTTACTTAACCAAACCAAGAACTCGCCATCCCAACATGGACAGGACTTGGCATCATTATCATCGTCCTCAGCTTGGTTAGTTGAATTTGTAGTATACTTGATTGGAGTTGTTAATTGGTGGTGGTCTTGACAAAACGGCATGCTGAATTTTAATTCAGAGCATGGATGGGATGGAGTAGTACTAGTCTAACCACAAGGATTGCATCAGACATGCCTGCTGATCTCTGGAAAAGGCCAAACCCTAGCTTTTTGTTGTGTCAGCATTTTAGTAATGGAATCCATCTAAGCAAGCACAGCTCAAAAACTAAACTTGCAGGCCGAGCAAAGCGAGCTGATTAGTGACTACGAAAGCTTTATGTCACGAATTAATCCTGCAATAGTTGGTGGTGGCCTTCTGAAAAGGTAGTCAATAGCAACCAAATTCAGTTGCCCCTGCTCTTCAGTAGAGAATTTCATGAAGATTGTTCGGCTGGCTGAGTTATGTGCTGCAACATGCTAGGTTTCTTGTAATAAGCAAATTATGTGCCGTTGTTCTCATATATTCCCAACATCTTCTCCTGATTTATCACTTGCATATGGCCAGTAGTTATGCCATCACTTGTCAGTACAACTTCACCTGTGTGCATCACTGCCATTACAACCTCATACACATACCACAAAAGGAAAAAGACAATGCAGCATAAGGCTGTGACCACTAATTACTCTGCCCAGGCTCAACCCAAGCACCTTGTTCCCTTGCAAGCAACACCTAATGATCGTACCACCATTCAAGCACAAAACCTAAATCAAAAGTAAAAGAAGTACTAGCCACATTTGGTCTGCATACTATGGGTAGGGTGAGATGCAGATGCAGCACATCATCAGCAAAGCAGAAAGCAATTACTAACACACAAGACAGACATAGCAGAAGGCGGACAGTAAGAAGCAAAGATAACGAACCCAATGAATTTTTAGCCAAAGATGGAGGCAACAAAATCAAGGTACAGATAACAAATATCATGAATGCACTCACTACACACTGACACTAGTACTAACGAACAGCATCAAATCCCCTATGTACATGGCTGCACTTGTCGACTGCTAGGTTTCATCATCCTGTTCCTTCCAGATCCAGCCCCCCTTGTGCAGCCCTGGCTTTCCTGGATCTTCCCCTTTGTTTCACCTCACCACCATTCTGGCAACTCTTTTTCTTGATCTGAATGGAACATGTCTGAGCTTTCTCTCAGGCTGGATGAGCTCAAGAGAGGAGTGTACATCACTTTAATTTGCACCTTCATCTTGTCGCTCAGAATCCTTTATGTACAAGAACAGATTCTGGAACAGTAGAAGAAGCAAGCAAGGTGTCTTGATGTCTGCTGTCAGATGGATCAACAACAGAGCTAGGGTGAATTGTTATGTGCCTTGCGAGCAAGCAAGGTTGTTTGGTTTCTGCCTTATGAGCAAGATTTGATCAGGCCCAGATTGTACAGATTCCTCTTCACAAGGTTGCCGAGGTAGAACAGCCCAATGCCGCCACCGCTGCGATCATTCCGGTCATCCGGACTGGCCTTCTGGTAGAGCTGCGGCCGGTGCTCCTCGACGACAAGGCAGTCCATGCCAAACCTCTCCCTCACGGCCTCAATGGCGCTGTGGTGAAGAGTCTGGCCGGCGGTGGTGCCGGTCACGTAGAACACATTCGTGGCCATGTCGCCCTTCGTCGACACCTCAGCCTGCGCAACGAGCAATCCGTTCTCCCGGAACGTCCGGGTGACGTCCGACAGCAATCCCGGGCGGTCCGGCGTGCACAGCTCCAATCTCACTCCCTGGAAATTTAGAAATCAACACATTAGCATTCACGGATGTCTAAGATTGTTGTCTTCTAGTACCAAAATTAGCATATAAATTACCTCGAATGATCTCCGTTCTATGGCGTCTTGGAGGCATTGGCTCACTCTCTGCATCTCGGCCTCGGAGCTGATGGGGCTCCCGTCGGCATGCCGAATGTAGAACTCCTGCCGAGCTTCGCCGCCGTTGGTGTCAATGGTGCCGTGGAAGACGACGTAGTCCATGTCCGTGAGCGTGCACACGACGTCGTAGAGCAGCTTGGGGCCGTCGGGGCACTGCACGGTGACCACGGAGTACCCGCGCTCCGCCCAGCTCTCGACGGACACGGCCGGGGTGGGGGACGAGCGCCCGTGGTCGCGGCCCGCCGACATGAGCTGGTGGAGGCGGCGGTCGGCGTGCGCGACGGCGGCGGCGGGGACGGCGGCCACGCCGCCGGTGGCGTTGGAGTCACCGCGGAGGAGGGGACCGAGACGGGCCTCGATACGCGCCACCCTGACGGCGTCGGCGTCCTCGTCGCGCATGAAGACGAGGCAGGCGAGGCGGCCGCGGTGCGTCCACGCCCGGGCCTCCACGACGCTGCAGTCCATGTCGGCCAGCACTGCGAACACCTCGGAGATGAGCCCCGTGCGGTCGGAGCCCGTCAGCTCCAGCACCGTCATTCCCTCGAGCGCCGCCGGCCGCGCTGGCCCGTTCCACGTCCCCAGAGACTGCAACCAAACCAAGACGCCGCATCAATAAAGGCCACTCCTTTCTTCCCACGTCGGCGAGGACAAATACGGCGGCAATAAACCAAGCGGAGCACTCGCATCGTACCTGCTGGATGTAGGTGATGACGCTGTCGTCGGTGAGTTTGCGGCCGAGGCGGTCGGTGACGTGGAAGACGTCCATGAACCACCTGCCGTCCGACGAGATGTAGGCCTTCTTGACGGAGAGGTCGAGGTCGGCGAGCACCTGCACGGCCTCCAGCAGCACCCCTCTCTTCCTCGCGCTGTCCACCTGCGAGGCCGCAGAAACCCGAATCAGCACGCCATCCAAACCGCAAGAAACCAAACCGTCGCAAACCAACACGATGGAGGACTGACCTGCACCAGCGTCGCGGTGGGGCAGACCGCATTGTCGATCACCACCTTGGGGGTGTCCATCCTGATCACCAGCTTCTCGTACTCGTCCAGCCACTCCATCCCCAACCTCTCTGCAATCACCTCGTTTCTTGGTCGCTTCTTGCGCACAATCTCGGGTGATCCGCAGCACACGACCACAACAAGCTCGTCGGTATATATGCGAGCGGGGAGATTGACGAAGGGCGCGAGGTGGGGAGGCGCTTCGCTTCGGCGGAATCGCCCGCTGGGTTTGGAGGCTTCCTCGCGCTTGGAATTTTGTCGTTTGAATTGGAATCGAGGAGTTTGGAGTTTGGGAATGGACTGCGGGGATTGGGATTGGAGGACCGTTAGCATTTATTTAACGGGGAGGTGGGTGGTGGGAGGTGGTGGGCCCGGGAGCCACATGGAGCGGCTCGTGGGAGCCAGGTGGGTCGCCACGTGGACGTATTCCTTGGCTTTGACGAACAGACCCGGCCCTTGCATCCGGCCTAATCAAGGGGCTTATCTATTCAATCTGTGTTCTCCTAACACTCCCTAAATTTAATCATCCTAGTGAATTTAAATTGTCTCACTCAGTTACACTAATGGTTTTCAATTTTACATTTTAATCTGAGTATCATGATAAATTAAAAAAGTAAAGTTGTATGCATCGACCAATGCAGAAACCGGAAGTACTACCTCTATTTCCTAGAGAAAAATCACAAAAATTAATAACAGAACGATGCAATTTCTTCTTCACAAGAAGTCATCACGGCCTTACCGGGTCAGGGGCGGAGCCAGCTAGGGACATTGTAGGTGCACCCAGTGCTGTTCTAGCCTGGCTTTGCTCCTGCCGGTGTTACAGCTTACAACTGGTTATTCTTTTGCGAGGTGGAAAGAGATACCAAGTATGTTAACCAGGAATTGCATTACAATGGTTGTAGACTATGCACACTCCGGCTCTTGGTTTATCGAAACATCGGTGCGTAACCACTGTAGCAGTTTTTCTTTTCGAAACGGACCTTTCATACTAAAGTAAGCTGTAAGTGAATTCAAGCTAAAATACCTCAGATGTCAAGTTACAAAATCTAGCACATTTGATCAAGTTACAGGATATCTATTTTACATTATTAAAATAATAATAATAATAAAGCAATTGTGTTCATCCGCATAGACTGAAACATCTCCACCGTTGCTTGTGGTGTGTACATATTATAACGGCACAGATGAATTAGATTATTTGTAAAAAATTCATTGTGAATACAACTCTTATTAAGTGAATAAATACTACAACTGTATGTTAAAAATCCATAAGAATACACAACTTTTATTAGGTGGACAAAGAATACAACTCTATTCCCTAAATTGAATATAGAGATTCATTTTAATTGAAAATTACTATTTAGATGTATATATTAGGTGGATACACAATACAACTCTATCTCCCTAAATAGCTAAAAAATTTAATTAATTTAATATTAAAATTATCAATTAGATTTACACATGTAAAACTGAATTGTGAAATAAAAATTAAACTGAAATTGGCATTTAATTTCCATCGATGAAAATATATCGATGGTCGCGTTGCTGTTGACGGTGCGAGGTAATTCATGACAGTTGATAATGTAGGAAAGGATTATGTTTAAAAGAAAGCTTACCAAATAAATTGATGGTTGCAGTGAAATACAGAAAGACGAGACTAATAGTGACACATCTCTATAGACAGTTTGATGAGGATACGTTAAATGAATCACTGAGATTTAGATTCGCGCGGAAGATTTTAGCGACATGGCTGCTAATTCGCTCTAAATTAGAGGAAATAAATGAAGCAAGAATAACATGGCGAAGGCACAGGTGCTGGCTAGTGGGGCCAGACAGGGCAGTTGTCTCTGGGGTGGTGGGCCCGGTTCGGCTGTCGTCCGCTTTTGTGTCGTCGTCACGGACGCTGCGATCTCGCTGTTCGTACCACCAAACCCAGCTCGCCCCCAGCCCGGCTAACTTATTGCGCGAATTGCCCACACTGCCCCTTACGTCCCTCCTAGCACAAAGAGCTAATGGTTCCGGAGTAGTCGTGGGTAGTATGGTCATTTCGCGGCCACTGCCGGCCCGTCGTTGCCGCCCCCGCCGGTGCAAGCCACCGGACATGGATCCGGATCTTCTGGAGTTTCCAATGCTCGGTTCTCTATTTATTTCCTCTCATTCACATTTTATTACTACTTGATCCTACGTGGAAATTCAGCTATTTCTAGCGCAGAAATTTTCCCTGCACCCAGTCGGCCTGCTGCTATAGCACACCACTGCAAGAGACAGAGATATCG
Source organism: Stipa capillata (assembly GCA_019208055.1). NCBI lineage: Eukaryota > Viridiplantae > Streptophyta > Magnoliopsida > Poales > Poaceae > Stipa > Stipa capillata. The sequence continues at coordinate 787,228 of JAGXJF010001909.1, read as the reverse complement.
ACAAAGTAGGACGACGTCTATCTATCCAAACTTGTCCCTGTAGATTGGTCCAAAAAATTAGGAGTCATATTTAGGTCAATTATGTAGCAAAATAAATAGCAGGAGTAGTTTGATTCCGCTCGAATATCTAGTGCATATTCCTGCCGACCGTCTGGCTTAACCAGTCATGCATTTACTATCATCTTAACAAGCTCGATCGATCGATCGATGGCAAGCATGGTTTGCAGATCGACATGCGCACACAGCCGGTGCAGTGTGAATATAGTACGTACATGCGCCGTGATGGCCATTAATAGCGGAAGCTCGAGATTATCAAGCTCGTCGTCGTGAGCTAGAGAGATACTGAACATGCACGTGATGGGACGCAGATAGCATGTGTCGCATTAATGGGGAGGCTACTAATAACTTTGGGATTAATCGGACCGTACAGGTTCATGGCGTGATATAGTCGCAAGTACAGGTTCATGGGCCACCACGACGCGGCCATACCATCGCATGCTACCATCACGACCTTGTAAATGTAAGTGTTATCGTTAACATGGATCAGAGGGTGTGATTAATTATCACATCCGATCCGATACACAGAGGTGCATGACATTAAGGTGGTGATGATATTAGTGAGTTAATTAATCACGCACACATGGAGCATGAACCTGGCTGGTGGGTAGCTGCAGGGTCGTGCATGCGCGCGATTAGTTAATCCGATCAAACTAAGAATTAAGTTATTGCTAGCTGGAGATATGGTTTGATAGGACACTACCAGTTCGTGGATACGCGGAGACGGCAGGATTCGCATGGCTGGCGGCAGGAATCCGGGATGAGGAGCGTCCAGGCACGTACAACGACGTGCGCCGCACCACCGCGCGCGCATTCGCCGCCGGCGGACGGACACACCACGTACACCGTCGACGCGCGCCACACGACGACGACGACGAACGTGCAGGCTAGGGCAGCGAACCTACGGCCTCTGCTGCACCGAGCCCGATGCCTCCAAACTAGCAAGTCGAACCTATACTTTAGTAGCTTTGAAGGGACAGATCACAACTGAGAAATAGAGTAACTATGTAGCTTAATTGCGAGAATCAGATGTTAGAATCGTGCAAAAATATACTCCTTTCACGCGGAAACATAAACTGTATTTTAATTAGTTAATACAAGATTTTAATTAAAAATTACTTCATTAATATATTATTTTTGTGACATAAAATTGATACAATTAGATTTGTATTCAAAAGTACTTATGATTATGATTTCATATCACAAAAATTACATATTAATAGAGTAATTATTGTTCAAAACCTTATCTTAACCAATCAAAATATGTCTTACTCCCTTCATCCAGAAATGTAAAGTGTATTTTGATTGTTAAGATAAAGTTTTGACTAATAATTACTCTAAAATATACAATTTATATGATACAAAATCATAATCATTAAGAAATACTTTTGAATTTGAATCTAATGGTATCATTTTATGTCACATAAATCATATATTAATGAAGTAAATATTTATCAAAATTTTATCTTAATTAATCAAAATACGCCTTACATTCTTGGACGGAGAGAGTAATTATTTTATTTTATTGTTGGAGTTATGCTGTTGTTATAGGAGTAATGGTTATTGATGGGCTTTTCTGAGAACAAGTTAGGGGGTGTTTGGTTGGGCTTCTGGGGGGCTTTCCATTGGAAAAAGCCCCAGCCCAACCAAACACCCGGCTTTTAGTGGACTTTTTCTAACAGTAGCTTTAGCTTATTCGTGCAAATAGTGCCACACCGAAATGCCGCAGCAGAGCAGCTTCCCGCAACGTTCACTTATTTTCTCTCCACCTTACCCTTCCATTTGAAGCAAATTACTCCCGAACTGCCCTTTTCCCCTCCCGACCATTTTCTCCACAGCGGCCAGAGCCCGACTCCTTTCTCCACACATCTCGCGCAGCCCACGCCCAGCACCGCCAAGCACCTCCTCCGTCCACCGCCACTGCCGCCGCCCACCACGTCGCCGGCCTGCAAGGCGCCGCCACCGAGCGGATCTAGGGCGTGCGCGCCGTCTCCGCCTTCCCGGACCTGTAGGGCGCCACCACCGAGCGGATCCAGTTGTGCACGCCGTCTGTGCCGTTGCCGCTATCCCCGCTGCCCCCGTCCTCGAGCAACGTCGACTTCCCCGCCCTCCGACCGGATCCCCGCCTTACCCACCGTGTCACGGACCCGGAATTGCATATGATTAAGGGAACGCGAAGTCGCCAAGGACCGAAGGACTCGTCAGCCCGGTGGCACGGTACCTGCGCCGTACGCACCAAAGCGAAACGGTCCGACACCCGCCACGTGCGAGCCGACCGGAAGCGACCAATCTTCCCAGAACCACATCCGATTCCATGACCCGGTGAAGGTTCAGAGTCGTTCCCGAATCCTACCACGACAAACAAGGTCGGCGGAGCCCGGCAGTTCTACCCACACCCTAACCTAGCTCGGAGGCTAGTGGGTCGCTCGAGAGCCCGGTAGAACACGCCCACACCCTGCCTGGCCGGCACAGCATCTCAGCCAGCGGGTCACTCAACCAACACCTGCTCGACGTAGTAGAACAAGGTACGGCTTCGACTCTTCACGGTGTTGGGGAACGCGCTACGCAAAATAAAATTTTTCGCGCACGAACCAAACCAAGAAACACTATCGAGGTGTAGGTAACGATATCATACCTTCGACGATCACGTCAATGCAGCGGAAAAGTTGACCGATGTCGATGAAGTCCGTAGACTCCCGCAGCTAGGTTATACCTCCCAGCCGCGAGAGCGATCTCCTCGTGAATAGTTCGCCCGATCAAACGCCGAAGTATACGACGTCTCCGAGGTATCCACGCGTACCGGATCAGCGATACCGCGGTAATGTGTGGACCAGCACACAAGAACCACGGGGATCTACGAGAAGGAGAAGCAGCAGCGCGCCGGCAGCTGTACTAGATCCAATCTAGAAGAGAGAGAAAAAGAAGGCTGTGGCCAATCTAGAGATGGCCGGCCTAGGGTTTAGTCCAAGGGACTAGGGCTGCCTCTGGGGCTGCTTGGGATACCCTTTGAGGTGCCCTGCCCCTCTATTTATAGGGGTTGGGGCAGCTCTCCCTAGGCAGGTGGAGTCCTACTCCAGCAGGGACACCCTGTTGGAGTTGGAGTCCAACTCCACTAGAACCTTCTAGAACCTTCTAGAATTTCTAGAACCTTCCAGAACCTTCTAGAATTTCTAGAACCTTCCAGAACCTTCTAGAACCTTCCAGAACCTTCTAGAACCTTCCAATACTTTCGGGAACACTTCCGGACATCACCGGAACCATCCGGGACCTCCCGGAACACTTTCGAGATCATCCGAAACACTTTCGGAACCCTTCTCTCTCGTTCTCCATAAATCGTAGCATTCCTAAATGTCGCTAAAACGTTAAGCGTGTGACCCTATAGGTTCGAGTATATGTGGACATGTCCGGAATACATTCCGGTCAATAATCGTCAGCGGGATCTGGACACCCATAACGACTCCCACATATCATCGAAGATCTTTATCGAGCAAACCTTGTATTGTCGCATACAATTCCTTTTGCCTCACGATACATTACACAACCCGAGGCGAGACTTTGACGGTATCCCTGTGATCAACTCCTTGATCACCATACCTAGTTATCCTCGTTACCGGTTTGTACTCTTTTCTCGTTTTCGTATTCCGGTATCCCCGTGACTAACCTTTTAGTCACAATACCTGGCCAGGCGATGCTGGACACCGTAATACCGAGTGGGCCCAGAGTGTATCTCTCCATCGCCGGATGGGCAAATCCCAGTCTTGACATATCTAGAACCACGATATACTTTCTGGTGTACCTGGAAGTCACCTTTATAATTACCCAGTTACGGCGTAACGTTTGATGACCCCAAAGCAACCATCCGGTATCCGGGTCTATGATATTCTCATGGTCTAAGGACGCAAGTAAACGTTAACACATCATGAGAAGATACTGACAACATATTGACGAAGTGATCTCGCAGTATCTCATAAGGGGTCTATCCAACACCATTGTTACCCTAACAATGTGTTCCCATTATTGCCGGCATCCTTGTTACATTAACAATGCCCATGATCAGGAAAACAAGATCATCAACAATACATGAGCTAGTCCAGAGGCCTGACTAGGGATCTGAATGGTGTTTATTATTCCACACATGCAATTAGGTTTTCCTCTGAATCTCATATTCAAGAACCAATGCAATTTTAGCATAGAACATAAACTTAATCATGAACATGAAAATAGAATAATAACAACTTTATTATTGCCTCTAGGGCATATTTCCAACACACGGCATACCCGTACACTCCATATCATTCACGCATTGTGCAGGGGCAGCCTGATTTAACAACTTGGATACCATCACAAAGCTCTACAATACGATATTACTAATAACAGTCCACGATGGGACGACATATTACATCAGTCGGTTATATCCGAAAGCATATCCGAGTACGGAGAAGTTAACGACAGCGAAAGAACAGTAAATGAGTCCCACAGCGGCATAGCAGCCGCTGAACAAAAGTTACGACCTATCCCATAGATCGACTAACTAACCGAGGAAACAACAAATTCAGGCATCATCGAAATAATCTTCGACCACCGGCTCACCTGCAAGCTCCAGGGTTAACCTGGGTGAGTACGAATGTACTCGCAAGACTTATCCGTGCTTGATTAGATGTCCTACTCATACTAGTATAACAACAATTAAACATGAATGCTTCTCAGAGTAACAATATACAAATTAAGAATATAACATTAGTAAGGTGAAGTAAAGAATGCCTAAGTAACAAATTAATTCAGGATGTAACATATCACAACTAATTCACCTCGAGATCATATCAGACAATCCAAATCCATTGGGGCAATTCATGAGTCCAATCCGAACCAATCCAATAAATATCATCCGATTCAATTAGGGCAACTCCTAAGCCAAATCCAAATTGATCCAATCCACACATGTTTCATTTTTAATCTCTCGAACCACTACCGACAACTCAACCCCTGCAGGCATAGTGAGTGCATAACCGCAAGGAGGTAGCGAGCCTCCAAGGGGCATGGAGGCTTACCCCAACTATCCTCAGTGTTGGTTCTCGCTAGCGTTCACGTGTGATAAGGGATGGTGACACGCTGAAGATAGGGTTGGTGTGACGACAAAACTCTACTTACTCCTGTGTCGCCGTCCCCCGGCTATTAACACCAACCGTACCCATTGTGCACGTCCTCGGCTCTCCCAACTCACTTAACCATTTAATTGAAGAGCCATCAGATGTTCTCGACACAAGACACATTCTACACATGCTAGTGTACGCAACTTTGCGACAATTCACAGATACACATTTGAAAGTGCATCCACTCCCATGGAGCTTGGGAGGATGGCTATCTTGCCCCAGAGTTTGGTTTTGATGGTTATTGGCAATCCTCACCTGTGTCTAATGTTTGCAATGAGTGTGAACAGGGATTAGATGGACAGGTGAAAGCTGAAATGAGACAACTGTTGATGATGAGCCCTAAAAAGAGCAAGGAACTGGGAAGGTCAGAAGGACCAGCTGAGCTAGGCTCCTGAGGCACAGTTGCGAGGAAGCCGAGGCTGTGCTCGAGGGCAAGCGAGGTGATGGTTGCTTGATGGAGTTCAAGGGCCGTGAATGCAAGCTTGATAAGTCCTGGAGGAGCTAGGAAGCTGGTGGATCAGGACCAAGGGTTCGCTGTGCGTCTACAAGGGCAGTCGTCTTCGGTGAAGAAGCTTGGAACCAGTGCCAAGAGTCTGAGCGAGCTGGACAGGGACTGTGGCGAGGCCATTGCTCTCTGATCAGTTTTAGGCTTGTAGTGAGCCGGCCAGAGTTGTGCTCAGGTGCTGCCTGAGGCAACCGAGTCCGCCTGAGTTTGGCATCTGAGACTCAGGTGGGTAGCTCAGCCGCGGCTAGTAGGTTACCAGAGGTGCATGTTAGCTGAGTCTCAGACAGGTTAGGTCTGGTGGCTCTTTATCTGACGTGGCATGAGGGTAACGGCTACCTGCCAGGGACCCTATAAATAGGGAACCTGGGGAGGTTTTCAACCTCGAACCTTTACCCAACCTTTGCCTCTAACCCGAAAGCAACCTGTTGAGAAAGAAAGAGCTCTAGGTCTCCAAGTGAGTGTTGCCTGCGTGCATCCATCGTGAGAGTGAGTTCTTAGTCCTTTAGGTGTAACCTTCGAGGTACTGGTTCCTCCAAGAGTGGGAGTGCTCTTGGAGTTGGTGAGCAAGCCAAGTCTTGTGTGGCTGCCACCAAGAGTCTGTGAGGGCGATTCGGGTCTGCCTGTCTTGCAGCAGCAAGATAAAAGGATTCCACACAAGAAAGGTACTCGAGGAAAGAGCACGATTTGGTGCCGGCTGTGAGAACAGCTTCCTCAACCGAGACGTACTGCTTCGCAAGAAGTAGGAACTTCGGTAAAACAAATCATTGTGTGCTTTACCTTCTGTCTTGTGATCTGCTCTTACTTATTCTGATATCTATGCATGCTTAGATCACTAGAGCACCCTTTATTTGTTGCACACTAACGGAGTTTCCTCACCTGAGACTCAGTTAGCTCCTGCTAAAGCTAGTACCTTTCCTGTTCACGTCATCTGATGCACTCACCTGACTCTCACACCTGAGACTCAGTTAGCTCTGAGTATAACTTGTTCTACATCAGCTAAGTTTGCTATCTGAGTGTCTGGTGTTTGTCTGATATATCTTGCTGAGTCTCAGTTACCTGCATCAGTTGCATATATTTTCTCTAGGATTGACCTATCTCCAGAAGAGAAACCCATTAGGCATTTTAATTTCTAGAGCCGACCTATTCACCCCCCCTCTAGTCGACTCCTGAGATCCCTTTCAACATTCATACACAAAGCATGTATAAAAAGGGCATACACAAGAGTACGGAAGGTAAAGATGCAACAAGCTCTGCTTGCCTGATTCGGGTTGTTCCTGATCTTGCGAGGTCTCGTAAGCCGGGTGGTCGTCCTCTTCTGCCTCTGTTTCGAGTAATGACGACACCGGAAATAAACGAAAAAAAATAAGAAGGCGGCATGTATGCATGTATGGATGACGCAATTTGCTTGGCTAGACGTGCAATGGGTGACGAAGAGTCGTGATGATCTACATGGATTCATATTAAGTTATCGGAGCCATGTGATATCTAGAATGCATGCATGACGATTTAAAATGCTCCGAGGAGTTAGGGTTGCGTCTTTAGTGATGAAACATTGCACGAGTGGGTATATTAGGTCAATATTAGGTTAAGTTAAGCAACAGGAGTCTGGGATACTGGAAATCGTGCGGAGGGAGCTAGTCCACAAAGCTAGGGTTTTAACGGGTCGTAACACGGCACATAGACAACTCTAAGAACGGTGCTGTGCATGTATCCAAAATGAATCTTTGTTTCAGTCAAGATGTAGGAAACTTCCTAAGCTTTTCAACGGTATAAAGTTTGTAAAAATCCGAGCCATGAATCACAAGTTATCGTGTTTTGAAACTAGCCGGAGCAATTGATTAAACCCTAGATAACCTACTGTGCATGTAATCAAAATGAACTTTTGATGCGTCCAACATGTAGAGAATTTCACCAGATTTCCAACCATATAAAATTTATCCAATTTGGATCTACGGTTTAAAAGATATGGGGCTTTGAAGTTTTGAACCAAAACTAACCCTAACAGCCCTAACCCTAAATGCTAAGTACACCCGAAAGAATTTCCCTCCCTCTCTGCGCTACAGGACTCGCATGCTAAGACCACCCGAGAACATACCCCCTAATCTACCCTCATAAACCTACTCAGCTGACAGATGGGACCGGCTCGTCATCCGGTGTAACCTAGGCAGCCAATCCTTGCTTGCCACGTGCCCCCCCTTTTTTCTCTCTTCTCTCTCCCACAGATCCGGCCGGAAGAGCAGCCCGGGGAGGCGGCGCTCTCGCCGGCGACTCACCGGAGGAGGCGCTAGGGCACGGGGTAGCTCGGGGTGCAGCAAAAAGGATCCGGAGCTCACCCCGGGGTTGATTTGGTTGCTCGGGAGGGCAGGGGAGGTCGGACACGGCCTGGCGACGGAGACCGGCGGCGAGGGGCGTCGGGGTCCGGTGAGGAGGTGCTTCCGGGCGCCGTGCTGCAAAGAGGAGAACACGGGGGGTTTAAGGGAGATGAGTGGAAGCTCCGGGCGTAGAAAAGGGGAGAGAAGGACCACTGGAACCGGAGTAGGAGCTCGCCGGGGAAGATGGCCGGCTGCGGGGAAGAAGACGGCGTCGGGGCTCTCGGGAGCTGCTCTGAGAAAATGGAAGAGGTTAGGGCGTTGAGGAGGACCGGGGCTAGCTAGTGGGCTGAGAATCGGAGGGAGAAACGGGCCGGTGTTGCGCCGATTGCTCACCGGAGATGGATCGGCGACGGGGAAGAAAGGCTCGGGAGCTCCAACAGTGGTCTAGGGTTTGGGGAGACAGGGACTGCGAGGAGGAGGGAGGAGAGGGCCGGTCGGGGCGCTCCCTTTTAAAGGGCGGCGACGGCCTTCGAACCGGGGCTGTCGGGAGCGGGTAGTGGAGGCGCCGCCCATCACGGCCAGCCGGGGACGGCGACGTGGGGGATGAGTCCCGACAGGCGGGGCCCCGAGGCGCGGGTGAGAGAGAAGGGGCTGACAGTGGGGCCCGGGTGGCAGTGAGGGAGAGGGGGCGGACGCGCGCGCGGGAGGAAAGGGCCGCCAGCTGGGCCGGCCGAGTGGGCTGTCGGCCCGAGTAGTTAGGGTTTTTCCTTTTTTGATTTTTATTTTTATTTATTTCCAGCAGTCTCCCCTTTATCATTTTATGTACCAAATTAACTCCAAATAAGTTGAAATTTTTACAGGAGCTTCATAATATTATTCTTGAGCTGCTGTAGGAGTTTGAACCAATTTGGGACTGATTTGACACCTCCCTCTGCTAGCACACCTCGTGAAAGTGTGTTCTCGGTAGCACTAAGAGTCGGTTGATACGCGTAGGTAAAGATGTACACCCCTGCAGGGTTTAAACTATTCGAATAGCCGTGTCCGCGGTTATGGACAGCTTGGTAAGAATCCGCATCGAATTAGACAAGTATAACCCTAATCTAAAACTTGCCAACTTTAAGGATGTGGTTTTAGCGATTGCTTCCTCCCTGGTGGTCGAGGAAGAATTGAGGGTTTCGTGTGTTCGATGGTCTGCTTTAGGTTTTATTATGCAGTTTCAGCTCTTCTCCTTGCAAATTATTCCAGTAGACGGATTTCAATCTACTTACAGGTATTGTAAAAGAATAAATTAGCTTTCTGCAAAAATAGTCCACAGATAGCCCCTTCTTGATACCGATGCATCTATTATTAATTTCCCCTGTAAGTCTTGCGGAGTACATTTTGTACTCACCTTGCATTCGTTGATATTATTTCCGTGCAGAGGAAACCACTCCCGCAGCGGAGGGTTTCTACGTTGAGGTAGACGCTGACATCGACTAGTCGCTGGTGATCCCGGGCAGTGGTCCTGCCCTGGGTTCGACAGCTTGGTTTGTTTTGCCGCCACTTTTGGCCCTACCCTTAGGCTTCTCAGCCAAACTAAAACTTCCGCTGTGTAAATAACTTTTGGTTGTGTATGCGTTGTTAAGTTTCCGAACAACTAGTATTATTGCAGTTTCGGTCGTAGAGTCTCTGTGATGATGCTGGTTTGTTCTTCCCCCTGTATCGTGTACAATGCGTGTATGTTTGAAGTGCATGATGCAGGTAGGATTTCAGAGTCTTTAACATAGAGTCATTAAGTTTGATTACTCCTGTGAAGCGACTCTCCACTGAGAGGTTGGGAACTATATCACCCTACTCCAGCCGCGTATTAGTTTGTCGGGACGAGGTCGGGGTTGATGTTCCGGCTCAGTGGGAAAGAGTGAGGAGACCATATCACCCTACTGCTCTGTGCATTGATTTGCCGGAGTAAGCTTTGGGGTTGAAGTCTCGGGCTATTCGAAGCCATATCACTCCACTTCTCTCGGAATTGACCCCCGTGAGTTGAGGTCGGGGTTGACGTTTCGACTTAGCGAGTGATTCCTCCTAAGACTCTCTGTTACGGAATCTGGGGTCCGTCACAGCGGTAGCTTGCCGAGACGTCTGTGGTGTCGCCTGCGTTGATGTGAACACATCGCGGGACGATGTTGGTGTGCGCATATGGCTAGCGCCGAGCGTGAAGTCGTGGGATTATTAGGCCATCGTGTCGGAGGAGATAGTGTGTTGCGAGGTGTGCAGTACCCTGCCTCCCAACGGAAAAACCTAGCGCTCGAGGACATGGCTGAGAGCGCTTGTGGCCTTCCGCAACCACAAACTTTCAAGGCCTGATGGTGTAGCAAGGAGGGCATTGATGTTTCCCCTGACATGGACACTTCACGTGCGACAGGGACCAACAATTAGCGTACGATGGCCACAGTCGTTTAGTGTATGATGACAACAACATGTGACACTCGATGGTGGTAAACACCTGGCGCTCAATGGTGACAAACACATGACGCTCGATGGTGCGTGTAAGAACATTTCTGCCTTACTTCGACGTATATGTGTCTGTTTCGACGTCGTGGGGAGCTTACTGTCGCACGACCCCGGAGGGAAGGGGCGCTTTATCCCGGACGGAGATGGCTCGACATCGCGGGGAGCTTATCGTCGCGCGACCCCGGAGGGAAGGGACGCTCTACCCAGACGGAGATGACTCGACATCGCGGGGAGCTTATCGTCGCACGACCCCGGAGGGAAGGGACACTCTATCCCGGATGGAGGTGGCTCGACATCGCGGGGAGCTATTCGTCGCACGACCTCGGAGGGAAGGGACACTCTATCCCTATTCGTCGCACGACCCCGGAGGGAAGGGACACTCTATCCCAGACGGAGATGGTTCGGACGTCGCGGGGAGCTTATCGTCGCACGACCCCGAAGGGAAGGGACACTCTATCCCGGACGGAGATGGCTCGGACGTCGCGGGGAGCTTATCGTCGCACGACCCCGGAGGGAAGGGACACTCTATCCCGGACGAAGATGGCTCGGACGATGCGGACGTGCGCGTGAATGATGTAGATGATGATCCCGTGCGGTGTCGACCACAATAGGAGCAAAGGACGTAGTCCGAAGTGGCAGGCGTTTACCGGGACGATGAGGTCGCGTGATGTCACCGAGGGCGAGCGCATGGGGCGTGGGTGATATTGACGAGCCCTTGATGTCCTCCGTGCTCTTTCTCTTCGGCGCCATGGCTTTTCGCTCACGTCCCCACGGTCGGCGCCAACTGTCGTAGGTATAAGCCTAGACAATAGATTTGTGGCACTCCCGGTCGGCTACAGCGGCCTCCGGGCATGCGAGGGGCAAACGAGCGAGAGCGCAAACGCGTGAAACAGTCGATGACGAAAACCAAACTTCGTATTAGGGCAAGAAATGGGAGCTTACAAATGGGGGAAATGGAAAAAGGATCCCCCACCTCTACCCCTAGGGAGGTATTTATAGGGTTCCAAAAAAGGAAAAATGTGAAATTACAGTTTTGCCCCGAAAGCACGGAACTATTACAAGGGCATGACGGTCATTTCTCTACTCCTAAGGAATCTTGGGAGAATATTTCCGGGTATCTTTTTAGGAGAATCTTCTTAGATGGCGAGATGGTCTCACGTGTGGGCTCGCTGAAGACAGTCCCACCGCGGAGACTTGACGGAGACAGCCCCGACGCGGAGCGTGGGCTCGTCGGAGTCAACCCTGACGCAGGAGGGTGTCGACGAAAATCCTAATGGTGCGACAGTGATTCTGAACAGTGTCGATTCGGACTAGCGCGGAAAACCTCCCCCAACACACCTAAAAATGATTGAGATGTAAAAAAAAACTTATAAGTAGATATTTCCTTGGGTAAACAACCAAAATGCATTTCAAAGATCTATCACGCCGTTGGTAGTTCTATTGGTGAGTTTGAAAATAGATTTTTTAGATAAAGGAAGAGAAATCTCCTTCAGCTTCCGCATCAAGCCATATACGAGGTCCAAATTATGACAAACTGACTGCACAATTAATGCCAAAAGGCAATAGTTAAAAGATGGTATGACAGGCCACATAAAAATACAAATCAAAACTTACATAGCTTGTTATGCGAACACCAACCCGATATGGATATAATCTAGTGACAACTAACTCCAATTTTCTAGCACCAGCAGCCATTGGCTCCCGGTTTTGTTGTTACTGTAGTGAATACCATGACCGTAGTCAGTTGATATACAATAAAATAGCCTATAAAGAATTAGATGAGAGTTTATTTTTATCAAATAAAATATCATTTCTGCATATAGCCATATCGACCAATGTAAGACAGTCGCTACCATACAAATCAGAGTTAAGAGACCCATGTAACCTGATAACCGGTTTCTAAAAATATTGAAGATGCGACGAGACAGGATAATATTAAAAGATAGATAGATCAAAAATGTCGAAAACAGAAACTGTCACGAAGTAAAGTGTGCTCTTGGATAATGACTATAATAATCAAACTGTAAATAATGCAGCTTAATTAATAAATTAATTTCTGACTTTTGAATTTTATCAGTAAAATACTATTCGTGCACAACTCATTGTTTTATCATTTGACTTGCCCCTTATTACATATTTTATTTTTTATTCAAATAATTAGTTTTCAACCCTTTGTCCTTTTTTGTTGTCAAACCTGATCTTGCAAGAAGTATGCACGGCACAAATATTATTATAGAGTTTCGCGAGTCGATTGCAGCGTGTAGTGAGATGAAAAGGGCGTGTAGTGAGATTTCACAGGCTGGTGATTCTTCAAAAGATTTCACAGGCTGGGGGTTTGGTCCAAAAATATAATCACACACTTGGCTCCTCAAATGGTCAAAGGTGGTGTTCAGCATGGGCCAACCAGCCAACCGAAGCTAGGTGAGGCACGGCCAGTGACGAACAGATTGAGTCGAGCACGGATCGGCATGAGTCGAAATATAGCATTGTGGTATCTATTTATCAAGGGATGGTTTGCCACGGTTCAAATCTAGATGCATGTCACCAAGTCACAAGACAAACGGTGTCACGACAGTTGTAGCGTTCCTTCTAAATTCTTGTATCTCGAGGCTGCGTTGGATATCAACATGAAAGAATTGATGGTTTAATATGTATACATTAATTCGCGACAAGGCAAATATTGATAGTCCAAGCTAAAACTTCTTCTTCTTTTTCAAAAGAGTAGTTTTAACGGGACAAAGCTTGCTCCGAAAAAACACGGCAGCGACAACTGCTACCGAAAACAGGGGATGAGGACGGTGGCGGCCGCGACGTTTACTAGATGCGTGGGGGGAGAGGCGGTGGTGCAAGCCAAGGGACCTTAGAAAGAGGAATGCTGAAGAAAGAAGCATACGACAGAGGGAGGAGGTGGAAGAGGAAAAAGACTAGAGAGAGGAAGAAGAAGTAAAAGGTCCTGCTTGCTTGGTTCATTACCAAATTTTGTCTTGACGATATGTTGGCAAGCCCACATTTGGGCAATGCTTATCAAAAATGGCCAAATTTTGACAAAAGTAGTGGTGATAGATTTGCTACTAACTAGCAAGCCTACACCCTTGGCAATGCCAAAATTTTGGCAAAGATCAATGGTTATCAACTTTTTGCAAGCAAACCAATTAGATGCTAATTTTATGGGTATGTCAACGTACTGGCAAGCTAAAATTTACTCAATATCACATCCTCCAGCTCCTCCCTATCAAGAAAGCTTTCTCTTCCCGGCCTAAAACACGCATGTACTTCATATATCCGAGGTTGTTTCGAGATTAAGCAGGACTGTAATGCTACAGTACATATCATGCGAACCCGAGTTATTTGCATCTGGTTGGGTTGGAATTCCCAGGACGTTTCATGATCAGCCTAGACCCGTACGAATGGGGCTGGGGAAGAAAGAGACGCGGGAAAAGACGCACGCTGCGTGCATGCGCCGAATCTTTGACCCTTGATGCATGCACTGCCGCCACTGCCCACTGCTTTTTCGCGCCACTCGGTATGAAAGTCTTGGCGCCAAAATCGATGTGGAGACGGTGAAGATTTGGCGCCAAGGCTCGCTCGAGCCAAACAAGGGGCCCCTCCCTCCTCGACCGATCGCCATGGCTCCACAAGTACTACTAGGTGGTGGAGTAGCAGCTTGGCTACTTGCTAGCACCACGAGCTGTGGCAGGGCTAGCTATTGTGTTTGAGTTCAGTGAGTTGTTGCAGGCGATAGGAGCAGCACATTTCAAAAGGAAGAAAGATCGTGGTAGTACTACACAGCAAATCTTTGGATTCAAAGGCGCCCTGAGCCACTCGCACTGACTTGTATGCCTTCGGAGCTTTAAGTGTACGTACTCGTACACGGGGTTTAAATTTACCATTTAAAAGATTATAAAATAATTTGACAAAAGTCACGCAACATGTATGTACCATATACTCCCTCTGTTAAAAAATGTAAGGTGTATTTCAATTGGTTAAGACAAGATTTTGATCAACAATTAGTTTATTCATATGCGATTTATGTGACATAAAATTGATATCATTAGATTCCTCTTCAAAATTACTTTCTTATGATTATAATTTTGTATCACATAAACTGTATATTAATAGAATAATTATTAGTCAAAGGCTTGTCTTAACGAATCAAAATACGTCTTACATTCTTGGACAGAGAGAGTAATAAAATTTGATCGTGAATGGTACTCCAAATAGCACTAGAAAATTGTTTATTTCAGGTTTCTATTATTCACAAATAAATCTGTCTTTTTTATTTCTTAATGTGCGCATCAAATTTAAAATCTGAATTTTTGTGCCGTGGTGAATGGATATTGTGTAAATCTTCGTCAATTTTCTATAAAATATTTTGTGACCTTTAGATGGTGAACTACAGGTCTAGTGTATTAAGTGCATCTAAGACCTCTAATGTAACCAAATCGTGTGCCCTCCAGCGAGCACTGTTTTTCAAACGCAGAATTTTTCCTAACCCTGGCAGGAATTACACTGTTTTCGTGTTAAATTCCTGCGCTCCAATCCGTTCATATCGAATGCTACTAGTACGGGGGCGCGTGTACGATGTTGTGACGAGGCACCCCCCGCTACCTCTACCGGTACCAGTGCCAATCGCCAATTTCGCCATGCTGTACCAGTGTTTCTTTCCTAGCTTAGATTGCATTATGGAGCAGAAGAAGCGCAGTGTCCCCCAAGAGAATCCCTCACTTAGGGACTCCGAACAAACCCAATGCGGCATAAACAGTTCACTTTACCTTTAGATCACATACCGTCTAGATACAAGAGGAGAAGATGTCGTTGATCGCTCTGTTTGTTTAGTTGTTTCGGATAGTTTTTTTTATTCAATTTTAGAATCTGATACAATAAAATTACTAAACCAAGGCCAGCAATACAATCACTATATTAGCCAATATAAGAGTCTACTCAGAGCACTTCAGATATTTCCCCTTTCCCATACGACTTGTGTGAGCTTCTTTTCCTTCTCCCTTTGCGCGACGTGTCACCTTACGCTTCCTCGCCCTCTTTACCTCTCGAGCCTCCGCGGCACGACGTTCCACCTCCTTCTTTGTTTTGCGTTGGGCATCTTGCCAACGCTTTTGCTTCTCCTCTTCCTCTGCTTCGTGCATGCGGCGTGCAAACACTTTCCACCTCCACAACATCTCACGCATTAGTTGTTCCTCATCTTATTTCGATTGGGTACTGTCCACCCACTGTATATAGTCACATATAGGTGGGGGAGACAGCATGCAAGTTTAGTTAATATTTGTGATGCGTGATAAAGTTTGGCATGTTGTAAGAAATACAGATATGTGCGACTTTTACTGGTGGATGACGGTCATAAGGGCCAACCTTCGTAGGCTCATGTTCATAATTAGCACACGTAAAGAAAATCATTCAAAAGGTGTACAACATATCTTTCGACTTCATAAGCCTGCAGCGATCTTGGCACCAACAAATAGGAACTTCTAAACTTTTGGGCACATCAACCCTCATCTTATCCTTCGGCATGTCATCACCAGATGAAGCCATTCTTATAATATTTTAACATGAGTGACATAACATAATAATATCATAACTTTAATAAAGGAAGATAAAAGCTGCTAATTCAAATATTAAGAATTTCTATATTTCTTATAATACTGACATGAAATAACAATGTCATAACTTTAACTAGAAGTTCAAATCTAACTATAATAATATCAAAACAAAAATCACCTGCGTTTCAAGAATTAGACGAGATCTACAACTTCTTCTACTTCTTCGTCTGTTGACTGCACTTTCCAAAGTTTCAAAATCCACTTCTTATCTTCCCGGTTTTCTCACTTCTTCTATGCATGCGAGGGAGGAACAATGGGCAGCCGAGAGAATTTACGCTACGCTTGGAGCTGTGCAGGATGAGATGTGAGGAATCGAGAGTGTGGTTTAAATAGAATGAGAGGCACGAGAATGGGAGAATGGGAGCACGCAGCAAATGGGATGGTGAGAAAGGCACAACGCTGAGTTTAAAACGACAGCTCTCGGATGCTTCAATAGTTCCGACACAATAAGACATGGTGTAGCACACCCGGTTTTAAGGCCGGACACGTCATTTGTGATTACCGTACTGGTCCCTGGATCAGTAGCCAGTACGCACAAATATTTGATAGCATCCACATACAATACCGAATTCTTATTACACGGTTAGACCATTATGGTCGCGGTTCGATACATGGCCTATTGGCCGAATAAAACAGCAGCGGAAAACATAACGAAGTGGATAGCCCATCGGCTTGCCGACCCAACAGGCAGCTGACTGGGGAAAACGTCCTAACCCTCGGCCTCGCTGTCACCTTCTTCGTAATCGGGGTCTTCTTCCTCCTCTGGCCAATTCAACAAGCCAGGTGAGTACATTGAATGTACTCGCAAGCAATCCCCATTGGGGGAATATACGGCTATATTTCATGCAGGAATATTTCAAGGGATAGCTCTAACCTATGTTGGCAGTTGTGCGGAAAGGTAAGTTCTGGATTTGTAAATACGGCATAATAGATTGTAAAAGCAGTTGGAAAAGCTGGTAGCAAATCAACAGCATCCCATCACATCCCTTCCTTTCTCAGCTTGTGCGGTAAACACCGCTAACACCTCACGACCTATTACCTGATAGCCTCCACTCACCGTCAATGGCTCCGCCCATCAAACGGTGGCTTCACCCTATCAGATAACTAGGCTTTCCACCACCCCACCGTATTCCGGTCCTTCCCGGCAATACGGCGGACTACTTCGGCAATTTCCTCGCCACCGACACATGGCCTAAATTGCCCAAATCTGTGGACACATCATGCCCACGTCCTTAATCCCTTTGCCCAACGTTGGCAAACAAAACTTAGTCTAGCATGGGTGTGGCTGTGCCAATTCATGTCCATAACCGAGGACGCGGCTATTCGAATAGATTTTAACCCTCTGCAGAGGTGGTACGGCTTTACCCACAAGATGTAGGTCACCCTGGGTATACTTCGCGATGTATACTGACAGGGCTATTACAACGAGACCTTTCGCCTGCTTTCATACTAGAGTCGGACCCGCTAAATGAGTCTTACCCCAACTCCGATTGTGCCCAGGCAGCCTGACACCACAATACGGAGAAAAGCTCATCTTTGTGTCGAATCCTCATCCCCACGCCTTGGCCTCACTTATCTAAGAATATTGACTCAAATAGCGTCGTGAGAATTCTCTAGGGGCCCAATGCACTACCTAGCACGTACTTCTTACTTCCCACGGGTCCGAACCCTAGTATTAGGCGGGTTACCGAGTCAAGTCCTTCCCATAAAGGACATGTGGACGTACGGTGGGGGAACTGGTTTAGCGGCACGGTGGCTCGGTCCTTAATTGATTCGAGTAGGACTCCAGGTCATCATCGATCACCGAATAGCCTCCAGCTACTTCGTCTCCCTTCGAACCACCTTACTTCCTACCCGAATCCAAATCATCTCCATCTCCATTTTGGGTTTTGGCAACATTTCATTTAAAATCACCGCGGATAACATATGCTATCCGCGGGTTTGATATTCCCATCCCCGGTTTGAAAACAAAAGTTTAATTTTAACTATAGCAGGGCTAAGCATTGGCTATTGCCTATAACCTTAGTATATCGTCGGTTGGAAACCGACCGACGGATCTCTAGGGTTACAAGGAATCGGACATTCGACCCTAGTCCATATGCATCTATCGGACATAATTACTTCTACATAAAATACTGTTTATAACATAGCATGCATATTTCGAAATCAAAATAAATATACTTCACAATTATAGGATGCGAAATGGTCAAGGCGGGAGATTGCTTGCCTGGGAGTTCCTGTTCCTGTTCCTGAGGTGGGGGTGTTCCTGGATCGTCCTGACGCACGTACTTCACTCCGTGGACTACGCGTCGAAATAAAACATTGAATAAAGAGCAATCCAACAATTCAAGAAAATCGAACAGCATGCATGACGGAATAAGTGATGGATAGCAAGATGAATTAAAGAGGGTACTTGCCCTCGGACGATCGAGTTGAGGTGTAGGGTTTCGGTCGGCGATTTAGAAAAGGATTAATGTGTAAGGAGCTAGGTTCAGGGTTCGACCCTACGACTTCACGGTTTAGGTTTAGGAAAGCAGCAAATGACAGTGGCGATGGTTATCTACAAAATGGTTACATAAAATGACGATGTATTTTAAATGGGGAAATTGCTCTCGCTAAGTGTTAAGCTAATATAATTGGTTCAAACGAGTTCTGGGGTCGCTGATGGTTTATTTCCACGAGATGGACACGAACATAGCTATTCCAAGATTTAAGAATGCGTACAAGTTGCATACGTGAGTTAACTGGTTAACAAACTGCTCTATTTTTTTTATTCTCTAATATCATATGCATAAATGCCTAACTCCTAACCATGCATTAGCCTTAACGGGAAGGATTAAACCTAGGACTTCAGGATGAACTAAAGAATTTGGATAGGTGACAGCCGGCCACTAGAGTGAGCTAAGGATTAGCACTAATGCTAAAAGGCTGAATTAGAACTAATGCTTAAAACGTGCTAAACAGAAAATTTACTTAGTGAGTTAATTAAGCTACTGGGGTTTAGGGACCGGCGAGCTGGACAAGAAAAACAGAAAAAGAACAACATGGACTTGAGGCTGTCGGTGGATTGGCTTAGTAGAAAAGCTGCACTAGTGAGTTAAAGGAGCTGGGAAAAAGAAAGGAAATTGCTCCAACACGCTACAGTGTGAACCAGAGCTAAATGCTTGCATGCAGTCCACGGTTGCTATTGAGCTGAAAAATGAGAAAAATGGCCACACATGCTACAGTCAACCAGAGCTAAATGAGCTGGGAACAAATAGCAGGCGTGCTTCGGTTGCTAGCAAACGGAAGAATAGAAACAAAAGAAAAGAAGACAGAGAGAGAGTGGCCAGCGGCGCTCTAGGCTGGGCTTACTCGGCGGCGAGCTGGAGCTGGGTCCGGCGGATTGGGAAGGACGGCGGCTCCCTTGTGCGGCCCGGCTCCTCTGATGGCGAGGGGCTGCTCGGTTCCCTGCTGCTGGGCGGAGGCGAGCTCAGCTGCGGCAGCTAGGGCTGGCTTAGGGCGGTCGGAAGCTGGAGGTCCGGTGGCTTGCTGGTTATGGCTGGTGCTGTGGAGCTCGGTTCAGCTGCTACTGCTACCTTGGTTGGTCGGCATGGTTAGTAACTGAGCTTGGAGTGTGAAACAGAGGAGGTGGTGGGGAAAAGGAGTTGAGGAAGAAGAAGATGGGCTCGGCTGTGAGGATTTGGAGGGGCGACCGGAGAGCAAAGCCTGGGGAAGGATGGGCGCTCGGCAGTCCTTAAATAGGCGGCGACGAGCTGAGCACGCGCGACCACTGCTCCAGGGGAGGCGACGGCTCGGCGAGGGTGTTAATGGCGGCCTGGGCTGGTGCAGAGGCGAGGACAGCTACTGAGGAGCGGAGGGACGTCTCAGGCATGGGGGTGGTGCTCGGACAAGGCTCAACGGCGGCCTGGCAGTGAGGAGTGTCAGCGGACGCGTCCAAAGCGACATGGACGAGGCGCGGCTGCCCTGGGGCTTCCTCGAAGCGTCAATCCATGTCAGTGGGGTTGTGGAGGCTTGACCGAGAGCTTTGCAAGCGTGGCCAGAGAAGGGAGTAACATGCGTGGACAGTCTATGCATGCCAAGAGTGACAGGACATGGCTTTCAACAGAGGGGAGATGGAGACGTGAGCTCACAGTGGATTAAATGGGATTAGGACAGGTGAGGCAGGGTTGATTGATCGCTCACTGAGTTTTGGGCAGCCCTGGCAAAGTAATGTCTGCTATTTAACGCGAGTTGTCATTCGGGACGGAGGTGCTCGGTGCTTGCCACGCTGGATTTCTGTATACGACTTGTTCATATTTTTATATATTCGGACTCCTGGAACTGAGGGGAGTGTTGTGGGATTCTATCGGAATTCTCAGAAGGTTAAATATAGGGGTTGCAGTACAACGCCCAAAGTTGATCGAAGATTTAATATTTTGGTTATTCAAGATTTTTACAAAGGCCACTTATATTTTATGTTATAATTAGGTCAAACCTCTTGTTAGGGCTTTTACGGAAATTTATTCGGGATTTTTGGGCAGACCGGGGAGAGATAGATTTGGCGATAGGGTTTTAGCAAGAAAAGAATTAAATACGGAGAAAAGGGGAAATCGGGGTCGAACCAGGGTTTCGGAGTGCGGCAAGGGATGGGGTGAATGGGAATGTCTCCGGAGTATAGAGACGGTGCTTGGAAACAAATGGCGAAGAGTTGCCGTAAGGGCATCGCCGGATTTCGATCGAACGGGGAGAGAGAGAGGATTTCCGGATTAGGGTTTTGATCGGGAGATTCCGAGAGGGAAAGATTAGGGATAATGCATGCATGAAACGTGCAAAGTATTTCCTAATATGCAGGATGTCATGATTTTATGCGGTTTAGAAAATCAGGGCGTGACACATGGCCGGGTCTAATCGCAACAGCGTAAACACTGTGGGATTTCTGTGCACAGAACTGCGGGGATTTTGAGGAGCACTGATTTCGCGCGGGTGGGGGGGCGCGTGAAAGTGCATCTAGTGCCCCTAGTGGATTTTGATGATTAATGACAAACGATTAAGGGACTAATGGTTTACTAAGTGTACATAGGTGATTAGTCCCCAAGTGATTGGTTTAACCAGTGAATGTCGACCCCTAAAAATTGATGTTGAAAAAATGTTTGGATCTAGAAAATTAGTGGAGATTTTCTAGTGTTTATATGATCAAAGATCATTTGAGTCTATAGGACAAGCCGCCTATTAAGAGGGGTCAGATAGTTATGATATAGGAAGGATCTTCTTAAGTGCTCAGTCTAAATCTCTGAAGAAATCATTTGAAATCTCTTTCTGAAACACAGACAGTGACTCTCGGTTGTACCGGTTTGAAGAATCGGTTATATCAGGATTGGCCTCTATTGCAAGGTTTGAGGACTCAGTTATCTCAACCTTCAAGAGCTTCAATTGCGGCGTAACCGGTCTTGAATCCGGTGCTGTCGAGAATGGTTTCTGTGTTAGAGAGTTAGGAAACCCTGCCGCTTAGGGTTTACCCTAGTTTCATATTCCGAAAATCGGTATGACCGGTCTGAAGACCGGTGCTACCGGACTTCTGATACCTTAGACCAAATTCTGTTCGTTTGTCTGCGGTCGCACCGGTTTCGTATCCGGCTGCACCGGGAATCTTCTCTGGACTTAGGTCATTTGTTGTCCTAGTCTAAGTCGCATTCTGAGTTGTCTGTGGTTGTACCGGTTTTGTATCCGGCTGCACCGAGAATCTCTTCTGGACTTAGGGCTAAGTTCGTCTCAGACTAAGTCCCATTCTTTGTGTATTTGCGGTTGCACCGGTTTCGTCTTCCGGCTGCACCGAGAATCTGTTCTGGACTTACGTCTTCCTAGTGAAGCGGTAGTACCGGGCTATGTTTCCGGCTGGACCGTTTTTCTTCTCTGTGGAGAAGAACGTGTCATCTCTTCATACCCGGCACAACCACCCTCAAAGTTGGCACTACCGGGAATTGCCTCTGGAAATTGTTCTGATGAGTACATTCTTCAATTCCGGTGTGACTGCGTTTCCTCCGGATCTACCGCCTTTGTGGTGAAGCATTTCGCTGTGTATCTGATATTCTTCAGATCTGACCATTGGTTTGAATCCCGGTGCTTCCGGGTTTGTCTTCCGGTTGCACCGAAAAGAGCATCTTTATGCCCAACGACTCTTTTCCGCAGAACGGCTATAAATAGCCCCCGACCCCCTGCGGGCTCGGGAGGACACTTAGCGTAAAAAGACATTCTCTCCACTGTGTGTTTCCTTTCCTTTTTGACTCCTTTAGATCTACTTTGAGGGAGAAAAGCCTTTGAGAGATTTGAGACTTGGATTGAGCATTCGAGCAAGAGCTTCTTCAAGCCTAGCATATCTGACTTGTTACTCTTGGAGATCTGGCATCTCCTAGCCGGCTAGGCGTCTTGGAAGAGCTCCAACTTGTGGATCCGCCTCCAAAATTTGTGAAGGTCCGGGGATCACCTCAATATCCACCACGAGTGTTTGAGCAGATCCTGAGTGGACATAAGCTCAAGGAGAAAAAGGTAAAGACTGTGTGTCTTCGGAGCTAGGTGCTCAGCCTCTTCAAACGAAGACGTAGAGTTATTGCCAATAACTTGAACTTCGGGTTAAATCCTTGTGTCTTCAATTCTTGCTCTTTACTTTAGGTTGTTCTTCAATTGAGTTGAATCTTGTTTGTTTCCTGTTGTTTCATCTATAAATTGCTTCACCTTTTACATGCTAAGCAACTAATTTGTTAAAATTTGATAATATCTTATTCACCCCCTCTAGTCGATAAACCTTAATCTTTCAGTGCGATAGGTACCTCGTGCGGGCGGAGGGTAGGTCAGACTATTTGGTGGGGAGGGGGGAGAGGGGGCACAGCAGGGCACAACCATAGATCCCGAGTACAACAAGAGGCTTACTTTGACTTTGAGTTCTGCCGGGTCTATCATTGCCATTGACCGTCATAGAGGAGCCAAATCTGGCTTTTGTCCCCATGACCAGGATCCATGGGTGACGGAGTAGCTGGCAGGCAGGAGCAGGAGAGGCGGTGTGCGTAGCTAGCGCATGGTTTGGTCTCGCGGGTGTCAGTGTTTCCTGGGATGGTGGCGCCGGCGTCGAGAAAAAACTCATCAATTCCCGGGCTGCTCGTAGCTGGCTGACTTCACTCGTTTTCTGGGGCCGGTTTCGTTGGGTGCTGCGCCACCGCGGCATGGAAGGAGCCGCACGCCGACGGCATGTGCCCGGCCGGTCGGGGCTACTTGATAGTGACAGCAAGCAAGCACGCACCGTTCCTGGTCGAGGTCCGAGGATCGAGGCAGAGCAGACCACTCTCTCCACTGCACATGGTCCAGGTTCCAACATGCCGTGTCCTCTTCGCGACCATGGGGCCCGTGCCACGAGCCCCTCTCTCTCTTGATCGCTGTCTTTGCGAAGTCTTTGCATCGACCTTGCATCATTACAATCTCGGCCTCATTTTAATATACTAAAAGTTTACAATAATTTTTTATTAAACTTTTGTTCATAATTTTAAATTAAATCTCAGACGATAAAAAATTAACAAAACTGTTTATTTATTCTACAAGGATAATACATAACATGAAGACATCTGTTTTCGAAGATGGGCCAATGTTTTTTTTTCTAGAATTAGTGTAGATTACCATAAAGACGTGTGCTTGTTGAGTTGTACTATATAATATAATCTCTTCTATTGCTGTTTCCGTTAAAAAACAGGTATCATTTTTGCTCTCTCTAATATTTCTCAAAATATATGTCCTTTCTAGAATTAGTGAGATTACCGTAAAGCCGTGTGCTTGTTGGGTTGAACTATAGAATCTGTTCTATTGTTGTTTCCGTTAAAAAAACATGTCATTTTTGCTCTCTCTAATATTTCTTAAAATATATGTCATTCTACATTTAGCCATTCTATTTCTATTTTATCTTTCATTGATGCGAAAAAAATAGATAAGTATTATAGAAGTAGTACTGGTAGCGCTATTATTTATTGTCTTGGGGAAGAAAAATAGATGGACATATAAATAATTTAAGGGCAATATTGACATTTCACTTAAACTCTTAATTTTTGTGCCCAACTCTAAAATGACATCTAGTTTGAAACAAAGAGAGTATATATATACACACGGCGGGTTAACCTAAACAATGATATGATACTAAAATTTTCTAAAAAAACAAAATATCTGACTATTAATCTGATGGATCCTACTTTATTGATTAGTGTACCACAAACCATAGATCTATACATCCGTATCTAAATAAATCACGACTAATAGATCTTCATAATTGCACCTAAACATATTACGTCGATAGTTCTTTATAACTATGTCTACACAGACTATAGATTGTAGTTGTAATTAAACAAATCAAAACCGACAGATCTTCATAACTGTACCTAAAATAATCACAAAAATAGCCATTAGTATGGTGAATCCTTATAATATCAAGTAGACATAATCACCCATCTAGCGACCTAAACTTTAGTTACGCGTACTGACACAACATCATGCACAATTAACATGTCTGGCTTAGTACAAACAACCGAGTGGCCAGCTCGCGCTACAAATTTTAGTGTCGCGTATCGATCCAATATCACATATAAGTGACCCACCGAAAGGCTTAGAACTCAAACTCCATTTGTCCAAACTGATCTAAGATCATATACAAAATATTTATCTTTAATTTGATGTTCTTATAAATAGCATAATAATATATATCTATCTAAGTAGATGCACGACATACCGTACTAGTTTAGTTAGTTAAACTCTGCTAATTCTAGTAAAAGCTTTTTATCACATCTAAAAGAAGATGTTACGAACTAACGGGTATATCCAATTAGAAATGGATAAGTGATTGTACAAAGCTACCACGATACCCAATAAAGCCTAACTATATTGATATCACAACACAACATCTAAAACTAGTCTTCTCTAGACGATATCTGCAGACTAGCTATACTTTTTAGCACCGGCTAAAGCCCTTTACACTTTAACTCCGCTATTTTGAGTGACCCGTTACACGTTTTGCCATAAAAATGGTAACATGATTGCTCCATTAATAAGTATTATTAATTTGTTCGCCAATTCATTATTTGGGTTGGAATGAGAGATTCGATATATTATTTGAGCGGGATGGCTGGGTTGTTGAAATAATATTACTTCTAACAAGAAAAAATTTGCTAATATTTTGCCGTACTTACATTGGCATTGACTTTTATCTTGGTCATTACTGCAGTGTTTAGAAGCACGGGACATTGGAGGTCATGGCACGGCTTACGTTTTAGTTTCGGGATTTGTGTGGATTAATAAATTTCCAGCGGCTTTCTTTTATTTTTTTATATTCTTAGTGTTCGGTCGGAGTGAGTTAGTGGAGTATGTGATAAATTAGTGGTTGTATATATATAAAAGTGTAGAGGATAAAATATGTTCTTACCTACTGCATCGCTTTGTTTGCGGAAACAATGACAAAAGGAATGGAACAACATATATCAGATTCCAGACGCTAAAACTAGATGCATGTATCGACGCACGCAATGACAGCCATGAAGAGGAAGCAAAAACAATCGTGGATCGCAGCGTCCTGGAACGGGGCGGACGTTTTGTGGCGTTTCAAACTGAAAAACTCAAGCATGTGACCTACTGGCCGGCTTGCGCGCGTACTACGTACTTCCTGGACTAAGTCCAGGAGAGCCGTTGTCTTGGCCCCACCAGCGCGCCATGCTACGTACTAGAGTACTAGTGGTACAGCATTAACTTTTTTTTTGAGGGAACGTACCGCATTAACTGTTACTCCTACTTGAAACATTCGATCCGGCCATAAATGCCGTATCCACCCGCCCCGGCCCGTCGGATCCATTGCCGCTAGGTAGATACAGATCGATCGTGCCGTGCAAGTGCCGTCTTATTACCGTCAAAGCACGTCGTCAGATATCGTCCGATGGGCCATACAGTAAGGAATAAATCAAAACACAAAATCGATGCGAGAATATAGAGTGCTGTCATTTTTTATTATAACTATTCTTACGAGTATAAAATTCCACCTTTATATTTATAGCCAGGGTTTATTAATAACCACGTGAGCTCTAAGGGCGGGACGCGCCGGTTGGCCACCTCCTACGAGGTCCGGTTTTATAACATCATTTTGGAAGTTACTATGGAATGCTCATGCATCATTAAAATACTAGAAATCTCAGTGAAAAAAAATTAGAGAAATAATACAACATTTACTCATTTATAGAACTCATCAAAGAGAAAAGTAGTACAACCATCTAAGTTTGATTAATCTCTAGTCGATTTAATCAGTGAATGATATTTAACGTAATCTTCACCATTATCATATCGTTTGTTTAATTCTTTATTCAGGGATTGCTCCCCTTGAGTTCTGCACATATACAAGGTGAATTTCTATTCGAGCTAAGCCTTTAAGAATTGTTGTTCCAATCTACGTCCTTGTTTGTAGATTATATTTCATAGAGAAACGTTAGATATTTATGAGTAAATCAAATTATGAGCTTTCATATTTCAAACATGATAATTAAAGTTCATTTTGTGTTTACCTCCCTTCGAAATGACTCATTAAATTCTTCATATCTAACTTATATAGTAGAAACACTGTAGGTGATATTATACGTAGAATACGATTAGAAAATAATAATTTAATCTTTATGATTCTCTTCTCACAGTTAGTTCTAAAATTCTAATATGGTTTTTGAGATGGAAGAAAAAGAGAAAATAGTTGAATCTAGTTGAGCATCTAATTTCCTTATCACTCCTGAAGATTAGCGTCTTCGTTTGAAGTTCCGGTTGCATAAGGGCAGTCCAAATGCTCCACCTCAGCTGTCTCTTAATCTATGCCACCTAGACAAAAATCTTATGTGGCGAGGTAATTACGGAGGAGAGAGAAAGAAGCTGTCTCTTAATGTAGAGATAGCTCTTAGCGATGTAATTGATGCAAATTAACTCTTAAGTGTTCTCATGTGGCTTATACCTATACTACTATGTACTAGAGTTATGTCACAACCCATACTACTATGTACTAGAGTTATGTCACAATCAGATTATAAGATTAAAATGATAGTGTTGATCATAAACTATAATAAATAAAAGCATTTTAGAGATAACACTAAAATATAAAACATTGAGAAGGTTGTATCTAACTAATTATTTAATATAATAAGATACAACTTAAGAGACAATACATCGGGAGTGCCCTACCGCTTATCTCCGACGGCGGTAATACATTAAGGTTTTGTCACGAAATATACCCCAACGCCGATACTCGATCCATTGGTGGTCGTGCAGACAAGTAGACATGCTGCATGGCAATTGGATGCACATCTTAGTACAGCTTGCATGCAGGCATGTGTTCGTACCCCGCCGATCGATCGGTTATATGAATACGCTGTGTTCGGCGTGACACTATTTCCTGCCGCCACAAGAAACATGCATGCATGGATGGCCTTCAAGTTGCAACCTGTCCCTTGCCTGCATGCAGCCCTGCACTGGCAGGACGTGCATACAGACACAAGTCGATCGAAGGAGTAATTCACGAACTCGATCGATCGATCGGCAGGAAATTCTTACTCCTTAGTACTCAACTGATCTGACGGAACACGAGCCGGCACGCGGGGATATAAATAAATGGGAACGTCACGAGATGCCCGCCCTGTACGTACGCATTCATAACGAGTCAGCACTCGATCGATCGCTCGCAGGTCACAGCACAAATTCATTCTCTGCAGAGTTCTTTCCGAGCTGCTAAGCAAAGCAAAAGCGAGCGATGCTGATGCTGCTGCTGCTGCTGCTGCTGGAGTTGGCGCAGATCAGGTGTCCCACCACGGCGATCGGCAACCCAACGGTTCTCAGCGGGACGTCACTTTGCGGTGCCTACCTGCTGTTACTACGTCTCCAGATTTCCAAGCAACCGAATTGGGCTCTTGCTGGCTGGATCAGCTCCGGTTCATGTACAGATTCAGTAGGATCTGTGTGTTGGACCCGCCGGACAAAATGAAGTCGACTGGCCAGCCCAGGCCTTTTCAAATCGACTGCTATGCAAAAGTTGTCAGATCTTTCCCAGCCAGACAGGCTTCCGATCATCTTAATCGCAGGGACAGTTCAGCCCATTAACATATGCGAGTCCAATGCTCTTTTATTGACAATAATCCTTATTCTTAAAAGTTCTATATGGAGCGAGTAATGAGATAAAAAATTAATAAATCATGCCTTCCACCTTTCTGCATATATATTATTATTATCCACATCACCACGTAAATAATATTTTTGTAGAATTCTTTTTTAAGTGTAGCATTGCTCTTTTATCGGTCTTGCAACCAAGTATCAGAACTGGCCGCATGCTTCTAGTTTTCCTTTTTCTCCACCCACCCGTAATAAGAAAACGCAGCATACCCTTGGCCATAAGGCCCCTCCCAATGCTCCAACTTAGACTGGTGCTAAGACATGCCACATAGGCAAGAAGATAATGTGGTGGGGTAATTAAGAAGGAGAGAGATAGTTTTGGTGTCTCCAGAAAGAAACGATGTTAAGCGCGCGGACCTATGCAAAACACCAATGTGGCATCTATGTATTGGAGAGTTTAGTTGCTAAACAATTAAATAAAGGAAGTTTAGCTACAAAACGCTAAGCACCTATGCATTGGGGAGTTTAGTTGCTAAGTCCTTTCATGCACTTAGCACCTCATCTAAGCACCTGTGCATTGGGAGGGGCCTAAGGGTCTAAGTGCGAACTTTTTCTTTCTCTTTTGCCTTTCTTTTCTTTCTTTTTCTTTATTGAGTTTCCTTTGTTTGTTTTTTGTTATTTTTCATTTTGTTATGGAATATTTTTTTCAACATTAAACTTTTTAAAATGTCTAGCGAATAGTTTTTTGTCCACCTTTATATGAGATTTTTTCTGATAGTCGTTTCTACACGAAAAGAAAAGATTAGTACAAGTAAGTCTATCAGGTTTGATTTGCACTTTGAAACAATTTTGATGAGTTAGGTGGCCGGTTTTTTGAAATACGTGGACACTTTTTATGGATGATAGAACATATTTTGAAATATAAATTTTGTGATCTATTGGAATAATTTCCACGAGTTACGTGAATATTTTGTTTGATATATATGAACAATTTCACGAACAGTGAAGAAATCTCATAAACTGTAGGAATAAATCCTAAAAACTGATTTAACATTTTTTATCTTGTACCATAGGATGTTAAGAATACATTCTCTTATACATATTTTTGTAAACGTGAACACTTTTTATGGATGGTGGTGGTTGCTTAATTCCCGCTTAAAGCGGGAGAAATACTTGACCATGTTTCACTTTGACCAGTAGAATCGATAAAATTTTCTAAATATGTAGTTCAATTATATTAAAATAGTTTTGATCTATTTGTCCAAATAAATACTTTTGTTAGCATGCACTTCCATACCATTTGATAAGCGTATTAATGCAAAACAAATAGTCAAAGTTCAACTCTAAAAACAGTGCATAGTCAAATAGAGCCAGGTATTTAGGAACGGAGAGAATATATTGGCTTCGGAGGGGCCAATTTACTAATACCGGGCGACAGGGGCTAAGAGCCAAAGACAGCCATTTTTTCCCGGCCTTAGCGTGCAGTTTGACCTGGCAAACTGATATGAATTATGAGACGGTATGTTGCAGAAGGCTGCGCATTGTTATGCATGTGCTTTCTTCAAAGAGATATTTAGGAGCAGCAGCTGAAGTTTCTCTACACGCCCACGCGATGATGCATCGGAATACCGGGTTGGCCACCATCCATGTGAAATATGATCCCGAAGCCCCCGGTTTTCATCAGGTCGGTATGGAGTCACGCACGCTGTTGGTCAGGAACTTTGGAGCATCCATCGCATCCGCCCAAACACTCACGCAAATTATGCTCCCCCATTTGTGCCTTTGTCCATTCTTTAAACCATAAACAATTCTCCGGTTTCAAAAAATAAACCATAAACAATTCAGACAGCCATAAACAATTCAGGCAATTTGCACACGGCCTTCAATTCTCTCTGCAGATTGCAGGGTCAGGAGGTAGATAGATAGAGCAATTCGCATACGATTCTCTCCGGGTCCCCGCAATCATGCGCCCGTTAAAAACTCTTAGGTCCTCACCTCGAAACTCTTCTCTGTAGCAGTAGAAATCTAGGTGGTGTGGTCTGCTCCTCCTGCCGTACGCAGTGCAGTGTCCTTGAGATGAGTGGTAGTTGCCATGGCCCATGATTGGAGCAGCGGCTTCTCGAGCTGATCGACTCGCCAACTTACCGCGCATGCAAAGCACGTACTATAATGCAAGGCACTTGTCACTGTCGCCTAGCTCGCCACATACTGGCCCGCCCATGCGTATCTCTGCAGCACTAGGATAGATCACATTGATTTGATTGATAGATATACATGTGTGTAGATGTATAGGCAGGCCACTGCACAGTGCGCCACCATGTGCCATGTCCAGCTTAGCAACAAGAAACCACCACACAACTAGTTGCATCGCATGCCAGTATGCCACTACTACTCAGCTCAGCTCACTTCTTGATTGCCTAAAGGTTGGCTGTACGCCGGTGCCAGTGCCCCTGCCCCTGCCGAGCTGCTATATAAATATGGAGCTAGCAATGGTTCCCACCACTCTTCAGCTCACTCTTGTGCAACTGACACGATAAACAACCAGCACCAGCTCAGCTCAATCTTGTTCACTGGAAGATCGATGGCGCCGGCGGGGAAGCTGTACCAGCTCATGGCGAGGCTGCACCTGGCGAGGAGCCGGTCGTCGTCGGCGGACGTGCCAAGGGGCCACTTCGCGGTGTACGTCGGGGAGAGGCGGAAGCGGTTCGTGATCCCGACGGCGTACCTGAGGCACCCGTCCTTCGTGGTGCTGCTCAAGAGGGTGGAGGACGAGTTCGGTTTCGACCACCGCCCCGGAGGCCTCACCATCCCCTGCTCCGAGGGGGACTTCGCCGACATCGTCGGCGGCTGCTCCTCGGCCGAGCGCTAGCTGATCCCGACACCGGCGTCGCCGCATGCTTCGGCCGGCCGGCCCCAGGACAGGAGTGCCCGGTTGAGCTGATTAGATTCTAATTCTAATTAAGACAAATACATTTGTTTTTAGTTGAGGAATAATTCTTCGTGGAACGTGCGTAGTACTGTAATTAATGTACTATTGGGTTTGCTTGAGCTCTGTGAAGATAAAACGGGACAAGTAAATTCAGCTCTTCTCATCTCGTCAGAGTACAATTTTCTCCAGATGTTACTAATCTTAGCCATTTTTACCCATCTTTGTGGTTGCGCGCCGTGCACTGTCTCTGAACTGAAGCAAGATCACCTGGGTTTTAGAAAGAAACATTTGGATGACGAACCATGAGATAGGCAATGTGCTGTAAGATCATGGATCAGTAACAGTTTTTGGACAAATCTTACGGTACGTATCTCAGTGGCTATCTGACAGAGAGATCGACGCATGTCGCACGAAAATTACAGGGATAAGAACATTGGAGAATCGAGCCAAATACCTGCAGGCATCGGCCATTCGGCCTGACAAAAGTAGCAGAAGCTTCACTGCTTGAGGAGCGCAGCATTGGGATTTGGGGCAGACACACAATGGGAGGAGCGGAGGATATCTCTCGAGCAATCACGATCGTCCATCTTTGAACGGACTGTTCACGTGATTCTCCCTTGAAGAACAGCAACCGTGTGTTTCCAGATGAACGGTGGTCTAGGCCGCTGAGAAAACTGATCGCCGACATCATTTGGCGATCCAACTACTTCTCTCGGCCATCCATGCATGTCAAGTCAAGCAGATTAAATTAAATTCAGTTCAATGATCACTGCAGTAGAGAACTGTAACTGCATTACTCAGTACAGTGACAAAATGTTCTGCACTCTACAACTGTTGTTCTCATGCAATGATACCGCACAAGGAGAACTTACGACCAGAGTGCACTATCCAACTCGTCTTCATCACTCATCTTTATCAGCTAAAATTCTCTGCATTGGCTTTGATGTACACACTGATATTGAATCATACATGTGTATTATAGTAGCAGCTTGATTGCAAGGGGCAAGGAGTAGACATCCTTTGCCCCGGTGCTCGTTGAATGCCATGCAGGGCACTGAATACGCAACGGTTTCGTGTAGACTGCAGAGGGGTCTCAGATTCAGGCTCACTAACTAAACTTGGCAACTGAACCTAGTAATGGCTCATGTGAACTGATCAACCGAATTCTCGAGTCTCCGCGTGACTATATATACTACAGAACATGTCAATACTGACGGGCCAAAAACCCAGATTAATGACGGGTTTTTGACCCGTCAGCAACTAAAGGTCAGTAATGACTCGTATTATTAGTGACGGGTATACCCGTCACTGATAAAGGTCATGTGACGAAAAGTCATCACGGACAGGTAGAAAAAGTACCCGTCAGTGATGACTCTACCATCACGGACGGGTAAATATTTAACCCGTCAGTGATGACGTTTTCAGAGGCGCAAAAAAAAGCTCTACCCGGGCACTACCGGGTAGGTTTCATTAAAACAGCTATAACTTTTACATACGGTGTCCGTTTTGGGTCCACGACCACTCAAAATAACTATATCGACGAGGCGCATCTAAAAAATATACTCGTCTTTAGACTTGTACAATTTTTCACCTCCAAATTCGGCATCTAAGACTGACTTTTCCCCCTCCGAACGGAACATCGCCTCTTCCGACCCTCCGTTGAACTTCTTCCCGAGCTCCAAATGCAGTAATCTTTGCGGATTCTGAACCGTGAGGGAGTACGAGAAAAAATCTTAAAAATAAAAAAAATTCACTCAAATTCGGCTTCTAAAACTGACTTTTGCCCCGAACGAATAATCGCCGCTATCGAACCCTCCGTTGAACTTCTTTCTGAGCTCCAAATGCAGTAATTTTTGTGGATTCCGAACCGTGAGGGTGTAGAGTTGCTACAAAAAATAAAAAAGTTAAGCACTAGTATAAATTAAGACTCGGGAGGATCTTCCTTACCTCGAATCCAGCTGAAACTCCCATATAAAGCTCGACCATGTTCTTACGGGGATGGTGACGTGAAGAGGATATGCTCCCTTGTGACCGATTTGGACAGGAAGCTAGGATGAGAGGAGAGGAGGAGAAGGGTGGAAGGAAGGAGAGGAGGGTGAAAGGGAGAAGAAAAAAATATGGATCTGGATCTGCACTGAGGGGCACTGAGGTGAATTATATACCCCGCGGGATTCTAAAATTTTGGGTTTTAAAATTTCGGAGTTGGCGGGATTCACATCACGGACGGGTCTCTTTTTAACCCGTCAGTGATGAGTGACGGGTCAGAAAACTACCCATCTGTGATGACAAAATTTTGGATTTTAAAATTTCAGAGTTGGCGGGATTCACATCACGGACGGGTCTTTTTATTACGCGTCAGTGATATGCTCGACATCACTGATGGGTTTTAATTTTGCCCGTCTGTGATGATGTTTTCATCAAAACTCGTCACTGATGGTTTATGGTAGGGTCCAGAATGACGTTTTTTATAGTCGTGATAATACGCAGCTCCAATTGTCATTTGTCAACTTGGCATTAAGGGACAAGTAAGCTGTATGGATGATGGTCATGGAGTCCCTGGATGGACGATGCCAATAAGAAAATGAGCAAGAATGCGCATGTAGGACTTGTCGATTGTCCACGGAGTATTTCTTTTCCCCGATTTCTCCTTTTTGATGGAGAACTTGTCGGAACCACATGGCATGTTTTTCTTGCAGAATGCATGCATGCATGATGCTGGTGTTTGCTTCAGGTTGCATACTTAGATATGGATTCCACTGTGCTGGTTAATAGCCCGATCACTTGCAAGTTGCAATCTAATTAATATATGGTGTTCACTTCAAGTTGAATGTGTGATTCAACACTGCTCCTATTCTCACAAAACTCTTTTAGTTGCATGGAAAGTTGGCAATCAGCCAAGAGATGATGCCTTATAAGATGTTAGACATTATAATTTTAATTTGTGGTAAAAATGTTTGATAAGCAGCGTTTGTAGTCCAACGGTTAGGATAATTGCCTTCCAAGCAATAGACCCGGGTTCGACTCCCGGCAGACGCATTTTTCCATTTTTTGGGTCCATGATGCAATAGACAGATATAGGCAGATAGAGCGTGGCATGTCAATCAGAAAATCCAGAATGGACTTGTTGTCTTTTACTGTTGAGGAGTAAAAATTTCCCCTCTTTACAAATATTTACAACTGTTTTAATGATAATCAGATTGGATCTATGCTCCTCCCACCTAAAATTTGCTCGTCTTTACTACTACCTCCATGTCACAGTGTAATATATATTTCACTGGTTTGTCATTTGAGCGAGTCTGTTTTACATCAAGGTCTGGTAGCTCAGCTGGTCCTTCTATATCGATACTAAGTAACCTAATGACAACCAAGATCATCTGGTAAACCCGCTAATATCTTGCAACAAAATGGGTGGCAATTCTGCTCCTAATACCTTCCACTCTCCTACCAGTTGATGCCACACTATTGGATATCTAGGCAGTGACCCGGGTGGTGAATGGATCAATTCGGACCCCCTACAGCATGTTTAGAATCAAAGTGCATCATCCGTAGCATGCTTGGGTGTCTTAATTAAATAATTAGTCCCAATAAACTAGAGCATCACCACTCGACAAACATAGGCCTGCACTAATCGTTTATCGTTGACGATAGCCGAAACGAACTGGACAGATTGTTTGTGCAAAATCGACTGAAAACCAACAAAATTTTAGATGAGTATTGTATAGCCACTCCCATTCAAAAAGGCCCCTACCATTATTATTCCATAGCGACAATGAGAAATCGGTGATGCCTGAAGATTTCACTGCGCGGGCATAAGTTGGCAGAAGTGCCAAGTGAGGCACTCGCAACCACTGAAGCAACTCATTGCTTCGTCACTGCAAGGGGATGTCAGGTTCAGAGTTTGATGTCATGGGAATCGAGGGAAGCTGCGTGAAGCTGTTCTTTGGCATGTCATCTGAACTCATCTCCAAGTGATCTGAAACACGCACCACTCACCAGCTTCGTATTGGAGCACAAGTTGATGTAGCTGCCTGCTTGGTAGTGTTCTTGAACAAGAAGAAGAGCGGACTCGAGGTGCATATAATAGGGGTTTCCCTTTTGTTTTTTTCCTCCTGATCATCGCCATCAAGAGCTTGATGGAGCCACATGGGATGTGTCTTGCACAAGCACAATCTATACAAGTGTTCGGTGAAAGCTCTGTGCATGGACTCTTTGGAAACAAGTCGTGTGCATGCATTAGGTTCATGATAATAATGGACGAATCAAAACGTCACTTGCAGGCAGGAATAAAATAGCAGACTTTGGTCAACCCAACCCATATTTTATCACACGATATACAAGCTAATTTTCAAAATTATTTTGAAAAAATTAGTAGTCGGAAGTTGCTGTTACTGTATGTAAAAGCGTCTGTAGTCCAACGGTTAGGATAATTGCCTTCCAAGCAATAGACCCGGGTTCGACTCCCGGCAGACGCAATTTTTTGCCGCACATACTCGGCATGGATCTTGAGCACATGCCTCATAAGTCATAAACCCCGTTCCTTTTTTCCTTTGATATTGTTTGTTCGGATGAATCTTATGTGCCTCCATCAGAGAACAAAAATGACATGATTCACTGTAAATTATTTTTTTTAAACAATAGTTCACTGTAATTCGTGCAGCTTGACGGCCCAGATATCTATCCTTCACACCGAATCCTCAAGTTCAGACGAACAAGTTGCCAGCAATGTGCCGGATCATGCACTTGAGCTCGCCAGCACCTCGCGTGTTCTTGCAACACAACCTCGCAGCATGGCTCGCTTCACCGGGATGATGAGGCGCCTTAGCTGTTCGATACTTCGATGATCACGCGCGCGCTCCCGACGCGATGCACATCGCGCAATTCATGGCCACAGAAGCAGATACCATGGACACGGATGCTGTGGGTGCCGAATTCTTGACGCCAGTAGGTGTCCTCTGAAATTTACTGTCTGAACCTCTGTAACCAACCACTCTATCCTTAATTTCAGTCTGAAACCTGAAGATCTTGGTTCCCGATGGCGCCTGTCAGGGGCGCAAACTCTGTTAATGTTGAGCTTTGGCTCCTTTGATCCGCCATTGCTGGTGTCAATGATTGAGTTTGAAATCCACGGTCAAGCACACGAGAATGGATGCCCATGCAGCCGTGTCCCTGACACATTGTACACGAACTGAATTGCGACGAACACTTGAGGGGTCCACGTCCATTTGTATCATCCACTTGTAGGCAGCAGCTGCGAGTTGGCGCAAGAACACATCACAAGCAAACCGGTCTCGCTGTGACGCGAACACACGACAGCCACCAGTTTCTTAATTTTAAGCGGGATCGATGTCGAAACGGCGACAGGACGATATTTTTCGCCGTGTCATGGAGCGTTGCTGCTTCTTGTGTAGAGTGTTGATGAACAGAAAGTTTCAGCAGATTACTGAAGACAGACATTAACTCAATCAGGAGATCTTACTCACCAGTTTTTGTCACTCCAACAATGCACTATCATATGATCATTAGTCCAGAACTACCTTTTTTCCTTTCTGAAATGCAAACTCGAAGACTTAGAGCACACATAATTGGTCACAAGAAACGTTATGAGAGTTCAACCAGAGACCATTTCGGTGTCCACATTAGCATTTAATTATCCGCATAAGTCAACTCAAGTGGGCACACTGATACACTGAACTAATCATAAAACCCGCATGCATAGAAGTTCGGAGTCATCCTAATGAGAAAGCAACAGATCAGAGAGTCGATCATGTGGCAATGTCTCTTGGTCATTCATAACGACGCACGCCCGGCCCCAGAACAGAAAAATAATTAACAATGCGAACTTGTTCATTAATTCTATTTCAGGAGGTTTAACAATTGTCAGTACACTGAAAAAAGGTACTAGTATATATACCAGCACACCCTAGTTGAGCTGTTGCAACCTGCAACATCAAACCACCATCCCTTCACACCACACCGACAGGTACTGCAAGAACACTTCAAAGCTTGCTAGCTATCTGTCTGCCATGGGTGGCAAGCTGCAGCAGCTGATGTCGAGGCTGCACCTGACGAACGGCGGCGGCGTGCCGAGGGGACACTTCGCGGTGTACGTCGGCGAGGAGAGGGCGCGGTTCGTGATCCCGACGGCGTACCTCCGGCACCCATCGTTCGTGGCGCTGCTCAAGAGCGCGGAGGAGGAGTTCGGGTTCGACCACTACGGCAGCTCCGGCGGCGGGCTCACCATACCGTGCTCCGAGCGCGACTTCGCCGCGCTCGTGCGCAGGCTGAGCAGCTCCTCGTCGTCGTGGCACTGATCGCTGCTCATTTCTCCATCCTGTTATTCCTTTGCTTCATGGCAGTCGTGTTACGTATATAGCTGTTTATACTGTCGTGACAAGCTTGCATGAGACAGAGGCTGCAAATCAAGGCAGGCATTCTGAAGCAGCTGGTGAGTACTTTTAATCTCGACGGTCCATGTTTCGATCCGATGGTCAACCTGAGTCAGTGTCATGCCCATCCGTCCCAAACGTATTACTGTTAGGGTCTGGTTAGAACACAAGAACACATTAATTTCAGACGATTTTTGCAGGAATTTTATAGAAACAACTGAATTTCTGTATGAACCAAAAAAGAGGAAGTGTCCTGTGTTGCAAACTGGGCCTGGTAATGTAAGGCTTTTTTTCTCTTTTCTTTGTGGGTCAGCGTCGCTTCAACATTCATTCATCGGGCTAGATGAGAGCCTGTCAAGGCTAACCCACTGCAGGCCCAGATAGGAATCAGTTTAGAATTGGGCTGAGAAGCCCGTGGCCATTCCCAGCAGATTACTTTGAAACGAGAGCTTAACTTTGAAGCCCACAGTTTAGCAAAGCCTCTTTAGGCCTAAGTATTGACCGTCGCTCTCCCTAAATAAAAAAAAAGTATACCGTCACATGTGGTTCATCCATGCACCGGACATTTGCTTTGTACCCAGAACCATTGCTTATATGAATGAAGAGTCCATACGATTCTAAGAAAAAAGGACAAAGAGTCCATATTATCCCTTAAAAAAAGGTTCATCCATATACTTGGACTACATTGTTGCGATCCAATAGATAAATGTCAATGTACTCCCACCTCCTCCCCCCCTCCTCAACAGATCCATCATTTTAACTAGAATAATATCACAAAACTATTTTAAAAAAGTCCAGTAAGACTATCAGATAACTACACTTTTACGTAACTACTTTATAAAACCACATTTTTTAGCATACCACTCTTTTATGTTAGAGTGTGGGCATAATATAGATGGAAAGAAAATGCCATAGTATAATAACCCCACGTTGCATAAGAATACTAGTGTGGCAATTTTGACACGACAGCGATGCAACAAACTGACTAACTTGTGTGGCAGGATGGGCAGAGCTGTTCCGAAAATTAGAAGTGTAGCTTTGCCCAAGTGTAACTGGCTAAGAAACGTGGATTTGGAGTTAATTGCACAAAACCACCGCAATTGGGGCTAGGGTTTCAGAAAGCCACCGGTTTTTATTTTTTTCTCAAAAAACTACCGGTCTCTGGACAGGCCGTTGCAGATTGTACTCTCGCTAACCGCTCGTTGACGCCCGTTCTGACCAGTGGGGCCCGCCCATCAGGCTGACGTGGCTCGGGGTAACGGCTCGCGGGCAACGGACGTTAGGCGGCTCGGTCAGGACCGTTAAGTAGCGATTCAGTCGGCCCCTTTACTCCTCTCCCACGCTTCTCTCTTCACTCTCCCGCTCGCTCTCACCTCCCGTGGCCGCCGCCGACTCACCCGTGCTCCGCGCCACGTCGGCGCCACCGCTGCTGCTGTCCGCCATGGTTTCCTGGAGTGATGGAAAGAGCAGCACTGGCGGCTTCAACTTGGACGAGGATGTGAGTCCTCTTCTCTCTGTTAGGGTTAGGGTTTGGGGAGATTTGGGGATTTTTTGTTTCGAGCTGTGATTAAATCGATTCTCCTCCTTGTGCTGGTCTCTTAGGTCCCCGACACCATCTATGACCCCGATTATTGCGGCATAGCCACGAATAATCCACGCCATTGCAACCATTACGGCAAGCTTGAGAAGTTTGTTGCCTTCGGAGGTACTGACACGGGGAGGAGGTTTCTGGGCTGTGCAGATCATGTGAGTAATATATGCGAATGGAGTAATTACTATAATTGCTTGATTGATCAGTTTCCTGAGTTTAGTTCTGTTAATTTTGTAGGAAGGAACTAATTATGGATTTGTAGAATGGGTTGATTTAGAGTGGCCACATGCACTGAAGAAAACACTAACAAAGCTTTGGGAAATATATGAGGAGAGCAAAAGTGCTAGAATTCATGATAATCTTTTTCAAGCTGAAAAGAATTACCAGTTTACAGAAGACAAGAGGCTTTTAGATATCGAACTGAATAGGGTCCATGATGAGCTGAAGAAGATACTAGAGGAGAAGAAAACTGATTGCAGAGGAGCAGTGGAGCAGAAGGAGATTGCAGAGGCAAAGCATATGGCAGAACTAATGAGGTTGAAGGCAGAGCAAGAAAGGGATAAGCTGAATGAGGAGAAGAAGAAACTGGAGTATTGCATTGCAGATCTGCTGAATCATGCAGAATTGAACAAGGGAAAGCTTAAAAATATCAAGGCAATTTGTGATGATGCTTAAGATCATATTGTAGTAATGATGAACAAGTGATGTTGTAGTGAACTTTGTAGTAATGATGCTTAAGATTATTTTATAGTGAAATTTGTTGTAATGATGTTGTGTAAGGCTATTATTTCTATGTCACAATTCTATGGCGGATCAAGACTACTATTTCTATGTTGTGCAAGACTACTATTTGTATGCTTAAGTTCAGGAACCTTCTGAAATTGTGAAAGTTCTACCACATTACATAATTCAGTAGCACATAGAAATAGCAATAGTACCAAAAGACACATCAGTATCACAGAGTACTCCAGTATGACATGAAACATATTACAAACACATTAATCAGTCCTTCCACTTGCTGTCAGATATTCCATCATCCTTGAGGTGGCCTTTCTCATTCTCTTTACAGCAACTGGTGCAACAGAGGAAGTAGCTGGTGCATTAGAGGAAGTAACTGGTGCTGGTCTTAGAGCAAAGAAGGCACCTCTTGGACCAGCTGGTCTGGCAACTTGTGTTGGTCTTGGAGCAGAGAGAGAAGCCTGTGCTGGTCTTGGAGCAGTGAAGGCAGCTTTTGAACCAGCTAGTCTGGCAGCTTGAGCACCTCTTGGACCAGCTGGTCTTGGAGCTGAGGAAGCAGGAGCAGGAGTTTGAGCTGGTCTTTGTCCAAGAATCAGAGTCAGGGATAGGGTAGATCATGGGATTGTAGGCTTCCATGTACATGGGCTTCTTGAAGAAATCATGGACATAATCTTCTGGGTGTTGCTTTGCCTTGTGTATTGCAGAAATGGCATGGTTGCAAGGTAATCCAGTCATGTCCAATTTCTTACACCCACATGTTTTGGTTGCCAAGTTTACAGCATATGTTTTGTCTCCACTGGTCACTTGCCACAGCCTAGGTCCAGCACACAGAGATTTGCATAGTCTAGAGTTTTTCTTGGACTCTTCTAATTTCTAAGAGTATGTTAGGGTGATCTCTCATCTAGCATTTTGTGCACCAGTCCTCTTTCCATGAAATCTAGACATCAACTTTGTTCTTATTCCATCAACCATTGTAACTATTGGTTTGGACCTAGCATCTAGGATCATTTTGTTAAAAATCTCACTTAAATTGTTCAACAACTAAGTCTGTTTTGCAGTTATAGTCTATGGCATGCCTAGCTCAAGCATGGACAAGAATGTTACTAAGCTATTTCCAAGCTTCCTCAGACTCTTGTTTGAGATTTTCCATTGCAACATCAAAGCCATGCCTAGTATAAGAATAACTAGCTGCATCCGTGTATTTCTTAAGTTCTGCTCCCCTAAAACCAGCTGTTTGGAAGTTTGCATAAATATGTCTAAGGCAGAATCTTTGAGGGCAATTGGGAAATACTTGGTTAATTGCATTAAGCAGGCCCTGTTTGAACAATTAATAAAGCTAAGAATCTGGTAATGCATGGAGTAACAAACAATTATCAAGAGCACATATACTAACCTTCTGCCTATCTGAGATGATAGTGTAGTGCCCAAACTGCCCTGACTCTCCCCCAACAGTATACTTCAGCTGTGTTAGAAACCAGCACCAACTAGTTATCTCCTCCTTGTCAACAATCCCAAATGCAATGGGATATATATTGTTGTTCCCATCCCTTCCAGTGGCAGCTAGTATTTGTTGTCCAGTTGTGAGCTTGATGAAACAACCATCTAAATCTGAAATATTCAAATTATGAAGTCAGGGCAAAAACCAAATGACATGTTAGCATTTATGATAAGAACACAATTAGTAAGTTACCTATAAATGGTCTGCACCCTTTGAGAAATCCTTCCTTTGCGTCATTGACACAGAAAAACAACCCATGTAATCTAGGGTTTGGACTTGGATGCTTAGGTAGTACTTTTGTAGTGACAATGCATCTGCTTCCAGGGTTTGTATCAGTGACTGTCTGCAGATAATCTCTTAACCTTGTATATTGTTCCTTCTGATCACCTAACACCACCTTAAGTGCTATATGCTTAGCCCTGTAAGCCATAGACTTTGGCACTTCAACTCCATATTGCTGCATTGCCATGTCAATTATGGTCTAAATTCTAGTGCCAGAGGGAGCTTCTTCTTCTTTCTTTATGCTGGTGCCCCAGGAGTGCGGAAAGGACAAGAGGCCAAGAGGCCAAGTGTCCATTTGGAACGTCGGATTTCACTTCCATTTGCATGGTTATCGAACGCTTTTAAGGGCATTTTGGATTGGAAGATTTTTAAAGAAATTTTTATAAAATTTAAATTTTTTATAGAGGCTCTTTGGATTGCAGGAATAAGGTCTTGAAATCCTATTAAATTTCTATATAATGACTTAATTTATAAGAATTTTGAAGGAATTCTAGCATGAGCTCGAACCTCATGGAAAATTTCCTTTAAGTCTTGCATGAACCTTCTCTCTCTTTAAATTCCTGTGGAGCATTCAAATAGCTAATTTTGCATATTCTTTTATTTTTTTGTAAAATTTCACAAGCCATGATATTCCATTCACACGTTTTTGCTATTTTTGCATTTTAAAAATCATGCGTTTCAACCAGCCCATAAATTCATGTGAAATTCATAGATTCCAAATAGGTCCAGACAGACAAAGAGATAGAGTGTATCTAGTTTCCTTGTCTCCTTTCTCAAACTATACATTCCTATCAATTGCAACGAAATCAATAGTCCTCCTGTTATTCTATTAAAAAATAATTAGGAAAGTAAATGTCACAAACTATTTCTGGTTAAACTATCATACACCTTTTAAGGACAGTACCACAAATCCACGACTTAATTGTACAAAACCACCACAATTGGGGCTAGGGTTTCATAAAGCCACCGGTTTTTCATTTTTTTTTAAAACTACCGGTCTCTGGACAGGCCGTTGCAGATTGCACTGATCGCTCGCTAACCACTCGTTGACGCCCGTTCTGACCAGTGGAGCCTGCTCGTCAGGCTGATGTGGCTCGGGGTAACGGCTCGCGGGCAACGGACGTTAGGCGGCTCGGTCGGGACCGTTAAGTGGCGATTCACGCTCTCTCTCCCGCGCACTCTCCTCAATCTCCCACTCTCACTCTCCCGTGGCGATGGCGACGGCGAATCCCGGCGGTGGCGGCTGCTGTCCCGGCGGTGGTGGAGCCGGTAGTGCGGGCGGCGGCGTCGAAGACTCCGAGGTGGACGACTACTGCGGGAGCTTGAGCGTCTTCCAGCCGTCCCAGTCGCCGGCGCGTGCGGCGGCGGCGTCGCTGGCCCGAGCGGTGGTGGCGAATCCGACGCAGAGCCATCGCTGGACGTCGTCTTTGTGCG
Organism: Stipa capillata; assembly: GCA_019208055.1. Taxonomy (NCBI): domain Eukaryota; kingdom Viridiplantae; phylum Streptophyta; class Magnoliopsida; order Poales; family Poaceae; genus Stipa; species Stipa capillata. The sequence goes on along the minus strand of JAGXJF010001909.1, from coordinate 744,109 downwards.
GCGTTGAGTAAGTTCTCCGACCCAGAGCTCTATTAACCGGTAGTGGAGGTCGATTTGGGGCTTACGGTTTGCGAATTTTGGGTAGTACTCAATTTGGGGATTTAGGGTTTCTAAATTTTCGTTTATTTTTGTTTCTCCGTGTAGTTTGGACGATGAGATATGGGATATTAGATTTCATTTTCATGGCCGTGAGAATTTGGAGAGAACCATGGGCCGTTCGGACATCAGTTATCTGAATTTGTTAGCACTGATTGACACAAGGTTATGGGTTGTCGGATTACATGTATTATGTCAAGGAGGAAGGTAAAGGTGTGGCAGGGTTGGAGATCATTGATGGCATGGCAAAGGTAGAAGAGATGCTGCTCAAATATGAGGATAAAAAGATCCTTGATCTGACTGTCACGAAGGGCAAAGCAGCATCCCCTATATGTGAAGAACAGGTCCCTATTAGTGACCAAGGGGATGTGTATGCAATTGATAATGAAGGGGTTATTTTTAAAATTCAATATAGTCTAATGGCTAAAAATCTTTACACTCAACAGAGCAACAATTTGCAGAAAGATAAGCAAGCAGTAGTTCCAGAAGAGGTTTGTGAAGATAATTCTAAAGAAGAGTGTGACTCTGAATCATCTGACACCATTGACTATGACATGGGGGAGTACAGACCTGAGGAGGATGATGAAATGAGGATGGAAGAGATGGCTAAAAATCTAGGTACTCAACAGAGCAACAATTTGCAGAAGGATAAGCTAGCAGTAGTTCCAGAAGAGATTTGTGAAGATAAGTCTGAAGAAGAGTGTGACTCTGAATCATCTGACAGCATTGACTTTGACATGAGGGAGTATAGACCTGAGGAGCATGAAGAAAAGATGACGGAAGAGATGAATGAGATAATTCAAATGATTAAAGAGATGAAGAGGCAAAGAGATGATCCACTGCTACATTGTGAAGGTGATACAGATGTGAAAGACATTTTTGATGAGGCAGACCAGAATTTGGAAGAAGAACCTGAGCCAGTTGTAAAAAAGTTGAAGCCAGTGAGAAAATGCCCCACTTTGAGATCATACTCAAGTGTAGAAACTAATGTTGGGCCTGATTTTGTGCCCTCATCTGATGAAGACATCAATCTTAGTGAGTTGGATGCCATGGATGATGATGGAAATGAAGTGCTGTCATTTATATCCCCTAAAGGAAGGAAGAGCAGGACAAAGAAGAGGAAACCGAGGAAGTTGTATGATGAGATAGGGCTTCTGACACCTGAGCAACTGGTGAAGAAGATGTGTTTCACAAATATTTACCAGTTCAGAAGAGCTTTGGTTAATTTGCACGTAACACAGTTGAGGAATTTCAAGTATCACAGAAATTGCAAGGATATGATAATAGTCATGTGCTCAGTGAAAGGCTATCCCTTTTATATAGTAGCTTCTCAGGTTGCTGGTAAAAAAATATTCTATATAAGAAAAATACAACTTAACCATATATATAGTATAACAGATGAGATCAGTAGGTTCCTTCAAAATGGCTGACCAAGATATATAAGCAGACCATGAGAACAGATACCATCCCTACCACCTCTTCCCACGACGCGCTCCCTTCCCACCACCCCCAAAACCCTACGCCTCGCAAACCCTAGCCGCCGCCGCCTCCACCTCAGCAATGGCCGGCCTCCTGCGGCTCGTCGGCGCCGCCCGATCCCTCTCCCGCGCGCTGGCTCCGGGCTCGCCCCACCACCGGAGGCTGGCGGCCACGGCGGCGGCCGTGGTGGAGGACGACGACGAGGCGTGCTGGACCGAGTGGGAGGAGGAGGAGGAGGAGGCGCGGCGGCAGCGGACCCGCGCGTCGGCGCCCGCCGCGGAGTCGTGCCCTACGGGCGGCGGGCCGAGAGGCGTGCAGTGGGTGGTGATGGGCCGACCCGGCCCGCAGAAGCACGCCCACGCCGCGCGCCTGGCCGAGGTGCTCGCCGTGCCCTACATCTCCACGGGCACGCTCGTCAGGCAGGACATCAGTCCCGCCTCCTCGCTCTACAAGAAGGTTCGGGCTCGTCTCGCGCCTCAATTGCTCGCTCCCCTTGCGAGTTATCCAATGTTTTTGCGAGTCCAATTGGTTCCGATTTGAGTTGCCGTCCATTTCTTCCTCCAGTAATTTTGTGATCACGGGTCCTGCTCGCGGTACTAACATGGATCGTTCCAATCGAATTGGCGCCACGAATTTTGGAGGATCTTTGAGTAGCTTCGGAAATTTGTCGATGTGTGGAGTTAATTTTAGCCATTACACAAGTCCTTTGCCTAATTAAATCAAGAACTGTGCATTTTCTGCCACTTTTGTGGGCGCTTCTGGAAATTTCGCGTGACATCTTTATTGACTCCTGTGATCTCTGAGATATTTTGCGCCCATGTTTCTCCAAGGCCACAACTTTTCTTCGGACCAGCAAATTTCTTGAGCTTTTCCTTTATTCCCCACGAGCCACGAAATATATTTCACAACTCAAACAAAATTTCCTCGGCCACAATCTCCTAGTCATTATTCAAAGGCCACGATTCAAACAAGATCACACGAGTAATTTTTCTTCCATATTTTCTGATGCTTCTATTGGACCGCATGATGCTGGGAGAGGAGTGTGGCGGCCATGTCATGCTCCGCGTCTTCCCCTTCGCGAAAGGCTGCGGGGCCAACTTCGTAATTTGCTTGTGTCCACATGCTGTTGTGGGGGCAATTCAGGGATCCACATGGCTAGGGTTTTCATATCGCAAGTTTGGAACACTCGATCCTGGCACCTTGTGGAGGGCGGCCGCCTGCATATACATGCTTCCAACTTTGCCCTGCATTTGTCTGACTCTCTTGTACTACTTTCCTTTGAACAGCTGGAAGTGGTTGGTAGAGTTTCTTATTTGTAGGCAAAATGAGTACTGTATTCGCATAATGCTGTGAATATTCAGAAAATGTGACAGCAAATGTTTGTAGGTATTGGAATGTGCTGAATTATTTTTTCATTGTATAAATATCAACAGATCGCTAATTCGGTGAATGAAGGGAAGCTTGTGCCGGAGGATATCATATTTGGATTGCTGACGAAGCGTCTTGAGGAGGGATACTACAAGGGTGAAACTGGATTCATCCTTGATGGGATCCCACGCACTCGTATGCAAGCTGTAAGTCCCCAGTCTACCATGTATGCTTGAACAAAAAGACGTACTTACTGTTCTCATGTAGTTACTGTAGACAATAGGTTGTCTTGCCTTTAGATACTTTCAGTGTTGTGACTAGTCTCATATGTTTCAGGAAATTCTTGATGAGATCGTCGATATTGACTTGGTTCTGAACTTCAAATGTGCTGATAACTGTTTCATGAAGAAGCGGTCTGGGGGCGACATATGTTCCCACTGTGGGCAGCTTTTTGATGTCAGCAATGTGGCGTCTATGGACCGTAATCTTTCCCTGGGGAGCAGTACATGGCATGCTCAGTCACAACCTGCTGCTATTGTAGGCCTGGAAAACTCAAGGATGGAGAAGATGCGTGCTTACGCTGAGCAGGTACGTTCAGTATGACCAAACTGTTAAAATCTGTATGGATGGTTAGCAGGGAACCCCACAACTTTACGTCCTTATTTGATTTGACAGACATTTGAAAACAAGAAAACATGACATGTTGAGAGGTTTTGTGGCATTCTAATTGTTCTGAACTTCTGATGGTGGAAATGTGTGATAAGTTCTAATATGGAACATGAATATGCAGACCAAGCTGCTGGAAGATTACTACAAGAAACAGAGAAAACTTCTGGAGTTGAAGACATCGGCTCGACCTGGGGAAACCTGGCAGGGGCTTGTAGCTGCCCTGCACCTCCAGCATCTGGACCCATCCCCAACACCGCACAAACTCACCGTGTAAATATTGTCCACACTTCATCGAGAAAGAAGAACAGGGTCTAAGGATCTACATGGTGATCCTGGCCTGCAGCGTATGTAGTATTTCTATGTTTGTGAGATCTGACTTTTGAGTTGTCAGTCGGCTATGGCGTTTTGGTCTTTGTTGCTCTTATAGATTAATGTAAGCAATTTTGTAGACGCGCTTATATGTTTGTAACGGAGAGTTCTGAACTTGCAAGAGCAAGTGTGCAAGTGTGCCAGCTCTTCTTGCTCCACGGCGCTGTTGTTTTGAGTACCATTTTCCCCATCAACTCTTGAAGATGACACATGTGAAGAGGATGTAATCAGCAATTGTATGGTAATCTGCAAACCAGAACACTTTTCTGGACCTCCAAGAGTCCCTTGGCGCTGGGCTATACTCTGGAGGGTTCCGTCCCCTGTTGAGAGCACGAGCAATGTGTGTTTTTAGCCGGGATCAAGAGGAGAGAGAGAGTGTTGGTATCGGTATCGCACACTAACGCAAAAGCTGGTACCGTCTCTAAAGCCAAAAAGAAACGAAGATGTCGCTCACTCGAAGAGAGAGGGAGAGTGTGGGACGGGAACAGGAAATCCTTTGCTGGGAATGATGGTGGGTCCCAAGGTGGTGTGAGAAGGGGAACTATGCACTACAGAGAGAAATAGTAGCTTGGACTCTGTACGACGTGGCACTCCTTAGTACCGCTCTTCTGTACTGCACGTTGTTTATGCTCCGAGTGTTGAGGTGCACTGGTTGAAGAGATGTTGTTTCAGGACGATTCTCTGTTTTCAGCTTGGAAGGTGAGCGTTAGATCTTTAGACCGTGTAGATAGTTGTTGTGTTTTAATGATCTAATTTCTGATTTGATGGTCGACATGAAAATATCAGATAAACTGCTAAAATTTTCTTTCCCTAGCAAAGCAAGATGGGCAAACAATCCAAACATCAGCATGCACATATTTAGACTATGTTGTCATTGAAAAGTGTCTTTTGTGAAAAAACGAGAGGAGAAAAAGGCACTGTTATCACGGTTATAAATTACACATAATATTTTACTCATACATGAACTTGTTATAAAAGACTCTTACATCCCGCTCATTCCAAATCTCCCATGTGATTAAGGTGAACTCCATTTGAGACTCTTCATCGACATGTTGCTAGCAGCCGTAGCCGTTGCCATCCAATAGTCGGTGGCCTTTCACTCCCTTCACCCAGACCACGACACTTGTATGGGAGGCAAAAAAACATAGCTAGGTAGGCAACTGTGACAATAGTTTGAGTAACGATACTTGGAGAGATCGAATGTGCACCCCGCCCATTACACTAGCTCCTCGATCTCTCTTTTTCTCGTGTGCCATCCTGCGATAGAAGGGGTCCATGTCTTGAGATGACATCGTTGCTCGATGATGGGTTCCCCCGAGTGTCAAAGATGATGAAGGGTCGGCAACCGTGGGAAGACATCCTTGTTAGGAAACCTCTTACCCCGCCTGTAGTGAGCCCCACTTCCATGTGTGGATAGGATTTCTACTAGTAACTTAATGTGAATATCCCTAGCACTAGGTGTGGCTATAAAAGAGGAGAGACAATCATTGTACTGTTCCTTTGATCATCAACTAATAAAAAAAGCTCCTCCTTTCCATATACCGTGTGTCTTTTACTTTACTACATACGTGTTCTTCTTCTTTCTCTTTCTCAACAATGATTACGTCTCGTTGTGCAACTTGAGAACTGGATTCACTAGCAAATATTACACAACAATAATGTCGGGAGTTGATGAGATCCTTCAATATGCTGCAGTTCACACATCTTGCAGATTTGGACTTATGAACGGTGCGCAGCATGTATCCAACCAAGCCAATGGAGGGCCTAGATCCCTCAGAAATAAAGCCCCAGATAGAAAGCTGAAACCAACCCGTCCCGTCCCGTCCCGTCCCGTGCCCACAAAACACCGTCGCCTCGAAGGGGAAGCGAACCCAGGCGAAAAGCCGCAGCATCGCGAACGAAAGCCGAACCCCAAACCCGAACGAAACCCCACCTATCGGCGGCGGCGGCGGCGGCGACGGCGATGGAGTCGGTGGAGGCGCTAGTCGCGCACATCCAGGGCCTCTCCGGTAGCGGCGAGGACCTGGCGCACCTCCACAACCTCCTCAAGCAGGCGGACGGCGACTCTCTGCGCGCCCACTCCGCCGGCCTCCTCCCCTTCCTCTCCCAGCTCCACCCCGCCGCCCACTCCCTCGGCTTCCTCTACCTCCTGTACGCGACTCCACCACACCTCTCCCTCCCCAACCCTAAGCCCCTCCGAATCCGTCGCGCCACGCTGCCCTAATCTCCCCCTGCGCATCTAACGATCCCTTGCGTTTGTTCGTTCTCCGCAGGGATGCTTTCTTGTCGTCGGCGGCTAATCTGGGGGCGCACGCCGGCGGGGACCTCCTGGTCACCGTGGCCGACTTCCTCACCTCCTGCTCGGCCGATCAGATACGCATGGTGCCCGACAAATGTGCGTGCTGTGTGATCATCAATTCCAATCCAATTCCGATGCGCTCCGGCTGTTTTGTTTTGTTTAGCAGTAAGCTAAAGTTTCTCTTCCTACGTGTAGTTCTGAATGTGTGTAAGGTGCTCAAGAATGAGGTCATGCAGCTCAATGTGCCGATCAGGGGGATTGCCCCGCTGCGGGCGGCTGTCCGCAAGATCCAGACCTCGTCAGAGCAGCTGACCCCGCTCCATGCTGACTACCTTCTCCTGTGCCTGCTGGCGAAGCAGTACAAGGCTGGCCTCACCATCCTGGAAGACGATATATTCGAAGTTGACCAGCCAAAGGACTTGTTCCTCTACTGCTACTACGGGTCTGGATTAAGTGTGCTAAATGGTTTATGGTTTTCTAAGTATATGCGTTTGCTTACCAGTTTTCCTTCTTATGCAGGGGGATGATATATATCGGCCTGAAGAAGTTCCCTAAAGCATTGGAGCTTCTTCACAATGTGAGGACTTCACCTGTGCAAGTCTTTTGTTAGATGTTTGCGCATTTGTTGCTTATTGCAATGTACTTCTTTTCAGGCTGTTACTGCCCCAATGTCGTCATTGAATGCAATTGCTGTGGAAGCTTACAAGAAGTATGTCCTAGTTTCGCTCATTCAGAACGGGCAGGTTACCTTCTTTGCATTCTATACTGCTTTATGATGCAGTCCTTTACTCTCAGGGAAAGTTGCCACATGGTATTGGGTTCAGTCGTTCAGATCAATTATGGCAAGTCTGTCTCGCCTAGCGTTAATCAACAATACTGCTGCTTTCTAAAGGATATGCATTAGCTATGGCTAAGATAAGATATGAGATCGAGTTTCTTGTTACCTGCATTTGTTGAGGGAACAAGTTTGTTTCCTGTCAGCTTTAACCAAAAGAAAACCAGTTAATATGACCATACTATGAATATGACAAATGTAACTTTAGATCACATAAAAAGTATGATTAATATACCAAATCTAGGCTGCTTTCAAGATTTGCAAAACTAGGAATTGGATCGAAAGAACCAAATTTGGAACAAAAAATATGATGTATTCCAATATCAAACATGTGTACAATGTGCTTCCTATACCACTTGCTAGATTAAGCTAAGTGTGTATGTAAGATAAGGATGTAAAAGGCATAAAATCAGATAAGACACTAGAATACATAGGAACATAATGTATCCTTGAAAAAGATGCAAGACTACTGATGTTTTAGACTTGCTGATATTCCAAGCTGATATTTCAATATCTGCATGACTGTATTTATTGATTTGGTGATCATAAATTCATTACTTCGTATTATCATCTTTAGTTGGTACAATTAAAGAGCAGATAAATAGTACTATTTTGTGAGTGGATAAAGAAAATTGGCAATGTGAAGGGTCATGGTCCCCAAGTCAGTGCATACAAATCCAAATCCATTACCATTATCTATAAATCGAAGGAAACGAAGAGTGAGCATGCATGTTTGTTTGGAAGGAAGACCAAGGACCCTGTAAATTTGCCTTTTGCTTTACTGGTTGCTCCTTCATAGCAACTGAGATAGCTTGTTACATTCCAAACGAGTTGATTAACTTTATATTGGGATGTTTACAAGTTGAGTTGTATTGAATTTGGAATTTGTGCAACAGGTTCCATCATTTCCAAAGTACACATCTTCAACTGCTCAAAGGAATCTGAAAATTCATGCTCAGGTATACTTCCAACGAGTCCTGATTTCAAATGCATCCCATGAAATACACAGTGCTTTGGGAGACACGGGTTGTTGAATGCAATGTGGTAGTCACTTGCGCTGCCTAGTTTTTTCATTAGTTTCGTGTAGTGGTAGTGAAATTGATGTAGTTCTGATAAATACTATAGTGGTTCTTCGTATATTTTAATAGAGAACAGTGGTTTGTTTTACACTATCAGCTACATTTGTACTGTTTGATACTTGGTGTTATGTGCATTTCTTATACTTTTGAAAATGAACTGATTTATTTGATAGTCCTAGCACATCAAGTGCCTACATTTCTATTTTCTTTCAGATGCTACCACTAATGCCATCCTCAAATATATATGCTATATTTTGCTCTTAGTGGTGTAGTTTATCTTCTTAATTACTTGCTCATGATGAACTATACCCTTTTAATTACTTGCTTATGTTGTTCAGAAGCCATTGTTGATATTATACACTCTCCGTTCAATATCTTTCCAGATTTACGTTGATCTGTCTACATGCTACGGCAACGGTAGCTACTCTGAATTAGAGGCACTTATCCAATCAAATGCAGAGAAGTTTGAGTCTGTGAGTATTTTCTGTGCCTGCTTTGGCTAACATGCTCTATTTACATGGCTTACCCGCAACTGCAGCTACTCCTTGTTAGGAACTACTTATAGTTTTTATTTGTGTTATATATTATTTGTCAAAAAAAAATTCATGGCAAAGTAATATGTGTTAATTTATCTGATTACCAGCTTATTTTCTCCCTTGTTGAAGGATAACAACCTTGGACTCGTGAAGCAAGTTCTCTCCTCGATGTACAAGCGAAACATCCAGAGGCTGACTCAGACCTACTTAACTCTTTCACTTGAAGATATTGCCAGTTCTGTTCAACTTAACACCCCGAAGGAAGCTGAGATGCATGTGCTAAGGATGGTAGGTGTTAGTTTTAGAGTCTGGTTGAGTTGGTATCTGTAGACTATACTAGTTTCAAAAAAAGTATCTATGGACTATAGTATCTAAAGTTTTGAATGTTTTATCAATTCAGATTGAAGATGGTGAGATACATGCAACCATAAACCAGAAGGATGGCATGGTCAGCTTTCATGAAGATCCTGAGCAATATAAAAGCAGTGAGATGGTGGAGCATATTGACTCGTCTATTCAAAGGTGCGTGACTTCCATTTACCACCCTTAACTGCTATATATAATCTTTGCACCCTCGAGATCTCTGAAATTTAAAGTTGTGCTTGGCTCATAGTTCCACTCTTGGCACCTTGTGCATAGCTTTGACTTTAGAACAACATCAGTTGATAATTTGAGACATAATTTGTACATCTGCAACACATGGATGGGTAGTAAATGGAACCATGTTATTTTCACTTCTAGTGTAGCTCATTTTAGTAGTTGATATATGATGGTTGAAATGGCAACCATGTTGGTTTTCGTACTTGTGAGTTCTGAGTTCATTCTTAGATTGTGGATGATGTTTTGGCTAATTCAACATGGAGCAGAAACAATTATCGTGTTGTGATCCATGCCCAACAAATGTTCTCCAGGTTGATGGCTTTGTCCAAGAAGCTGACTTCAATTGATGAGAACATCTCGTGTGATCATGCATATTTGATGAAGGTTAGATCAGACTTACAGACATGTTTTAGCTTTTCCTTCTCTGTGCCCTTCGCTGTTTGCTAAGCTTGGATGTGCTGCAGACTGGAAGGGAACGTGGAAGATTTGACTGTGATGACTTTGACTCAGTTCCGCACAAATACTTCTGAGATGATCTGTCCCTTATACAACTCTGAAAAGTACAATCGTGAAGCTAGCCATTTTCTGAAGTTATATTCCGGCCATCAAAATTTAAACCCTGTAAATTCTGGCATTAAAGGATGGGAGCTTTTGCCTAGAGATACTGAGAAACATTCAGTAGAATTTGTCGAGCTAGCTATCTTTTTGAGTGCCTTTTGTTGTTCTACTTTTCCTTTTGTCTGTGCAAAGTATATGTTTGCTTGTGCTTGGCAAGGTTTGGTCATTTTAGTGACCACCACGTTCAAATGAATTGAAGTCTAGTGACCATAATATCCAGATCCTTGTTGGTACATTGGTACAGAGCAAAGGTTTAGCAAGATCTGGCACCTTTCCTCCAAAAGGTGCTTTATAATCTTGCTCTGGAAATCTGCAGCAGGTTCTATGGATCGTTAGGTTCTACATAACTTCACAAATAACCAAAATGTAGCTCATCGGTGTTGGATGGAGGATGCCGTACGTAGCGTATCGATGGTGGATACGATTGCCGGAGGCGCTGACGGTTGGGGACAAAGGGCTGATCCAGTCTGAGTAGATTTTGTAAAATCCTATATAATCACATGAAAGCTGGTTTTTTGTTTTCTTACCACGACAATAAGAATATGTGTTTACTAGTTGAATGCCCTTATGTTGCTATAAAAATATTTGTAATAAATTAAATTATGTGGCACATAAGTTTACATGGGAATTTATGGCTACAAAAATTAACTTTGAGTTAGAAAAAATAAGAAAACTTGTAAATAGCAAAATTGTAAAAATAATCACATGACGTATTTTACAAATGCTAAAACAAGATATGGAAATTATGGAGAGATGACCCCACTAATCAGGAAATTATCTTTGATGGAAGGAAGATGAGACGTAAATATTTCTAGAAAAGCTAGTGCTAAAATAGTTATTGGTTGGAACAACTAGATTAACTAGAGAGCGGTGGAACTCCTTTTTAGCGCTAAATTCTATAATGGTAGTTGCAAGTTGTAAATCCGTGCACATAGTGTTGGGTAATATGAAATTTATAAAATATATAAGTTAGTATGATATACTTTTAGTCTAAACTTTTTGAAAATTATAATTCAACTTTATAATTCTCCATCCAATGATTGTGGATAAAAATGAGACCTTTCTTTACACTTATTGCCTCCTCTTAATTACTCTAAAAGAATAATTTGTATACATGATAATTATTTTTCATGCTTAAAAAATCTATATTTTAATGTGCTATTTCTTTACTCAGAAAATTTTAATTTTTCTAAAACTGAAACAAAATTTTCCTAGAACTTAAACATATGCTTAACATATGGTCTTTTAACTTCTCTTACATATATGGATATATATAGTCTATACTACATATATTGTAAAAAAATGTGGTGTTGCTAGTTCTACCAAAAGTCGTGTTAGTCCAACTTCGTCTACGTATCGGTCGGCACAGAGAAGCCTCCCCGCGTGGCCACGGATGTCGACCACGCCGGAGACAGGCGATTCTGGGTGGCCGCCATCTGTGTCGTTTTCTGGTCCTCGCCGTGTGGAACTACACCCGGACCAGGACGACCGTGGTTAAGCTCCAGGTTCTCCTGATTTTTTTCCCAATTCACAAGCAATTTACCCTTTCTTTTTTTGTTAATCAGTGATCACTTAGCCAGTAGCCACAATGCAAGTCAATGGGGTTCGCCACAATTTCAGGTTGCATTGCTGGGTTCGGCAAAGTCATTACAGAGGGAATTGAACGAGATTGCCGAGACGGTGGATGCTTCCGACCAGCGTTGGTATAGGGCCCCTTCTTTTTGGCTGAAGCTTCTGCATAAGCGAGCTTGAGCTTAGCTGTCCGGATGAGCTACGGTGCGAGGAAGCTTCTTCTCCCTTCTTTTCGGCTTAGCTGTCCGGAGAAGCTCCGGGGACGTTGGGGAGGTTGGTGGTAGGCCGGCGATCTCAGGGATGGGGAGGGGAAGAGGGAACCGGGCCGGAGCGGCGGATGTGACCGGGGGGGGTGGGGGCTTTGGCTTGGAGGCGGCGTGTCGGAGGCGGCGCGGGGTGCTCGGGACCGACGGCTCGGAAGGCACGGTCGGGAGCTTCGGCGGCGGCACGGCGAGCAGAGGGTCGAGCGAGATCTTCGTCGGATCTGTGACCAAGGGAGGAAGATGGTGGGAGGAGTGGAGCTCCGGCCGCTGTGGCAGGAGAGGAGGATGGGGAGGTGAGCGCCGACGGCCGGGGCAGTCGCGGCGGCGCGTGAGCCTCGGGACGGGGAGCACCGTGTGTGGGGGGCTGCGTGGGAGGAGGATGCGAGCTCAGCGCCGGCGGCGGGGAGTGTTGCGGCGGCGCGTGGGGGCGGAGTGCTCGGGCGGGGAGCACCGCGCGTCCGCGCGTGGGCGAGAAGAGGAGATGGGGAGGTCGGCCCGTTGGGGAGGACGCGCTGGGGATAGAGACGAGGGTGGCAATTGCTTGTAATTACGTAACAACTCGAGGGGCAATTTCATGTTGCGTTTAAGTAGAAGCTCGAGAAGCACCTCCTCACCAGCTTCTAGCTATCAACTAATTTTTGAGGTGCTTATTTCTACTCCTCACCACTTCTTTTTAGCTTCTAGCTTATTTCAACCATAAGCTGCACAATAAGCTACAAAGAAGAGGCCCATAAATCCATATTGACGGGTAATGCGATTTCTAAGTTCTTGGGCCTGTAGCTCCTTTGGTGTATATAATAGACTCATCTGCATTGACATTCCCATGCCTCCTTGTGTAATACTAGCTTCAGTCTGTTGTTAGCTAGCCTAGTACAATGGGAAGTGGCAACTCTAGAAGTAGATGTGTTTTGTTTTTGGAGTTTCTGTGAATATAGATGGATCACTAGAAACAGGGAATTTACATTTGTACTTGAGGAAATCCGTTCGATGGCACTGAATAACTCCGACTTCTACCACAGCCAATCATATAGATTGCAGAGAAGTTAACAAATACATACGGGCATGAATATTTCAAGAATCATCAAATATTAGCATCTACAGCAACTAGCCTGCATTTTCCTACAACCCAAAGCGCTGCAGTAACAAATACATGCTGGTTATCCACACGATATTGGTCCATTACCTGTATAGTGATGGCTATTAAGTGTTTCTACTGTCTTCATATTGTAGAGATCTATGGCTGATATCAATTGTTCATCGGTACTAGCTTGTTTATCCTGTTCCTTTGACTCAACATTTGTGCAGAGACCATATGTTCCTTGCGCCGTCACAAGGATTGCTGCATCGTTTCAAGCTTATCAGTAAGAAACATATACACTATTAGACCTTCTGCTGACATATAATGTCTTTGGGCTTGCTAGTTCTCCTCTGAGAACAGCTAGGACTTTGTATGCAGCCCCCCATGTTGCAACTCACTGGATCTTGTAATATTGCCGTTCCGTTTACTTTAGGTTGATGTGAAAGGTAGGGTGGCTTGCTGGGAGGAGCATTTCGATAAAAATTTCTATCGAGGAGAGGAGTAATTTGATGAAGAAACACTTTATAGCTTGGAAGGAATCTAGAGAAAGAAACAGTACTCCAAAAAACCAGATGGCTTCAGAAACGAATATATAGTGGTATGTTACCTTCATCCACAGTAAAATGCTTCCGAAAGATTGCTCTCTGCGTTTCCTTTTCGATGCGTACTATTTATCGATTGGGACATATTGGTGACACAATTGTTTTGAAGAACTGATATTAAAAATGTGAAGTTCCATGTTTGTATAATGAGTTCTCTTGATGAATTCTCAAATCCTTCAGTTAACTATTATGGTTGCTGCTGATGGAGCAGTCAAGTTTCCGGAAGTCATAAGCACTACGGACCTGGCAGCAGTAGTGGAAAAGCTCAACTCTATACCTGCCAGAGAAATCCGGGTATGGAGTATCCTCTCCATTTCATATGTTACAACTGCTTTCAGATGTATAATGGAGATTAGGTTATATATATTTATTAATTGGGATTGTCTATTCCTAAGTTGCCTAAGATTTTTTTAAATCTCAGTCACTTTTGGATCAACATTCAACCATCTATTTCCACACTTTCTCCATATATATGACCTATATACTCGTTTCAAATATATATATAACCTAGGCAAAGAAAATTGCAGTGAAGTTTGACCAAAATTGCACACTTCTAATTTAAGGTGACTGAGATATAAAAATTTTTTAGGCAATTCAGAATTAGCAAAACCGTTATTTGTTTCCTCTTTCTTTTGAAACAAGATTTTTCATGTGCTACATGTGCTTACTGTTTCAGAGTATTCATGTTTTGTGGACTCTTCGAGAAGAGAACGACGTTCTTTCCGGAAAAAAGCTTCTAGAGGATTACCGTTATCTGAAGTGGGATGACTAGGACGATGTTCGTTTCATGTTCTTGGAGGTCAAGATATAAGATCTAACTAGAAGTTAAAAATTCATGTAAGAAGGGTATGGAAGTTCATGGTTGTTTTTGAACTGACCATGTCTTAAAACGACATCATTCCGAGTCTAGGTTGTAAATTCCATCCGTGTGGCAAGTATGTTGAAGCTCAACTTCAGTTCTGTTTGGGCAACGAGTGCAAATTGGATACGTGACTGATCTTTTTCTATTTCTAAGTTTGAATGTGAAGCTCATATTAGGCCGCTAGTGATTGATGAACTCTTATTTTTGATCATGGCATCCAAATCTCAGCTCGTAGAGGATCAAGTCATAGTATGTTGTGCCATTTTTTGCCATTTTCCCTCCAGAAGTAAGTTTGAATGGTCCGGGGAAGCAGCACAAACCTTGGTAATCGTCCACCATGCTTGCAAGAGCTGTGCAAAAACTGAATCCAATATAGCTTCCTAATTCAAATTACTTGTTAATTTAGTTTTCATGCAAACCATTGCCTCAAAAAACTGAAACGACAACTTACTAAAATGCCGGCAAGTAGTAGCACTGAAATCTTGTATCCATGACCAGGATGTGCAAGACATCATGCTTCCTAGTGTCCTGATAATTAGCATCTGTTGACATATGTAAGCCGTTGTGAATGTTTTGAGAATCTCTAAATCACCAGGCCTTCCGAACGAAGGAAATCTAGAAGAAAACGGAGGAATTCAAACTCCAAATGAAAATTCCATTGGGTGATGTTTGCATTGTAGGATTACTTGGAAGGAATTTCATAGAATAGGATAATTTTTATTCCTTTTCGGGGAAATGCCTGAGTACATTCAAGGGCAAGTGCACTAGATTTTGAATTGAACTTATGTATCCGAAAAAATTCTGAAAAATTTCATACATGTGCAACCTGTGCACTTGAAAAGAAAACACATTTTTAGGCCGGAAAAACATAAATAAATCACTCCACCAAGAATCCTACAGAAATTAAGAACACGTGAAAATTCCAAAAGTGTTTGGATGATACTCCCTCCGTCTAACAATGTAAGGCATGCATGCATATCAATATTTTCAATTAGACCTATAATATTTTAGTTACGTGACACAAAAGTGGTATCATTGGAGATTCCAATGATACCACTTTTGTGTCACATAACCAAAATATTATAATTCTAATTGCAAATCTTAGAATGTGTATGCACTTTACATTGTTAGACAGAGGGAGTATATAAGAAAAAACATACACGAAATGAGACCACAAGGCAACAAAATGTGAGGCCTCCCTCATGATTATTTTTCTCCAAAATTCATATATATTTTTTGAAAGAATTTTAGGTGTCGTTCCTTCATTTTTTTTCCGAAGTTTTTTTAGGTGAAGAATCTTAGGTGACATTCCTTTTTTCTTTTTGGAGTCTTTTTAGGTGACATTCCTTGTCCCAAACATCCTGATTGACGGGTGCATTTATGGCGTTTGACATTTAAGTTTTAATTATTTGTTTTTAAGCACAATTCCTTTTGATAGCGATATTTATAGCTGCGATTTTTCTGCATTTTTCGTTTGAAACGCACTGTTTTCTCCCGATCCAAAACCCCTAGCTAGCTAAACCCTCTGCTCGTCGTCCTCTGCTACTCCTCCTCCGCCTCCAATGGCGGCGATCAACACCCGCCTACACCATCCACGGCTCCCCCTCTCAAGACCACCATGCCGTGCGCGATCGTACATCCCCTGCCTCCGCTCTCGCTCCGCTTCCGGTCCACTACCGCCGCCGCCAACCGCGCGACCGCGACACCCCTCGTGGCGCGCGGCGACGACGACACGCTCTCCGACGCAGAGCCACGTAAGATCCCGCTTGAACTATCGCCGTTGCTCGTCGCCACCGCCGCAGGCCGCGCTCGCCCTGTCCGGCGGCTCCGTGGGCGTGTGCGACGACGACTCCAGCCCCTTCTCCTCCTCCTCCTCGTCTTCCTCTGAGCCGAAGAAGGAGGCAGAGGGGACTGCGACTCACGTGTCGGTCGGCACAGTGGCGGCTCCTCCGGTGGCCGCGAGCCCGGACATGCGGTTCTGGGGCAACGTCGCCTTCGCGTCCGCCGGCGCCGCTGTCCTGTTTCTCGCGGTGCAGAACATCACCCCGCCGAGGGAGACGACGGCCGTGTTTAAGCTACAGGTTCTCTCCTGATTTTGTACTTCACATCTAGTTCAGTTTAGGTTTCTTGATCAGTGATCACTGGTTTGCTGTTGTATATGTCTCATTGAAATTTGCCATAATTCAGGTTGCATTGCGTGGTACGGCTATGGCAAAATCACTCCAAAAGGATCTGAATGCGATTGCTGAGAAGGTCGAGGCTTCGAACCGACGCTGGTACAAGTTCATATTGGCTGGTAATACTGCCAATTCTAAATTCTTGCACCTCGGGTTTGTTTGGATCATGTAATTCATGTATACTCTTTATGTTTCAGTGCCTCGTTGCCAAATAGCTTCAGTTTGATTTAGTATTTAAGCCCTGCTTTTGATCTCTACTTCTGTCCTGTTCAATTGCTACCATGCTCGTTCTTGTTGTTGCGTGTCTCCTTTTTTTTAGTATATGCTGTTGAAACAGTATGTCAGTATCTGAAGTTTACACCCTCCTCAAAATTTAAATGTCCAATTAATCAATCATATAATGTAAAAGAAGAGGAATAAGTTAGCTTGGACATAGTATAATATGTTAGGTGCCTCCAGGGTATGATGTGCTGTAGCAACTTTGGAACTGAATTTAGATGGATCACTAAAAACAAGGAATTTAGATTTGTACTTAAGCCATGACAAATAGGTTGAAGAGAAGTTCAGAAATACATACAACATTATTTTTTATGTGTACATATGGATACAGGTCATTCCAAAAAAAAAGTCAAATGTTAGCATTAAATGAAACTAGTCTACTTATTCACAAGACCTAACTAATATATTCAGAACCAGGACATAGGCGCTTTAAACTAAAGTATCTAGATACCGGTTTATCCACAATGTTGGTCAAATACTTGCATAGTAATGGCTATCGAATTCCTTTGCTGTTAATACGATTTGTAGAGATCTACAACTGCTACAAGTTGACCATCAAATCTAGCTTAGTTATCTTTTTTCTTGCACATCAGAAGATTAATATAAATACTACTTCTTTTTTGTTCTACTCTGATGATCCACCATTTTGCAGAAACCATATCTTCCTTACGCCGTCACAAGGATTTCTGCAGCTCTTCAAGCTTATCGGTAAGAAGCATATACATTATTAATACATTTTGGTGATAGATAGTATATACACTATTAGAACCTTTGATAAAAATGCTTATTGTTGGGTTAATTATAAACCCTATATGGACCGACCCATGTAATCCTACATGGCGTCTATGTGGCACAAAACAGGGTCAAAAAGCCAAGTCAAATCAAAACCGGTCAAAACAAGTCAAGGGGTTTAGGAGGTGCATAAGGAGTCCAGTTCATCATGAATCTTGCACGACCTCCTTTCTCTAGTTCAACAAGAACCATGCACCAACCCCTTGACTATATATGGGGGATGTAAAATCCATCAAGAACACTCATGACTTTTGGCATGGGGCACTTGAAATCCATCATATAAATGAGAAATCTCAACAGAAAAGGCGTAGAGCTCCAAGTCCCAAACGAAAAGCTCTAGGAGTGGCCTTGGGAAGTC
The DNA here is from genome assembly GCA_019208055.1 of Stipa capillata. Taxonomy (NCBI): domain Eukaryota; kingdom Viridiplantae; phylum Streptophyta; class Magnoliopsida; order Poales; family Poaceae; genus Stipa; species Stipa capillata. The sequence goes on along the minus strand of JAGXJF010001909.1, from coordinate 726,178 downwards.
TAGATGGTCCAAGTCGCTAGTCGAGTCCTGCACAAGACTGCTCCCTCAATTCTTCCTGTAAAAATTGCCACATCGTGTTTGCCCTTCAGTATGCAATGCCTAGTGTTCTGACACGTCTTGGTTTCATTGTTCTTATGAACATGAAGTTCCCTTTCTTGTGAAAATTTGATGTTTCATATTTCTATGATGAACTGATGACTCAATTTTGATGATTTCCAAATCCTCCAGCTAACCATTCTTGTCGCCGCTGATGGAATACTGAACCTACCCTAGGCGATCAGAAGCGTGGCAGATTTAGAAGCAGCAGTGAAAAGGCTCAGCTCTACACCTGAAAGTGAACTTCGGGTATGCATAGTGTTTCCTTTCCATTCCATAAGTCATCACAGCAGCTTTGATGTATAATAGCTGAGCTAATTAAGGCAATGAATACAGCATAGATTTTCACAAAAGCTCGAAATCATCAGTATATTTCGGCTCTTGCTTGATTCATACTACTTCTGATGCTACTGTTCTTTTGCTAACTGGACCTACTGTTTCAGGGTGTTCACGTCTTGTCGGCATCTCAAGAGGAGGATGACGTTCTTTCGGAGGAGAGGATACAGAAGGATTATCCATATCTGAAACCCCTGCGTGACTACTAGGACAGCATGCATTCTGCTCATGCCCTTGGATTGGAGGTGACCGTATAAGCCAATCATTTGTATATTTTTCAGATGAATAGAAGACGTTATCTCTAGAAAATTAGGATATCGTTTCTCCACACAATTTGGTTAGCAGCAGCGATAGGGATGCAAATGCGCCGATCCGTGTACCCATTCTCCTTGATTAATTGATGGTTCACTTCTCACCACTTGATTGGTAGTTCACATTGTGCGTGTAGTCCCTGTATGAGTTGTGAAGCAAAATAATTAGGATGGATCGATCGATACCCCAACTAGGTACTTAACTGGAGCTGGTAATCGTGTGGACGTACGTCCAGAAGGAAGAGCATAATAACGTGATAAATCCAAGTAAAAGGCATGCTGCTTCAGCCATTGGATCTACTAAAATTCTTGATCCAACAAGTGTTAGTGGCCTAGTGGGCAGGGGCGAAGCCAGGAAACAAAATCGTTGGTGTCGTTCTTCTAAGTATACTGGTGTCATTGTATACCTGTAATAGTATTTTGATTTTTTTAAAGATTAGTAATAAATCATTCGTGTCATTTGACCCCAATGACTATGCTGGATTCGCCCCTGCTAGTGGGAGTGAGCAACTGCGCATCCTGAATCTGAAGGGGGTACGTACGTAGAGGCTCCAGTCTCCATGGATCCAAGGTGCAATAACGCTCTGAACCTCCACCGCCCTGAAACATAACTCCGGAGGCGTAGCCAAAGCAAATTATCGCTATCTAAAAGAGTAAATCCAACCAGAGAGAGGCGTTCTTCTAGCTAGGGATCAATCTTGCAAGATTAGGATCCAACGCTAGACTCTGATTTGTGAGCACTGATCCACAAGCGTCTTCATACTGATTTCTTGCATCCTGCTCATCCAGAAAGGTGGAATTGTGGAGATTTGCTTGTCTTTTCTGACTTATCGAGGAATTAGCGGGGCTATGATTCAGGGTGGCAAAGAGAAAACTCTTGACATTTTCTGGCTGCCCTTGGTTGCGAAGTATCGTCCACTCTAAGAGGAGAGTTTGAGAAATCCCAATCCATGGCAGGAATGGAGGAGAGCTTATCCTACATGGGGAGGGAAAGATTGTGGAAATAGGAGGAAATGTTGATCAATCTGATGAGAGTGTAGTAGATCTTCTGGGTCGCTTGAACCTAGAATTGGAAGGCGCGGAGTTTGTGCTCGGAGATGGTAAAGACAAGGACAGATCAGTTTTTGAATAGGTTGTGATACGCAATGTCCTAGCACCATCAATCCCACACATCTAGACTATAATAGCCACGTGGGGTAATCCACGAGAGATGTTAGCCAGGTCAGGAGAGACAATCATTTTATAGTTGAGTTCAGGACAAAGATTGACAAGGAGAGGGTGCTAGATGGATCGTCATGGGTAGTAAATAAACATGCCCTGATGCTTCAGGAGTACAATGCAACTTTTCACCCCACATATGTTCATTTTGATCGGATGGCGATGTGGATCCATGTAGTGAATCAGCTCTTTGAATGGATCAATGAAAAATGGGGAAGAAAAATAGTTAGTATTATTGGAAAAGTTCCGAAGGTGGATGTAGATGACAATGGGAAGGCTAGTGCAAATTTTATTCGTACAAGGGTGGTGATAGATATTGCTAGGCCTCTGCACCGAGGGATCGACCTTCGCTCGGAAAGACAAGAGCAAAAGATTCGGTATGAACTACGATATAAAAAATTGCCCTTCTTTTATTTCTTGCATGGCATTATTGGAATCGAACTTTTCAAACTTTAATACCAATATTATTTTAAAAAGAATGCATATGGGATAAATAAACATCGTATATACATTTAGCTTGAAAATACTTCCATAATATTACCAGATTTTATAAATATATCATAATTGAAATTAATTATCAAAGTTCATCCTCCGTATCCGAGTAACCCCATGTCAATGTCCAAAATATAAGTTCAAAGAACCGAGCGAGAAAGCGTATCCAATGATACCATCTCTTAGGTAATACTCTCATACCATCTCCAAGAAGTCATAAAAATTTCGTATCGGGAGCGAATAGTATCCAATTAGTACTATTCACAGTAGAATTTGTTTTTTTTTAAGTTATGGATTGAATTTAGATTAAAAGTTTGTGACACGAAAAATATATAGATTTTTAAAATATGATACCATGTATTAATATGGTGGTATAACCTCTCCACCCTTGTCAGTTTCAATATCCCACACAAAGGACGCCTAGATGGGTGTGACCCCACCGCGCCCGAACACGCCAACTCCCACGTAATCCCAACAACACAGCTCACGCCGCACAAACAAAACCAACGCCTCCCACCGCACCGCACCGCCATGCCCCATTAACACGCGCACGGCGCCACCACGCGCGCCCCTCGCCGTCGTCGCCGCCGCGGCCGCCATGCCCGCCGACACCAAGCCCCGCGCCGGCCCCGTCCTCCCCATCCGCCCGCTCCTCCTCCTCCTCCTCCTCCTCGCCATCCCCTTCCTCTCCCTCTTCCTCCTCTACGTCTACTCCTCCTCCGCTCCTCCTCCCCCCTCCAACGCCGTCTCCCTCCCTCTCCCCGGCGGCTCCACGCCCTCCCCGCACATCCGCATGCGCCGGGGCGCCGCCTACCGCTCCTACGACGACTACATCCGCCACCAGCTCAACAAGACTCTCGACCCGCGCCTCCGCCGCGTCTGGGCCACACGCGACTGGCGCCGCAAGGTCGACGCCTTCGCCCGCTTCTTCCAGGCCCTACAGGCCGACGGCCTCCTCTCCAACGCCTCCCGCGCGCTCTGCATCGGCGCGCGCCTCGGCCAGGAGGTCGCCGCGCTCCGCCTCGTCGGCGTCCGCGACGCCGTCGGGATCGACCTCGCCCCGGCGCCGCCGCTCGTCATCACGGGGGACTTCCACGCGCAGCCCTTCGGGAACGCTACCTTTGACTTCGAGTTCTCCAACGTCTTCGACCACGCGCTCTACCCGGACCGCTTCGCCGCCGAGATCGAGCGCACCCTGCGGCCCGGCGGCGTCGCCGTGCTGCACGTCGCGGTGCACCGGAGAGGGGACAAGTACTCGGCCAACGACCTGCTCGATGTCGATGGCCTGCTGGGCCTGTTCCGACGGTCCGAGGTGGTCAGGGTTTCCAAGGTCGACGCCTTCGGCCTCGACACCGAGGTCATCCTCCGCAAGAAGAGGTCACCCTAGCCACCCGACCACCACCATGCATCTCAATTCTCAATCCACCACACAATCCAACTTGCAAAAATGCCAAAATTTCTTTGCACGCCAGTTTTTTTTTGGTCGATTAATTTTGCTGTTGTACTAGTTGATTCTTTGGTGGGCACGCATTGCATTGCATTGCATTGCATCCGTGATCCATCCATTCTTGTTCTTGTACGTACCTAGGGAATTACTACTGTTTACTAGAGAATAGGTGATAATTGTGCCCAGGAAAAGAAGTGAAAGGAATAACAGTGATTTTAGGTTTGTGCTTTTTCCCTTATTTTCTTGATCACCTTGTTGTTCTTGTCTTTTTTTTATTCTTTCTTTTCAGACTTTCGGGGAAGAATGTTTGATTGGTTTGTGTGTGGTGCGCGCGCGTGATGGAGTAGTATAATTGTGCCCGTGCAGGTTTAGAAAATGATGGTGAGATTTGCACCAAACAGTACTAATATTTGATGATGTACATTGCTGTTGTAATGCAAGGATAGGCTGGAACCGATTGGAATTTTGCTCTAGCACTAGCATGCATGCCTGGACCGTATCCATATGATATATGCTTCATTTTATGTAAAAATAGATAAAAATTTAGGTTAGAGAAAGTGATCGAGAAGATTCACGAGCAGAACAGGGCATAGTATGTTCCTGCTCCTGCATGAAAAACCCTGCCATCATTAGTGAAGCTCTTTGCCTGAATTTTCAGCATCAGGGTAATGCAACTGGATCACTTGTAGTGGCATTGTGACAATGGCCAGAGGAATCTTTTCCTCTTTTCTGCAAGGGCAAGATGCGCTAAATTCGGCTACAAGTTGCAACAGACTTTGAGGGAAAGCATTACCTTTTCCTTTTCTAGCCGCTTTGGAAGAGAGTCAGAGATGGTTCTGGCATTCTCCCCAAGAGGGAGGAATGTCTCTTTCTGGCTCTCTTTTTTCTTATGAACACCATTACGCGTACATCGAGCACTCACGTTCAACCACGAACAAATCAAGGCATATACAGAATTACAGATCACAATGCAGCTGCTTAAAAGTAACAGCAGCATATTTTAGTGACGTGCTATTGCTAAATCATGAAGTGGAATAGTAGTATCTTCAGTCAGGTCTCATATAAAATTAGCTACGTATATAAACCTGAAACATCCAAACCCTGGCTCACACCGATAGAATGTTCGCGGTATGGGGAGAGCCGGTTGTGTTGTGCCAGAGAGGCAACCAACTTTTAACTACTTGGTACTCCACTGTATTATACTATTGTCAAGCATTATAATATGGACAGCTCAGTGAATGGGACAATTGTCCCCAGCCACGTGAGTGAGCTGCCCGTGCTACTCGCGCATGCATGCATGCATGCATGTATGGACAAAAAATCATATTTAGTCCCATGTCGCCGTTAATTGCAAAATTAACCCTTTATTAAAAAAAATCAAAAACGACCACCCGCCGCGGGTGGGGTCGACGGCACCCCACCTAACGCGGGTGGGATCTGTGACCTGACGCGGATCCAACCCGCGGCAGGTGACCTGACGCAGATTCCACCTGCGGCAGGTGGGTGGTGCGGGTCTCGGGTGCGGCAAGTAGGAGTTTTTTGGATTTGTTTTATTGAGGAGGCTATTTTTACCATTATTCTGGTGATAGGGGGGGGGTAAATATGGCTTTTTGCTTGCATGCATGCCGCAAATTAGCTGCCCAGTGGTCACTCTTGCTATGCCCATCCAATGTATGTGTCACATGGTACCATGCACAGTTCCCTGCAGTATTGGAACAGGTGAACGTTAACTTTTGCTTGAATTTCACATGAAACTGTTATGTTTTTGTAGGCATCTGAGAGAAGAAATGTAATTTCGAAACAAGGCCTTGAGTTGTTGGATGTCAAATTAGCTTAAATTGTTTCTTTGGTGGTTAGTGAAGGTGGTTGTACCTTTTTTCACAAAGGATCAAATCATAGGTTTACTCCTGATATGTCTTATCACTTAGTTATATTTCTTTTGGTACATGACTTCACTAATTTTAAAGCTCCACGAGTCCGGTCTTCTGTCAGCACAACTATGAGTAAGTGCGGCCTTCTTTTTCTTTCAAGAGGAGCCTCCAATGTAGTCAGGCGAAGAAAGCGGGCTTACACTATGGGCTTAGCTCTATGCTCGCTGTGGAGCCTAAAAGGTTGTGGTTTCCTAACTCCCTATTCCATGGGCCTAATATTCTTTCACTTCACCAGACAGGCCCAAGGAATTGCACAAGCACCTCTTAGAAAAGGAAAAAAAATTTGCACGAGCGTGTCGTGGGAGCACTCGGTTACATCCCTGCCGTCGGATTTTCACCATTGGATCTCACATTTTGTACGTAAAACGATCAGTCCGTTTTCTTTTCAGGAGATGAAAAGGAACAGTAGATGCTGGGAACGGCATATAAATTGACATCGGACGTTGCTCCTCGGACACGGCCAAACCCGCGGCAGACCAAGGACCTCTCTGCCGACGCAGACAGGTGGGCCCATCCGCCCAGGTGGCGGCCACAGGGAACAAGACAACACTGCACCTGCACGCACAGCAGCCATGCACACCCAACAACACACTGACAGGTGAGTCTCTGCAAGAGAAGAGAAACGAATCACGTGACCTGACTTCACCAGCGTCGTCAGAGCGACAGAACAGAACGAAGTGAACAATAATTACCCAACGAAGAAAGCATCGATCCAAAGCCATCTAATCAGCATATGATCTCTTCTTATCCGACAAATACGCATCAGCTTTACGCTGATCAGACGGCTCAGGCCGTGAGTTTTGCCACATCTTTCGTGCAAGGTAAGTTGGGTTCTTGCAAACTGAAAGATACCCCTCTTTGACAAACTAAACTGCAGGTAATCATCTGAAGTTCTGAACATTACAGGACGCACTGATGGCAGAACAAAGTCATCCGTCATTCACGGAATTGCAGCACCTTTACAGCACCAGACTGGACCTCGTGACCAAATCAAGCTCTGTTATTTCTCATCCTACCAGGCTACCAAACAACATGATCCACACTGCATTTGCGCCTGAAGCTTGGCCAGGGCAGGGCAGATCGATACAGCAACTGCACTTGGGTATGGCAACTTAATTGGAGACTAACCTGATCATTTACATTTTATAGATGGAAGGATACGCAGATGCATGTATCATCCATTCTTGTGGCAATGGAACTAGAGCTATGATGTAGGCTGGAGGTCGCCTCCGTCCGCCATTGCGGCGCCTTCCTTTTCCTTGATGAAACGGCCCTGCAGTGCAGTGAAGCAAGAAGCAGTCTGATCAGAACAAGATCTAGGAACAGAATGGAGTGACTAACTATTCATGTGCAGCCTTGCTAGTGCAAGAAAGGTATTGAATGACATAAGAATGAGAAAGAAAGAAGCCAAGAACCATAAGGTGCATTGTCTGCTGTTTGCCAGAAATTAAGTAAAAGAACAAGAAAGATATCCAAGGCACAGCATTCATTTCTGTCAAGCGTTGTGTGTGTGCGTGTATGATCAATTGTTCCTTACAACCGAGATTAATTTTACATATTTCTGTCGAAAACTTCAATTCTGTATGATCAATTGTTCCTGGGCCCAGAAGTCTGATCGCTTGTATCACTGATTTGCACATAAAAGAGTTGGAGCTCTGTTAGGAATTTTTTATTAAAAAATATCAGTAAAACTAAATTCAGTGTGATGTCTTATTATTTCAGATGTAATGAATCTATGCAAAGATTTAACTAACTCACAGTTGAGCTGTAGAATCTAATCTTACCTCACAATTAAGCCATCTCATTTTGCTGTTCATATCATTACTGATGTATCAACACATTACTAGGTCACAGCCACAAGCAGTAGGCAGCAACAAGTTCAGATATGGCACGAATGCAGCGACGCGAATATTTAATTACCTTCAAGCGCGGCCGCCGGACGGCATTGAGCCGGCGAACCTCATACCGGATCCGCTTCTCGAACAGCCGGCCCCGCCGCTTCTCCCTGTACCGCCTCACCCTCTCCGCCCTCCCCGCCGGCGTCTCCCGCGCGCTCCACGCCCCGACGTGCCGCGTCGACGGCCCCACCTCGACGAACACCTGCACAGACGCCGGCGCAACGCAGCCACCCGTGTCACGAACTCACGAGCGCGCTTCGCCGTCCTTCCAAGAACTGCACGGACGAGGAGACCAAGGGGATGCTTACCGAGTCGAGCTCCAGCTCCGGCGCAGCGTGGCTCGCGGCGGCGCCGTCGATGTAGAGCGATCCGCGCCCCGCCCAGGCGGCCAGGATCTCCTCGTAGTCCAGCTTCAGCAGCGGCGACCGCGCGGAGGCGCCCGTGCTCGCGGCGGACGAGCACGAGGACGACGTGGGCGTCGTCGCCGCGCTCGGCGTCGAGGAGGAGCTGCTGCGGCAGTACACCCACCGCTCCCTCCCCCGTAGCGCGCGCCGCGCCAGGTCCTCCTCCTCGCCCGTGAACCGGCCGGTCCCCCCCGGGGACACGTCCGGCGAGGCACCGCACGACGACTCCTCCCTGCCGCCGCCGCCCGCGGAGGAGGAGGCGCCGAGGATGTCGGTGAGCGATGGTGCCGCCGCAAACAGCGTGGACGGCGCCTCATGATGCAGTGAGAACGCCTCGAGCTGCTGCTGCTGCTGCTGCTCACCTCCATGCCCACCGTGCTCAGGCGGCGGCGTCTCCACCGCCTCCTCCACCGATGCCGACGCCGAGGGTGGCGAACACTCCAGAGCATTCGACTCCGGCAAGTCCACCGCCTTGGTGAGGTGCCGGCTGAGGCTGAGATACTTGGTCTTCTTCTTCGCCTTGCCCCGGCGGGGCACCCGACGAGGGCCGCCGCCGGTCGCCATGGCCTGGCAAAGACAGCGGTACCTCAGGGTGTTCCGTGCAAAATGTGGGAGAAGCGTAGGCACGGCACGGGGCTATTTGGAGGGAAAGCGAGGGATCTCCCGCGAGCCAGCAAAGCAGAGGAGCTTTTCCCCATGATCCTGTGATGACGTGGCGGGTTCCGATTGGCTGGCTGGATTGCGGTGTCGCCTTTTTTTTGTGTGTACTACGCGATGAGGAAGAGGAGGAAGGTTTTAACGGCATCACGGGGGTTTTGTGATGACGTGGGCGTTCACATCATCGCACAATTACCTTTTTTTTTATTTTGCGATTACATGACAAACTTAGCCTTGATTACCTTGAATCACACTTGGTTAACATACGAGTTCGTCCGCTGAGCATACATCGCCGGGATTTGATACCTGATTGGTGAAGACGCACGCAGGAATTTAGTGTACCTTAATGTTAGTTTAATATCATGGCCAAATGTTAATGTAATTGCATGGAGTACAAAATATGACGTAGGCGAGTGCACTTGCTCCTCTTCAGTCCGATTTCCATCTAACGGACAAGTGCTGAGTAGGGATGCATCTAGAGTAAAACTTGAGCAAGGACATATCATTTAGACTGATGAAGACGTCTGTAACGAAAATTAGAAACTTTAAGTGTATATAGAAATCTACAGCGAAAATTAGAAAACAGAATTTCACTTATGTTCTCTACACTACACGAGTACACACAGCCAATTATTACAAAGTAGCGTTTACGCTCAATGGTGTTGGAAATATGAAAAATAAATCATCATAAGACTAGCTCTAAAAAAAATTAACTAGAACATAGCTTGAGACTAAGCCGCCACCCATTTGTATGGAGAAAATTTCGCACACCCTGCTCCCGCATAAGCGAGACCACACCAACATATCTCGTGCTTCCTACCGTTGTTATAGCAGCGACCATGTATGAACTCAGTGGATAACTATATAGATAACCTATAAAAGATTAGTAATATTTTTTTTATCAAAAATAATATTATTATAAAAATTTGAGTCTCAGATCTACATGGTGCGGAGATCAAAAAAAATATTATTATAAAAATTTGAGTCTCAGATCTACATGGTGCGGAGTCCCGACACATCACGATGAACATACGCGACCTACACCCGGTACATAGACGGCACACCGGAGCAAGAAGGCTCTGTCCAGACGAGTATAGGTTACTTTACCCTTTTGCCCCTGGGAGATCACGGGTGATGGAGCTTTGCGTGCGTCAAATCTGACGGTCAGCAGACGGCTGACACGCGCACAAAGCAACGCCTTTGACCTTCACCAGCTCTGTAACTAATTTACTGTTTTTTTTTACCGTGTCACGGCGATCGATCTCCTCAAAAGCTGCGACTAATTACCAGAGTACCTGGTTCTTCAGCCGTGTGATTCAGGAGTACGTAGGCTTGTAGCTTGGAAACGTCTCTACTGAGTACTGAACTACTGATAGATCATTGATGCTTAATTAGAGAGCTTATGCAGATAAATGGAAGTGCTTACTCCATGCTGACAGGTTGATCATGGAGTAGTAGTAGTAGGTCAGATTGGTCAGTGAGCTTCTCAACCGACTGTCAGGAAGCGCGCTACCGTCGCGATATCCGCACTGCAGATCACCAGCGTGTGATGACACGTGGACGGTTCACAATAACTGAAAACTCTTCGTGGTCATGTACAACGGTTCCCTCTGTGGTCTCTACTAGGTTTACCTCGCAGTAGTTGAGGTGACCAGCAATGTTGTCAGTTTATTCAGACTCTTCACAATTTTATGAATTTTTTGTTACATATCAAGAAAATTAAAAATATTTTAAAAAATATACAAAATCATCACTCCGATATACCCAGTTAAATAGCGAGCCACACAACAAATAGAATAACATTTTATAAAAAAAGCCACTACTAGGCCCACAAACTAATATCACTACAACCGCTCTTCATGCCTCGTCCCTCACCAAACCATTGAGCTCACCACCTCTAACCTACCTTAGCATATTGACCTTCCGAAGTCTAGATTTGATCGTATCTAACCAAAACCACCTTGCCGTCATCTTTGTCTAGCTAGATTCAATAGCTTTCCTTACTCATCGTGCTGGCCTCACCTCGCTCGTTGTTGCAGCATCAAGATCTGGTATTGGCGAGTCATAGGAAGTCCATCACGGCAAGCTATGACACATTTTTTTACCCTCTTTAATCCAGGGTCTACAAAAAAGACATGAACAAGTAGTGACGTTGTTCCAACAACAAAATGCATCATCGTTTCGGTCTTTGTTACATCGCGGTTGTCTGGAAGAAACCGCCTCCCTTCAATATGTTTGTCCTCTCTTCTCCATTAACTCCCTCATTTCAAAAATAGAAGGCATATTTTGGTCCATCATGAGATTAAGAATGCTATGAAACTGAGAGAATACCAAAGAAAAATGATCAGGCTACCGGTGATGTTAATACTGGTGATAAGAGAAAGATAAGTTACCATGGGTCATATGCATACTAATGGAGAGATGGGAGATAAACAAGGAGAAAATATAGAAAAGTTTAATTCTAGCTGGAAATGATCTCAATAGGATACAAACAATGGTCTATTTATATATAAGTCTCGATCAACACAATGAGTCGTACATAATATACACTTTTCCTCGACCTCAACTCTTCCATTTCCTTTCTCTAGCCGGTGCCACCCACACCCTCTTCGTGCTACCACCTTGGCTTCACCGACTTCGGTTAGTCTTTATCCCGTCCACCACCTCCTCCTTCGCCCTGCTTCCATCTCCCCCGCCATTGCCTCCTCTCTCGCCACCCCTGGCACACCCATCCTTCTCCTATGTCCTACCGTTCTGGCCGCTACGTACCCACCCATTTCCGCTGCCTCCATTGGTCATACCTCTAAGCCAGATGCACCGGTGAGGAAGACAAGGTGAAGCCTAAGCATATATCCTTATGTGCATCCAGCGGCTGATCTCGCTCAGCTAAGTTTTTGCTAATTCAAAGTCGAGAGAATTAGCAAATATACATTAACTATGTAGCATATTCTCCCTTTTAAGTACAATTATGGCCCTATGGCAATTACTACTTTTCCATGGAACTTAGAAGAACCGAATTGAATTACATAACACTTGTAGAATTATTGTGTTTCATTCAAATTTGTATCTTGGAGAAGTGAGAGAAAACAAAGAGCTGTACTGCATTCGATCAAGGAACACGATTAGGGACACAAGCATGTACGTTACTACCACCACCCTTAATAGACGAACGCACACTACATGGCAATGCATGCATACATGCGACGGATCGACGTACGCTCAGTTGGACCGCATTTTGTTGAGCTGGTTGAGCGCCGGCTGCAGGATGTTGTACAGCACCCAGCCGATGGCCGGCGCCACCACGAACAGCAGCAGCAGGCCCCGGTTGTCGTCGGCCGGCGACACCGCCGCCAACGCGGCGAACTCCTGCGCGGCGGAGGCCTCCGGAGCGATGGCCAGGCCAGCGGCCGCGGCCGCGCCGATGCCAAGGCCAGCGACGAGCACCTTCTCGGACCGCATTTTGTTGAGCTGGTTCAGCGCCGGCTGCAGGATGTTGTAGAGCACCCACGCGATGGCCGGGGACACCACGAAGAGCAGCAGCAGGCCCCGGTTGTCGTCGGCCGGAGCCACCGCCGCCACGTCCGCGATCCGCTGCGCCGCGAGCGCGGCGTCCGACGACGCCAGCGAGGAGAAGAAGGCGCCCGCCATCGCCGCGGCCGCCGGCGACACGGCCAGGGCGCCCTTCTTGGCCGCGCCCTGCTGCAGGCTGGGTAGCGAGATGCTCGGCACCTTGGACGACGGCGGCGCCGACCTCGCCAGGATCTTGGCCGGCTTAAGCATGGCCATCGTGGCTATGGTCGCCATTGACGCTAGCTCTCGGGTTGCTAGCTAGCTTCTCCCTTGCAAGAACTCCTACACTGGCAATAACAACTATGAGGTAGCTTGAATGGAGCTGTGAGGTGTGAGTGTAATGCCCTTGCGTTTCTAGAACGAACGATGTGGCTAGCTTATCTTGTGCAGCGAGTGTGCGATCGAGATTTGAAAGCTTATCTTGCGTCTTGGAGCTTGCAAGGCTATTGGTTGGGAGCAGCAAGGTGGGTCCCATATGAATTACATAGAACAAATGAGAAAATGGGGTGGTGAAATTGGGAAGATCTTGTAGATTAGGAAGTCTGAACCTAGGGTGCTCTAGAATGTCCCATGGTATCAAATGTCAAAATCCATCATTGGGAGGCCATTCAGGAAAAGTGACTAGATTATATCGTTATTACACGCTTTAATCACATACAAAAAGATAGTGCTTTGGGCACAGGCATAAGCTCTAAAATACAGCTTTACGTGAAGCTTTTAATCACATAAAAAAGATGATGTCTTGAATACGAGCAGAGTCTCTAGAACACAACTTTAACTGTTAATACAAAATCATGATATTGTATATACAAAAAAATTCATAAAAGTTTGTACATGCTACCTGACCAATCAAAATAACTTTAATGTATCATCGGTTTAAGTTTTGATTGACGCTCTCTAAAACGGCATCTATTTTCAAATAAAGATAATATCATTTAGGCTTAGATATTTAAGGTTGTTTTGCCTCGTTTTAAGAGGCTTGGTCGCTTCTGTTAAACATTCACGTCATCACCCAGTGCTAAATGATTAGGAGAACACAAAGAATTGTTGCCCGCCAACCTAATTCTCTTCCCGCACCCCCTCTCACTCTCTCTCTCTCTCCCCCCTGCGACAGGACGGGGCGCCGGCACCGCCGCTCGGTGGGTTCACGGGTTCAGACAACAACGTGCCGCCGGTGACGAGCACTTACAAAGTTGGGCACGAACATAACATTTCTCTTGTTTGCGTAGAGAAATGAGGGATCGATCAGCTGTTTTGGCAAAAGGTTCAAAAAACGATCAGAAAAATGGATTGCTGAGATTAGATTTGGTTCGTACAGGTACATAGCATGCCCACCCGTAAGAGTAGCAAAGGCAGCGTGAGGAGGTGGTGCTGGGAGCTATAGGGCAACAGCCTGGGCGGGAGGGCGAGGCGCTTGAATCACGCAAAGGAGAGGGAGAGGTGGAAAGGCTTGGCACGAGGTGGAAGAAGCACCTGCACGTCTGCACGATCCAAATGACCGTCGCAAGATTCAAGCACGTAGACAACAAAAGATAAAACTTGGTCACATAGATTATTGTGTTTCTTTCATGAAACTAAGGAAATAAGACATGGTCTAAAACAACCAAATATCGATTACAATTCATGAATTACTTCATGCATAAACAGTATATAAAATATGATGAATGGTGAACGCCCAAATTAGATACAGCATGAAAATGAAACACAGTAGCAATTATTCACCCCCTAAACGGATTCACCAGGCAGGAATATCCTACACTCCAGCAATTATTCGTCAGGGTATAGGAACCACAGAGCAAAAACAAAGGGCAGGCTGATTACAAATTTCCACATCTCACGGGGAGACCTGCTCTGCTCACTCAGGCCCCGAGCTGCAGCTTCTTGATTGTGTCGATCTGCTTGGCCGGGTTCAGCCCCTTGGGGCAGGCATGCGTGCAGTTCTTGATGGTGTGGCAGCGGTAGAGCTTGAACTCGTCATTGATGGCATCCAGGCGCTCCTTTGTGTACTGGTCACGGCTGTCCTGTATCCATCTGGAAGGACGAATGTGTGTTTATAGCACACACTAATCACGGTATGGCAAGCATTTTATGTCCAGACATTACAGTAGAACCTAAATCGAAGGGGAAGGTACTTGAAGCACCCCGTTGCAGATATGCAAAATTATATGTAAAAATATCTGACAACCTAATACATCTATACCTTTTGTTTCTACATAGCCTATAACATCTACAAGATTCCAATTTCTTATGGTAAAGGTACTTTTATTCAGTCAAAAAGTTATGTCCAAATTTTCAAAGGCATAAATACACAACAAGATGAACCGCTATCAGGTATGTTTAAGATTCTCACTTTATAGTTACATATATAAAGTTATGGCAGACAGAAGTCTACTTTAAACTCATTCCACGACTCATATCTCTATAGCACGACAACGTAACATTACCTCTTATCAGTCAGCACCTATGTTGGTTATCCTAGTCGCCAACCAGCTTAATTAACATATCTTAACTCAGAAGATCTAAAATAAAACCTCAGCGTGCACATCAAATCAATCAAACAAAGATAGATAAACCAAGATTGAATTAAACAGGTAAACTTGTAGGATCCTTGTACAATCAATTCTTTAGCTTCATAATGCTCAATGGCATGAAAAACAGCACATTACACTGGTTTGACTAAATAAATAAACAGGAAAACACATTGGTTGCTGGTAAAAAAGAACTTGACAGATAGTTTCAGGGAACGAACACTGAAAGATTGCACGGAGGCGACCTTATTTTACTGGACTACTGCAGGGCTAGTGCTTTGTTCTACCGGTCTGTTAACATCTACCAAGAGGCTTTCTTAACGCCCATCAGTTCACCCTTGTTTGCCAATGTGCGGAACACAATACGAGACATGCGGAATTTCTTGTAGACAGCACGAGGGCGGCCCGTGAAAATACAGCGGTTTCTAAGACGTGTCATGTTACTATTTCTTGGCAGTTTGGACAACTTATAGCGAAACTTATCCCGCATATCTGATGGAAGATCAGGGTCCCTACAGACAGCCTTATAAAGCTTTCCCCTCAGCTCATATTTTTCTGCAAGCAATCTACGTTTGTGATCCCGCAAGTTTCTCTTCTCTGCTATCCCATGATATCCTCGAGCTTGGACGTGCATGAACATGCTGGGTTTTGGTTTGATTAGCGTCCCCCACAGCGGAAGCCTAAAAAGGGTGAACGTGTCATGGACTTAGCAACATCCTAAAGCTTACAGCAAAAAGCAATAATCATATTAGACAGCTATTATTTGAGGAAACACACCATAAAAATTTAGCATCTTACGTTAGGTAGATCATCAACCATAATTTACTGGTATAGGGAGGAACAAGCATTCTCTCTATATACTGAAAGAGACGGCCCCATTACTATAAAAATAGCATCTAAGGAACAGATTAGCCAAACTAAGACTTGCGGTGTCATCAAGGACAGTACTAAATAAGAAATTATTTCTGGCATCAACTTCCAAATCAAGAAGTCAAACACCAGAACAAGAATACAGAGTCACAGATACCTTAAAATGTCTAAGGAATCTGCAACCAAAAGGACATTTCACAGTATCCACCCAATGATCATGTAAACCGCTTTGCAGTGGAGCTACCAAACAAGTAACGGAGGATTATAACGTAAAATGACCAAACAATTCATCACCGCATCAGACCAACAACCAATTCTCCTAGATCACAAACCTCGACGCCTGCACACCAAAGCAAGATAACACCAACCTACACATCATCCCACAACTATTTCACAACACGGACGGCATGGCACACCAACCGATCAATCACAAATCATCCAGTAATTAAACAGATCCAGCACACAGATACAAGATACTTAACATATCATCACAATTCACAATATCAACAGCATATGAGGGGAGGCAAAGGTATACCTGTTGGCATGGAGCAGCGCGGCGGGGCCGAGGTACTCCTCGGGGTTCCACCAGTAGGACGGGCATGATGTGGAGCAGCATGCGCAGAGGATGCACTCGTACATGCCGTCGAGCTTGGCGCGGTCGGCCTTGGTCTGCAGGATCTCCTTCCCTTCCTGTGGCGGCGCGTCCTTGCGCTTGAGCCACGGCTCGACGCTCTTGTACTGGTTGTAGAAGTTGGTCATGTCGACGACGAGGTCCTTGACGACGAACATGTGGGGCAGCGGCGAGATCGTGGAGGCTCCCGACGCCTCCGACGAGATCTTGGTGAGGCAGGCGAGGCCGTTGTCGCCGTCGATGGTCATGGCGCAGCTGCCGCAGATGCCTTCGCGGCAGCTCCGGCGGAAGGTGAGGGACGGGTCCTGCTCGTTCTTGATCTTGAGGAGCGCGTCGAGCACCATGGGGCCACAGTCGGAGAGGTCCACCTGGTAGTCCTTGAGGTGCGGCTTCGTCGACGGTGAGTCGGGATCCCACCGGTAGATCGAGAAGGTCTTGGTGCTCCCCGGCTTCGACGACGGTGGCGGGGGAGGCGCGGGGGCCGAGGAGTGGGGCTTGGAGGCGACGAGGCGGGAGGAGAGGGCGGCAGGGGACAGGAGGGCGCGCGACGCCGGCGAGCGGCGGAGGAGGGCGGCGGCGGCCATCGATTTGGGGTTTCGGGTTTCGCTCCTTTTTTTTTCTCCTTTTTTTTTGGGAGGTTGGAGAGGAGGGGAGGGCGTGTGCTGGGCTTCGGCCCAGCTGGCTATATATACCCTTGGGGGTAATGGGTGGATGACATGTGGGGTCAGGGGTGGGGGAGGGAGAGAAATGGCGGTGCTAGGGTTGGGGTGGGTGGATGACAGGTGGGGCCGCGGGGGGTTTGGGTTTGGGCCTTTTCGTGGATGGGAGTGTGGAGATGTGGACAACTTCTGGGCCTTTGGGAAGATAACAAAGTGAAATTGGCTAAGAAAAGGACTTCCCTTCATTATAGGAAATAAGTTTTGGCTTGGATTTGTCTAGTTCTTTGCCTTTATATTTTGGTCTTCCCTTTTCTGTTTTGACTCTGATGTCATGCTAGCCTACAGATATTTGGAGAGAAGTGAGGATTTGAGAATGGTCTAGACAACTTAAAAAATGAAGTCATGGTGTCCTTTTTGTAGATAATAACTTGACATACTCCGTAGTTTGCATGTGAGAAGAAGAAGAAGAAGAAGAAGAAGAAATGAAACTGATGATACCTAGCCCCATCAAAACCCAAACGACTTGACGAGCCCATTCCAAGGCCCATTTCGCCGGAAATTCTCTTGTCAGAATAAGGGAAGAACCCGGTTGCAAAATCATTCTGTCCGTTGCTAAGTGTTACTAGTTGGGAACAAAAAAAGGGGTCGGAATATATAAACCTGTGTAATTCCAGCAACAATTTTCACGTTAATTCTGCAGAACTTCGTAAGAACCTATGGAATTTCCAGCAATAATTCTGCGAAATTCTCGCGTTTCAGACAGGGCCTCGCCTAAGGACGGTACTTGCACTAGGTTTACATTTCTCAGAAATATGGCTGGCTAGTTCAGTGGTCCATCTGAAGCTGGACCCTCCTCCATAAAGTTCTTCTCCGGTTCAGAAGATGTCCTACACGACACAGGCAAGTACTCCATCAAAGAGGCGTTTACTACCAAAATCTTGCATCTCCTGCCTCCATGGAGATCCTCCTGTCCCTGCAATGGGGCACTGTTGCAGCAGTAACAGTGTACTACCATTGTCATCCATAGTCTGGCAGTGCCCGGTTATTGCAGTTCAGTAACAGAGGCAACAGCATTGGGTAAAAAGGGGTTTTGTCTGAAGCCTAATTTTACCCTTGCCAGTTGCCATCTCATGGAGGTGGAATGGAATAGAATACAGGTGTCGAACAGTTCATGGAGATGGAACATCTCTGTCTTGTCTGCTTCCACAGGCAGGACACTCTCTGTGCAGTCTACAGAACTCATGCATGTGCATCTTTTTCAACAAGACAAGAAAGAGAAAAAAAATAGTGCGCGCGAAGAATATGAAATGGATGGGTTTCTTGGGATTCTTTGATGTTCTCCAGTTATTTCTTTTTGTCTGGCATGTCTCCAGGGCAGAATTTCATCTCATTCCATTCCATTTCAGCATTTCTCACTGTAGAACCACTGTATATTGTTTGTGATTTTTATTGTGAATGCTCATTACTAAATTCCACTAGAAGTGCTTCAAAACAAATTCATTACAAGCAACGGGAGCTGTGTCAGTTTATCTAGCCAAATACTTCATACCTACTCAAATTAATCACCAGCAAGCACGTTCATATCTAGGTGAAATAGTAACACGCTATCACAAATTTTAATGTCGTACAGAACCCTCTCCTATTTGCCCCTATGCCGTAGCTCTAATGGGAGCTAAAAGAAGGGTCAAACCAAAAGTCGAATCTTTTCAGAGAAGACCTATCACCGCAAGCAACACTGTCGTTCCTAGGCACTCAGGGTAGCTAGGCTCCTGTTTTTAACCACAGTATACTGATTTAATTAAGAATTCATCATAACTAATAAAACAAAAAAAGAAGAATTCATCTCAACTATGACAAGAGAACTAACTAAAGTAGTATCAATCAGCTTTCAAGGAATTATGGCGGCTAAAATCGTTCGCCAGAGCTAGGTAAATTTTAGCAAAAGGCCTGTTCAGCTCAAAGTTCAATCACTGATCGAAACAGAGAGATAATTTTATAAATTGGGGCATGATGATGCGATCATTTTCTTATGGAATGAGCTATTATGAATAAAGCGACATTTGTTTCAGCGGTGCAGTGAGACCATGCATCATCCTCTCTGCACCTGCATAATCACTAAACTAATGATGATTAAAAAAACACTAAACAAGTCGCCGAACCACGACTAATCTTGGTCCCCCCTTGTTATGATTTCTACCGACCGAATCCTCGTTAAAAGAAGAGAGACAAATTAATAAACACATGCGAAGAAAAGAAGAACAGTGCCATGTTAAAACCCATCCTCTTTTCATTGGTATCCGATGTAGGTAGGCTAAAGATCAGTTAAGAAACAAATTAGGTGCTGTTTTCCAATAGCCACAAATGATTTCATTTTAGTTTTTATTTTTAGACTTAGTGTAAATAGGAAGAATGACAAAACCACAAAATTCATAACTGATAATTAAGCGAAGTTGGTATGAAACATCCAAACAACATAACCAGAGATATACCAAGCTTCGAGCTGGATAGACCTAAACATCGTTTCTCTTGACATTTTAAGCACTAGTTAATAAAAATAAAAATGAAACCCCGCTCACACCACACTAGGCCTATCCATCCGGACTATCTTCATATGACTAATTCAACAAGTATTTTGACTACAAACAAAACATCCAGATCAATATTATAAAATTAGTGGCGCAACTATGAATTCTGCACGATAGCTTCTCGAAAGCTTGTAACGGATAGACGGTTGCTCAACTCATGAGGAAGGCTCAGCTTTTATTGCTGAATTGTACTGCGCCGCAACCATAAAAAATTAGGCACGATTGGTACATATAAACTTTCATCCATCCCTACCGGATTTGAACTGCTTTCCGTAAAATTTGTACCTTGACAAAAACCAGAGCGCAAGAGCAGAAGCAATATTTGCAGTAGAGGAGCAGCGGTGGGGTCACGAGGCCCCAGCATCTGCAACAGTAAATCTGACGTGACCCCACCACACAACGTCTCTCACGCAGACACACTAACCCCCATCTCACCGACACGCGGGCCCGGGACAACCTGTCATTGACCCTATCACACCCAGGCCTCGACCGCGACGGGATTGTACGGTCCTCGGCGCTAAAAGACCAAAACACCACTACGATTTCCTCATATTTACGGGGCACTGCCACCGGTGGCACACCGCACGACGGCACGAGCACGAGGTCAGCGTCCCGCCCGCCAGGTCGCGCCTCCGTTTTCCTGCTCCGCCCACGCCTCGCGGCCTAGGTACCCCTCGTCTTCCGGCATATTTACGTGCCCTGCCCCTGCCCTGCCCCCTCCTCTTCTTGCTCCTCTTGCTTTTGCCCTTGCCCTTGCCCTTGCTCTCGCTGTTGGTGGTGGTATAGACTGGGAGTGGGGTGGAGCGGGTTCGGAGTGGACTGGAGTGTGGCGGTGGTTTCGGTTGAAAAGCTGCGGCGTTTGTCTCGTCCGCCGTCGTCGGCGGCGGCGGAGGCTTAGGGGTGGTGACGTGAGGTGAGGTTCTAATCCCCATCTTTTCTCTCCTGTTCTTGGAATGGACTTGGTGCTTGTCTTTTCTTTTGGATTTTTTGCGGTTCTTGGGTTCATGTGTCGCTGAGATGTTTTAATCTCTTCTTTGTTTTTGTTCTTTAATGTGCATTCCTCCACGGGGAATTGCGCTGCCTGTTTGTTTATTTATCCCCTTTGGCGAGATTTTTTTTTACTGTCAGATCGTTCCATGCGCAGAAGCCGAATTTTCTTGATGTTTGTTGTTGCCATTGTTTTCGTTTGTTTGCTTCCCCTTTTTCTGTTCTTGGATGCACCTTACGTTGGTGCTCTATGTTCTTCTTCTCTGCGAGGTTTTCCTAGTATGAGATTGATAGCTCAACACCAAACTCCCAATTTTAGTCCCTTTTTTGCCCGGCCTTTCTCGCAAACTTGTTTGCATGGCAATGCTGGTTAGGGAAAATCGCCGCAGTCCATATTCTGCGCTCCGTGTTCCAAGATTGAAAATTAATCTTTGGAGAGATATTCCGTGTTATTGAATTTTCACATGCTTCTCTTGTTAATCGTTCATCAACACTGATCTGCATTGCAGGATTCAGCTGCCTTGAACCCAGAACCTCAGCAGAGTTTCAATACTAGTACCAGCCTGTCTGATTCCTTGGAAGCTTTGCAAGATGATTGAGGGGAGGCGGCACTCCGTGGACATCCCGATTTCGAGGGCTCTGGTGGCCGTCATGAGGTCTAGATCTCTGAGGGACCCTGACACCAACTCGCTGGCCAAGTTCTCGGCAAAGAAGACCATCTGGGAGGGCTGTTCCCTCGAGGAAGACGACTTGGAGGGGAGAAATTACGGCAGGCACAGCTTTAGCTACAACATGTATGATCATCACCAGAGGAGGAGGGAGGAGTTTGGTGGCCGTCTGGGGACGAACTCGCCGATCAACATCATTAAGGCCAATGCGAGAGTGAAGGCGGCGCTTCACAACCAGAACTGCTGCTCGGCGATCTCCGGGATGTCGAGAGTGGCAAAAGACAGGGCTTTCTCGTTGGTGATCGAAGGGGAAGAGCTCGGTCGGAGGGAGTCCGGCGCATTTAAGGAAGGCGCTAGAAGTTTGCTTCAGAAGTACCGGCCCAAGTCTTTCTCCGAGATAGTTGGGCAGAATGTTGTTGCTCAATCTCTTTCGAGTGCTGTTTCACAAGGAAAACTTGCTCCTATATATCTCTTCCATGGTCCGCATGGCATCGGCAAGTCGTCTGCGGCTAGATTGTTTGCAGCGGCGCTGAATTGCCACTCTCTAGGTGGGAGCCAACCGTGTGGGCACTGCGAGGAATGCCTGGCCATATTATCAGGAAGCAGTACCAGCGTGGTAGAGATTGATGCTTCCAAACTGGATTGCAAAGCTAGAGTTGCTGCCTTGCTCAGGAATGCCTATGAAGTTCCTGCTTCTTCGCACTTCAAGGTTTTTATTTTAGATGATTGCCAACACATGGATAAGGAGGGATGGTACTCCATCTACAGTAGCCTTGAAGGGATTCCTGGCACCTCAATCTTTGTCATGATAACATCCGACATTGATAAACTACCAACCAATTCAGCTGGATGGTGCCAGAGTTACAGGTTTTGCAAGATAGATGATGCAGAGATTGTCCGCCGATTGAGTAAGATTTGCACAAAAGAAGGTATGGAGTTTGAAGCTGAAGCACTGGAGCTTCTTGCTCGCAAGGCCAGTGGTTCCATTCGGGATGCAATTCAAATGCTTGAGCAACTAACTCTGCTCGGAAAAAGAATCAGCAAATCAGTAACATATGACCTAGTAAGTTGATTAGTCCAGTTTTCTAGCCTTCAACTATATATCATCATAACATAAGTTAGCCCTTTTCTTCTTTGAAACGTAGAAGTTAACTTTCCGTGATATTTTTGCAGATAGGTGATGTCTCAGATGAGGAGTTACTTGATCTTCTTAATTTATCCATGTCATCGGATGCTGCTACCATTGTCAGGAGGGCTAGGGAGCTTTTGAGTTCAAAGGTCGATCCCTTACAGCTATTAGCTCAGCTTGCAAATCTTATTATGGATATTTTAGCTGGGAAGCACCACTCAGATTCTTCAGAAGTTAGAAAAGTTACTGGTAAAAATACAAGTATGCCTCCTTCCCCCTATGGAAACTTTAAAGTTGTACAGGCTACATAAAAATAACTGCATGCAAATCTTTTACCCTGTTGTTGAATCATTTTTGGCACTGCAATATGCTGTCCTTTCACGTAGTCCTCTTGGAGAAGATAGTTTCTACATGTGTTGTTGGCTTAGTGCTATCATGTGATACATATACGCTTACACTGCACATGATGAATCTATTATTTCCATATCGATCTAACCTTACATATACCTTCTCAGCTGCTGAAGTTGATGTGCACAAACTTAGGAATGCTCTGGAAATACTTTCTGAAACTGAAAAGCAATTGAAAACCACAAAGAACCAGTCTACATGGCTTACTGCAGCTCTGTTACAGTTCAATATGAGAGAGCCTTACTGCCTAGAGGCCCTAGACGATACTGCAGTTTCAAGCATGTTCACCGAGAGTCAGACAGGTAACCAGTATTTGTTGCCTGAAAAAAACATGCTTACGATACTGCCGAAATATCTCAAATTATTTTATATATCTAATACCAATATGAAACAAAAGTCTGTTGATGACCAAGTCACTTCTCAGGTGTCTGTTTACTGACAACTAAACTATTCATTACGCAGGTGATGGGGCTGCTGTCCTGAAAGATGAAAGCTTGGAGACCAGTTCTCATCTTTGCTATCAGAACAAAATTGGTTGTCTAGATATGAATTTAGGAGATCCAGATGTACTGGAGACAATATGGATGAAGGCACTTGAAAACTGCACATCTAAGTCACTTCATAATCTATTGCGAAAAGATGGGAAATTGTCATCCCTGTACACAACACAAGGTAATTGATCTAACTGTGTGTTTGACCTTTCTCTTCTGTTTCATTTCGAAGAAAGATTCATTTCTCATTTTATTTATAGTGAAAACAACATGTCCCTACTTCATATAGCTTATAGCCCTTGTTTCCTGCTGATGCATCATACATCTTATCCAGCCAGTTTGTCAATGCTGCATTCCAGAAAACACGTGTTTGTCTGAGCATATGTAATTATTATCATGTAGCAAATGTTACCGCCTGTCATTAAGCTAGTTTTCTTCATGAGAACACGTTCTGTTAGCATTCCCTTTTCCTTCAACACGTATCATGCTCACTGGTCTTCTGGAGTAATTGGCAATTCAACATGAGCAATCAGCACTGAGTGACACGTTTTGTTAGCATCATTGCTTGCCTACCCTGAGGATCTCTTAAAGTCAGATTTTCATTCTGTTTAACTTTGGACTGCAGGTGTAGCAGTTGCTGAGCTGCAGTTCTGTCATCCTGAGGATGTACCTACATCAGAGAGCTTCTGGATGCCACTTGTGATTTCTCTGCAGAATTTGCTAAAGTGCAATGTGGACATACGAATCAATCTTTCTCCAATCTCCATCAACAACAGGGTTGTTTCCAAGAATTCATCAGTCAGCCTGGTCATGCAATCCAGGGAAGATCAAGAGGCGCAGAATCCAGTCGCCACAGAATGTAGAACCGTAGCTTCATCCAGAAAGGACTGCCCTTCGCCGCCACTCCCAGGGCAACCCAAGGAGAAACCGTCACACATTCTGGGGTGCCTTCACGGTACAGATGGCGACACAGGAGACGCTGAGCCGAGGATCCTGAGCTATCAAAAGATCTCTGTCATACCTGAAGCATCGACTCCAGGGAACGTTCCCTTGAAAACTGGAGGACAGACACCAAAGGCTGACGAAGGCAGAGCTCGTCGTGGTGGCTGTTTCTCGAAGATTCTACCACGTGGTGCTGGCGCTCCCTGTCGGAAGTCCCAGCCACACGATAACCATAGAGCTTCGCGGCCTCACAAGGGACTGTTCAGCTGCTGTTTCTCCAAAATCAGACCGGACTGCAAAACGAAAGCTGAAGCAATGTACAGGTCAGAAACCGAGGAGGTGTTCGAAGGGTAGCATGGTGTAGTCTATGGAGAGGGGCACAGTAAAAACAAGGCTGATAATGGTTGTGATCCCAGAAAAATGAAGAGGCTGACAGTAGTTGTCGTTTGGTTGAACCTGACTCCAAAGTTAACCGTTCTTATACTATGCTCCCTGTTATGGCTGTCAGTTGTCAAATCAATCAAATCACTTAAAAGTTGGATCATTCTTTGAAATGTGCTAACTGCAGCTTGCTTCTGAGTTCGGACGCAATCTGATGTCCAGTCCATTCTGTCTGTTTAAACTCTTCTGGTAGCAATGACAGACCATCCATTGGATAACACTATCTGATGAACAATGGCTTGTTTATCTCGTTTATCATTGAGTCATTAGTTATGCAAATCAACTGCAGAGATTGGATGATAGCCGCAAAGATTAAACCATACGTTAACATGGTCCTCTCTGTGCACTAGTCTCACCGTACTCCTCCGTGATTTGTTCACAAAATAGCGCCCGCTAAGGCCAGGTAATTTAAGAGCAAACGATATCCGAAGCATAATATTAACATCAATGCACCAATGTCTCTGAAAAAACTCCATCGATTCAAGTGTCGCAACTTATTACTACAGCAACACGACAGTTACGCAGCCTCTCTCTTCGGCACGATATTTCGTGACCCTGACGTTATCCCTGCAAATTCATCGGCCTTTCAAGGCGCGGGCGTAAGCAGGTGAAGCAGTAAAAGCCAATGCAGGAGGAAGCATATAAAACTTTTACATGACGGTTTCTTTCCTCTGTTTTACTCGATGCAAAAAAAAAGAAGAAGGTCTATGGAGAAGCTGAAACGGAATGCAACATGAATAACAAAGGTATGTCTAGAGATGCAAGACCTAGACGCAAGCCACCACCACAAGCAAGAGGGGCTCGCTCAGCTACCTACGCGCAAGTAAAGCGACATGCATCAGAAACGCAAACGCAGACGCAAAACGAACTAGACGGGCTGCACCACACTATGGCCGCCTGCGCCTTGGGTTTCGTTTTCGTTCACTGGGTCATCGGTTCAAGTCGTCGGTTCAAGTCGAAGCAGCGACGCTGAATGAGGGAAGAAGCCATCCGCTCTTCTTCGCATGCTCCACATAGGAGAGGAACTTCTCCCTGGCATCAGGAATGTCGAGAGCCAGATCATCAAGTCCATCCCTGACCCTAGAGAACCCCTTGGTCATCTGGTTGATGGTTATGATCCCTTCACCAAAGCATTCGTGCAGCAGAGCGAGGTTGCACTCTTTCTTCTTTTCCATCGCCATGACAAGCGCCTTCTTGACCACCTCATGGTTGAAGAAAGGCATGCCCATCTCGCGGATGCAGTTGCATGCTTCTCCTACATCGCCTCCGCTCTCATATTCCTCCAGGAGCTTTGTTATCTTGTCCTTGGCGTCCTCCACAGCCCATCCTGTCCCACCACCCCAGCATCTCAGAAGCCTCTCTCCTGCGTGACGGGCAGAGGCAAGCGTGCGTGCCATGTTCAATGTTTCTGCCCCGCTGCAGTTTGGTGCAAGGTTGCTGCTGATCTCATCTAAGTTTAGAGGCGCAAGCACATCATCAATCACTGCCCTGGCTAGGAACAGTCCAAGCTCATCAGAGGCATCCAATATGTCTAGTGCAGTATCTTCTGCAGATTCAAGAAGCATTATGAATCCCTTGACAATGTCCTCGGTAGAGAACAGCTCCATGCTTAATGAGGATAGAAGAACAGATGCCATCTCTTTCTCCTGTTCTTGCGGTCCATAGCAATTGTTATGAGTTTCTTGATAAAGATTGGGTTGTACTCTGGAAAACCAAGCTCTTGGAGGCTGCGGATAAGCTCTGGTATATCATCAGAAAGGAAGTACTCATGTATCATAGACACAGCCTCCCTCTTGTACCTCCTCAGCTTCTCATGTTCATCATCTTGGACATTCCCATTGGCACCTGAAGATACATATGAAGAGTCAAGCCATCCCTCAGAAACTGCTTTCGATACCAACGTCTGGAATTGAGATTTTGCAGATGGTATATCAAGAGAGAGATCATCAAGACTCTCGGCAATACGAGAGAATCCCTTCATCATCTGACTAGAGCTTATCAAACCTTCTTCAGATGCTTCCTTCAGAAGCTTGATAATAAGAGTTTCTGCGGCTGGACTCTCCATTCCAAGAGTGACAGCTCGCTTGACGACCTCATGGTGAAAAAATGGCACAGCCAACTCTCTTATGCACCTACACGCCTCAGCTGTAACAGCATTCTTGATATATTCCTTTAGAAGATCAGTAATCCTCCTCTTTACCTCCTCTACTGTGATGTGAGTTGAACCACCCCATCGTCGCTCAAGTAACTCTGCATGGTGGGGTGCTGAAAGATAGCTCTTCGCTGCAATTTGTATAACT
This sequence comes from Stipa capillata, assembly GCA_019208055.1. Taxonomy (NCBI): domain Eukaryota; kingdom Viridiplantae; phylum Streptophyta; class Magnoliopsida; order Poales; family Poaceae; genus Stipa; species Stipa capillata. The sequence goes on along the minus strand of JAGXJF010001909.1, from coordinate 699,179 downwards.
TGCATCCCCTTTGAAGACTCTGAGAGACACCCTTTTGCCTTGCTGAGAAAAGCAGGTGGAAGAATGTCATCGACAACTGCCCGTGCAATGAAAAGAGCAAGGACATCAACCGCATCAGGTATGTCAACAGCCAAATCATCAACAGCCTGTAGCAGCATCACAAAGCCTAGTTTGATTTGAGTTGAACTGACCACATCACAGTACAGAGATGATAACAGCACTGACACCATCTCTTTCTCCTTGTCATGCCTGTCCATTGCCATGGAAACAAGCTTCTTGACAAAGTAGCGGTGGAAGTCATCATAACCCAACTCTTTAAGATCAGAAGCCGCCAATTTAACATCACCATTGCTGAAATATTCCTCAATTATCGTGGCAATAGATTTCTTGTAGTCCTCTAGTGGGGTTGTAGCAAGGGCTTCAACCAGTTCATATGGCTCCTGATTAGCCAAAACAAAACAAGAGGAGTGTCCAAGTTTGGTTAGAGTAGTGAGTATTAACCACATAAACAACATATTAGACAAAGCTGAATATGAGTTGATATTGACCAGTTTGTTGAGGCCTAAACAAATGTCAAACAGTTCAACATTGCATGAAAGAGCAAATGGCTGGAGTATATAGGTCAAGACCATTAGGTATTACCTCATCACTATCATAGTTTGGATCATTTCGATCAAGAAATGTGGCTGTATCAGCATCAATAAGTCTTCCCCAGGTGCCTTTGCCACCAGCACCATCTGCAGTAGAAAAGATCAGTAAATCAGACATTTCAGCAAAAGTAGAAATGAGAACTAGTAAAGCATGAAATACTGGAGAATGCAGCCACATTCCTAGTGCAAGTATTTGATAGAACTTACAGTGGTATTCAAGAATTCCCAAAATCACAAAAGGCCCAACTATGTATTGGACTTGGATTGCAGATGGGTAATTGCTATTTCTATCATGGAAGAGTCGTAAACTGAACTACTGCCACTCCGTATCATACTATTATGCAACATGATCACATGGCATATAGTTATTTTCTAAGAAGACAGCGCTCTTATAGTACAAAGTTAAACTCCTTAACTCCATATGTTGCATATTTGCTTTTCATACCAAGCCACATGGCAACTACATGTTGCAAACAGAAACATGGCAACACATAATGAACATGTAGGTCCATTCTAGATTCTTACGATATAAGGGTAGCGACAGGAAAAAAAGGTCAAGAAAGTATCCCTGACAGCTGGTATCTGGTAATAGTGACTATAGTCAAATGTATCACCTACTTTAGCATAAAATATTTAACCATACGCATACAGGGTAAGCCCTGGAAGCAAGAGAGAATAAATAATTGATCAATAATCACAACAATGTGACAACAAAATGGGGCCAGCACACACTTCCAGTAATATAGGCTCTGATGCATATGCATAGGTGCAGACAGAATTGTCAACTGAAATGGTAAGATGAATCCAAATAAACCAGGTTTCGACAGAAAAGTGATGCTCAATTGCTCATTGGATTGCAAGCGAGATGAGATTCTCCCAACAACAGTATGGAGGAAAACCATCACATTCAGCACATGGTACATGTTATACGAGGAATTTGAAGTGATCTGTCAGATTAGCAGATGTCCTGTAAAAGATGGTTGTCATCTTGCCCACGCACAGGACAAGTTGATCAATGGTATCAGCTGACTGAAATCTGATTCTCAGGATGAAGTACATACTGTTCTCAAGACAACTTTACGTTACCATATATAAGATCCTAGGATCTGTGTACACCTATAAATGGAAAGAGTGGAGTGCCACAACAAATTCCTAAAGAGTAACGAACGCAACCAGAATATGGATAACTAATCCAACAAACTAAGAAAAATGCTATGCAGCCGGATCATACACTTGTCATTATCCGATGAAATCATTCCCTATAGGCTGCTCAGGACCACCAATTAAACACACAACCACTGATTTGCCATGCATGCAAAGCTAAACCTATACGTAGCAAACACCAGTCAAAATGCAATGCTTATCAATTTAAGTAACCTACTACAACAAATCCAAAGCCACAGATGAACAAACAGCCAAAAAATCAATGACTACCCAAATCAAATTTCATCAATGCTGTATGATGTATAGGCCACAATGTGCCACCTCAATATAACGAGAGCCCTACCTTCATGAGACAAAAACTAGCAGCACCAGCACACTAGCACTACCGGCAATAGCTTGGAAATAAACATCAACAGCTAGATCAACTCAGCTGCTAAACCTACATTCCAAGTACCCAGATACCTCAGCTCCATATGAGGCATGAATAACACGCTAAGCCATATCACCATTCACCAAGGCACTAACAATTAACAATAGCAGCACAGCACCGACTACATCTCATATCCTAATCAGGCATGGCGAGCTCTACAACCACGTCAATAACAATAAGGAAGCTATTAAACAGAGCAGAAAAATAGATCGAGCCACCGGCCGCCACCTCACCTTTCTTAACCTTGACGGCCTTACCGGAATGAGACCGCCGCACGTGCCTCACCCCACCCCCTCCTCCGCCCCCGCCTCCCCTAGCGGCGGCCGCCGCGGCACGCTGCTGCTGCTGCTGCTGCTCGTACTGCTGCAGCAGCGCGGACGTGGAGCCCCCCGTGGGCGAGCGTGGCGACGCGAGCGACAGCGTCTCCGCGTTCTGCACCGCGATCCGCAGCTTCTCCCGCTGCTCCTGCGTCAGGAACCCCCCGTCCTTCCTCGGCGACGCCATCCCCCAATCCACCACCACCACCCTGCAGCGACAATCACAACAGCAAGACCAAACCAAACCAAATCAAATCACCGCCGCATCAGCGTCACTCACACAGAAATGGGGGAACGAATTCGAGCTCGGAACACTATCCAGCCATACCTACCTAGGGTTTCCTCCGCGGATCGAGCCCCCGTGCGCGAGATTTGCGTGGGCCGCGGCTGCGAGCGAATGGAAGGTAATAAATTGTTTTTTTTCCTCTGCCCCCTTTCGCTTTTGTTTCTCTCCTCTCTCCCGGCGAGTGAGACGAGAGAGAAACGGATAAGGGATTTATACGGAGGCGGCGTGGGTTCCGGGACACGTCGCCCGCACCCGACACGCCTGCGTTTCGGTGGGGCACACCACGTCTCGGGCCCGCATGTCATCGGGTGCGCGCGGGTGCCTGTCGTGTGGGTCCTACCCGCTTCAACGCCCGCTGGTTTGCGACCCGGATCCCTATACCATTCCGCGTTGCAGCGTCCGCTCACCCGTCCGTGGCTGACTTCCCGCACTGGCATGTGGGGACCAGTACACGACGGACCCAGTTGTCGGTCACCTGATGGTATGTTCGAGGGACAATTGGTCATTTGTCTGTGGGAAGTGGATCGGGCCGTGGGAGTTAGGGTTTTGCTGGGCGAGGGTTCGCGGGATCTTCTACGGCTAGGTCCGGGGAGCTATGGTGGTGTGGGTGAAAAGTGGGGGTTTGTGATTGGTGTAGGTGATGTGGATAAGGCGGATGACGGGATGAGTATGACGCGTCGGACTGAAGTCAAGAATCAGTGTCACCTCCATCAGAGGCAATTATCTGATACTGGAAATTCCACCTGCCGATGAATTTCATTTCCACGATCTGTCTAATTGTTATACTGTTCCATAGAGACATTGCATCTATGATTTTGCTGAAAATAAAGTATAGGCATGTTTGAGAAGCATGAATTTAACACCAGGCATGTTTGAGAAGCATGAATTTAACACCATCTTTGCATGTGTAAATCATTTTATTGTAGAAAAAGAAGAAGATTCATGCATTCTAGACAGGAATTAAAAGAATGACAGTATGGGTTGAATTGGAACAATTGAGCATGTGGTTAAAGCATTTGAAGAGCTACTAGAAAAAGGTGGCTTTTGTATTAAGCTTTAGTTCACTTGAACTTATCTCGACTGGACAAAGGCCATCTGTTACTACATATTGATGAGCATTTAGTTTCTTCCGATATGTACTGAATTATGAACAGTCATTTTAGTTTCAAAAAATGAACAATCATTTCTCCTCTTGTTTGGACCGTTCATTCTCAAATGTTTTTTTTTCTTTTAGCATACTCAATTTCTTTTCGAGTTAGTTTTTATTAGTATACTCAAATGTGCTTAACGAGTAGAAAAATCAAGGAGAGTGAAAGCAGGCTGGGCCGCATGGATTTAGCTAGATGAGGCCCAACCAGGCAAAATAGAGTTGGGCCTGGGCTTTTCTTTTCAACTTGTGGGCTAGAACTCACAGTACAAATCTGTTAATAGACCTGGCCCAATGTATTAACTGGATGGGCTGCACGGCAATTTAGGCCCGCCACCTAAGCCCAGTTATAGTAGTATTCCGCTCTCTGTCTTGTTGCTCACACCGCAAACCCAAAGCCCACCAACCCGCCGCCGTCCGTCGCCTGCGAGCGCCGCCACCACTTCACCACCATGCCCACCGCGGGAGCCCTCTCCTCATCGCCGCAGCCCCCGCCTCCTCTCCTCCGCGCGGGATCCCGGATCATGCTCGTCTCATTCCCACGGCGATCGCCTCCGACCGTCGCGCTCTCCCTCTCGATCTCCGACCCCGCTCCGCCGTGGGCACAGGGCGTGGGCCCGCCGGCTGCTAATCCCAAGTACCACAACGCGAAGGTGGACGCGGGCGACGAGGAAGTCAACGGGGACGAGCTGCTGCGGCGGTTCACGCGGGAGGTGGCGCGCGCCGGCGTCATGCACGAGGTCAGGCGGCGGCGGAGGCACGAGGACGCGCGGGACAAGCGCAAGCGGAAGGCCCGCGATGCCGCCTGGAGGAATCGCCGGAGGTGCGCTACCCCTACTCGATCGAGCGCTTGCTTCTCCATCAGTTTTCCATATATGCGCTTACCATTTTAGGCGCTATAAATCACAGGATTGCTGTTGCATCATTTTAGGAACATTTTTTAGGTTTTGTTAGCTGATTTCATCCACATGGGTACCTGATGTTGTATCAAAATTAAGCAACAGATTCATGTCAGTTTAGGTTGCCGCTATATTGAGCATATATCTTATAGCACTACGTAAATTACACGTTAGCATTTCAATCAGTTAATGTTAGTGGTAATGCGCCGAATGGTGTTACAGTATCATTGTGCTAGTACAAACTAGCTGCGGTTGGAAGTGATTGTGGATATGGGACGATTCATGTGAAAGGTCTTATATTAGTCTTCAGTATTTAAATTGTTTTGAAGACCATCAGCTTTGTATCTGTCCTCTGTGGTGATTATCTTGGTGTTGTTATTAATCATGAAGTCATGATAAAAATGTGCACTGCTAATATGTAGAAACCTATGGGAGGTGCCTGTTGAAGAATCGTGTAGTGAAGTTTTTACTTTACTTTGTAATGTGTAACATGAGGGGCATCTCTACCTCTTAAAAGAGATGGTCATACTTGCTCATCTCGATGCACCTCTGGGTTCATTTCGATTGCAGCATGCTCCTCCTGATCGTTCCTAATCTTTCTCTTGCAGGCGCTTCAAAGGTCCATATCCATTTGATGAGGAGCAGGAGCCGAAAGAGGGAACTGCCAATGACGATAGCCACGACAACTGGGAGCTCCCAGGAGGAGAGCTCCCTTCTTACAGATGAAACAATAAACTCCACTCCATCGATGCTTTCATGTGATGAAGAATTCCGAAGCTCGAACTTCAGTTTGTTTCTTTAGTAGGAGGAGGAACTTGACCATTTTCGTTAGAAGGACGGGGAACTTGATATGACAGGGTGAACTTGCACTCTAGCTGATCCGACACCAAAAGATAGTGAACTTGCATTCTGGATGCAAAGCTTTGTTATGAATGTGATCTCTCTGCTGTATATTTTGAAATACTGAGTGCGATCTCTCTGCTGTGTATTTCAGAATTGCCAGTTTGCTCCAAGTGGATCAATGCCATGTGTCTTCTTAACACCATAACACTCAAATGGGAATTAGATAGAAGGGGTGCTGTTGTAAAGACTTGATCTAGTGGTCTGTTACAAATCTTTTGTTTCCTCTTCTTTTCTGAGAGGTGCAGTGTGGAGCTCTTTCTTTCCTTTTTGAGGGAAAGGTTGCAGTGTACAGCTTACAGGGACTATTGAGCTGATTGATCTGTCCTTGGGCCATCTGATGATCTGATGGGCCAGATTCAGTGACATAATGAGCCATGTCAGTACAAGATAATAGTTGTGGACAAGTACTAGAGTATTGTTAAACATCTTTCTTGCACTGGTGGCCAAGTTTACGCGTGTGTTGGGCCATAACTGATAAAAAACGACATGAATAATACGACAACAAGAAGAGGAAGGAAGAAGAGACAGGAAAGCTCCTCGATGCGTGTCCATTTGCCATGCAGACTTTTGGTATTATTAGGCGTATGATCGGGATGTTTCTTCTTCTCCTGCATCTTCTGTTCTGTTTGTTGAGTTGGCAATCATGCAAACTGGACACCCATTTACTTGCAGAACGCTCGAATGCTCCAGCATAGCAGCGAAAGATTGCTTCTGGAGTTAGTATCAGCCAACAACAGTTCAGCATCCTGCTGCCTAACTTCGCACCCACCACTGTACCGGTATTTCTTTTCTCTGCCTTGTGAGTTGTGACATATTTTTGTTTCTTTTATTCAGTTTGCGTAAGGCAAAGAAACACAAATAAAATCACAGACACATCCGCTGTGGCGCTGTGCACATATCTGGCACTGCTCTTAGCCTAGAAGACCAGCTGAATTAGCCTGTGCAATCAGATATTTCAGGAATTTTTCAGTACACGCCGCTCCCTCTCTGCTGACATGTGGACAAAGGGCTCACGTGTCAGAGATACAAGGAGCTGCGTGTTCCAAAACTCGACGGAAGAGTGCCATAACGCAAATGATCCCTATTTTTCTAACGAGTTTGGCTTTACCTTTAGAGCATCCACAATGTAGTCAAGTACTGTGGTCAAATTCGGTTTTGGAGCTTTGGCATCGGTGCCGTGAGACCGTCGCCAAAATCAGAAAAAGTGCTCTTTCCTTCTCCCGTCATGCCGTCTTCCTCCGGCTACTCCTAGCTTCCACAGCAAGATGAGCAGCCATGGTGCCCGGAGAGGAGTATGTAGGACATGGCCATCGATGATTGCAATCAAGAGAGGAGCAGAACGTGGTCGTCAAGGACGGCAACTGTCACACCCCCAAAAATTCAGGGCCGCGACGTATCGCCCGCGACTGCCCAGGAGTTTCTCAGTCGCAGGACGCAGAGTTGATACATTACCAGCACATCGATAAAACATCCAAATATATTACAGAACGGTAAAATAAGCATAGCAGCGATTTAGTTTACATTAGACTAGGGCATTCAAGCCCAAAGTTTGCATCACAAAATGGACCTAAACCACAGGCGCCTTTGAGCGTACGGATAAAACCTAGAACTCATATTCGTCTCCATCAAAATATTCTTCTTCGAATGGGCCTTCTCCACTGACTTGCGCATCTGAATTTATATTGTGCAGTAATGAGTACGCGACGTACTCAACAAGCCACATTCAGGAAAATCCTAATACTTAACTATATGCATTGGAAGTTCAAAGGAAGGGCGTAGGGCTTTAACACATTATCAGGTGGATGCATCATTCTAACTTCATCTTAGCATTTAAAATGACTTCATTGAAACAGATTTATATAAAAACGTTGAGTTTAAATACCATGCCAAATTATTCTCAAATGTCATCCAAACATCGTGGAAAATCTACTTGTGCTTCGCATCGAGAATCACCTCTAAACACAACTCCATTTACCGGGAGTACGGCGTATTCGAATACCATTTAAATTGACTCTGCAGAGTTGCCCAGCTTTACCCACACGACATCTATACCTCTTTTTGCCATGCGCTATTAACACACTCCCATACGTGTGCAATGTGCCGACAGAGGTAAGATGACAAGGCCTTTTTATCTGCTCTATCTTCTGAAGTTTCTACCCAGGAACACTTCGTCACTTGCTCTCCCGGGAGTCTAGCAGGCCAACGCTAACTTCTTAATCCGGGTTTTGAGTGGGTTCCAGTTGTGAGTTTCTCCAACCTGTGGATTACCACTTCCTTCGCTACCGAGAGACATTCCAATCACATGGAATCGGCTAGCTGATCTGTAGTCGTCCATCAGGTAGAGCAGAGTACTAAGCCAGGCTTGACGAGTCGAACATGTGGTTGAGCGATTTCTTATGTTTCTCACTATGCACAAGGGTCGCGTCCTTAAACTGCCCTGAGCGGTAATTCACCCGATTACCCTCACATCACGGCTAGGGGTATGGCTGCACATCAACTCGTGAAGGCCCCATCCTCTCCGACCCCTATCGTCGGCAACTTCATTTTCAGAAACCACATTCTCCGAGTTCAACTAGGGTAGTCGATGTTATTAACTGTCGTTGAGACTAAACCCTACATCAGCGAGAAATATTAATACGACTTGTTTATGTCCTAGGGTTTTCGAGGTGAATATGGCCTACAAAGGTTGACTGGGCTGTGATGGTGGTGGGTCGTATCTAGGTCATCATGTCATTCGAAATTATCACATACGAAATTACCATGTGAAAAATAACAACTAAACTAACATTATTACAATAAGTAATATGGCATGTAGGTTCAACATGGACAAGGGATGTGACTTGCCTACTGCTCCGGGATCGGCTAGGATGAAGTCTTCCGGGTGTCCTTCGCCTTCGGGGTCCTGTCCTAGCGCCGACTCATCTCTAACGTTCCCTAGTTGCAAGAAAATCCAAACAAGCAAATACACATATATAAGTCCGGGCTCGATGAATGCGAGCTGGGAGCAAAATATAAATATATTGAAAATAATGCTGAAAATAAGTTGTGGAGTGCTCTGGATCGGAGCCAAGACGTCGAGGATCGAAGGAATTAGCAAAGATAGATTTTTAGGGTTTCCGGACGAAGAATTGGAAAAGAGGTGGAGGAGGTTTTTGAGGGTTTTGGGCATCAAACAGTGGGAATTTGAATCAATGGATGGCATAGATGGATCCGCGTCGTCGAGACGATCGAATCGATGTATAATAGCGATTTTTAGGGTTTTCGGATGCTGGAGAAATTAAATAACAGAAAAGAAATAGAAAAGAAAAAGAAAAACTAATCCTATGCGAGTGGGCCGCTACTGGACTGCTAACGGGCTCGGCCTGCGGTGGGAAAAGAAAAAACAACAGAAAAAGAAAAAGGCCGAGCGGGCCGGCCTGCTAGGGGGAGAAGGCCGGCGGCCTGTTAGAGGGGAGGGGGATCGGGGCGCTGGCCGGACGGGGAAACAGGGGAGGCGGCGACGGGGAAAGGGGCCGGCGGCGGCGGGAGCGATTGCTCGCCGGTGAGCTTCGCCGGACTAAATTGGGAGGTCAGGGAGCATCCACGAGTGGTGGGGATTCCATTTTTGCGAAGAAGCGGAGGCGGTGCTATGGGGGATTGGGCTAGCAACGGAGAGGGGCGGCTCGGGTTGAGCTCGCCGGAGGCGGGGCGGCGGGGGAGAGCTCGCCGGGGCTCGGGAGCAAGGAAAGGGGCTCAGGAGGGTGAGGAGAAGGTGGGGAGGCTCGTGCTGGTGCTCGGAAATCACAGGGAGAGAGAAAAGGGGCTGAGCGGGAGAGAAGACCGGCGGCAGCCGGATCTGTCGGCTTTCCTTGCCGGAGACGAAGGCGAGGGCGGCGGGGTGGCTTGGGCTCGGGAACGGCGAGGGGAGGCGGGGAAGCCGCTCTGGAGCTTGCACGGGAGGGAGGGAAGCGCTCGGGACGAGGCGGGTTGAAGAGAGGGGGATGGGGCGGAGCTCGGGTACGCCGGGGTCGTCGGCTACCTCGCCGGAGCTTGGACAGAGGAAGGAGGTGGCCGGGAACCTTGGGGAGTTGCTTCTGGAGGTGCTGGGTCGCTCGGTTGCTTGAGGGAGTTCGGGAGCAAGGGAGAGGTGGAGGAGGGGAGGCGCGTGTGCTCGGAAAAGGGGGCGAGGCACTCGGTGGCGGCGGCAGGGCGCTCTGTTACCTCGCCGGAGAAAATGGAGAAATGGGCGGAGCTTGGGAGTGCTCTGGACGGCGGCGAGAAGCTCGGGGATGCGCTGGCACGAGGGAAAGAGGAGGAAGGGGTGGTGCTCTAGTGCTGCTTTGGAGAAAATGGGGAAAAAATCGAGAGCTTCGGCAACGCCGGTTTTTATAGCCGGACGCGAGAGAGAGAAGAAAGAGGGGTGGCGCTGGGGCGGAGCTCGAGAAGAGCAACACTCGTGGCATTTGCGAGGGTGGCGTGGCGCGCGGAGCAGCTCGGGCTCGGCATGCATTGGCGAGGCGACGCAAACGGCAGCAGGCGGAGCGGAGGAGGAACAGAGAAAAGAGAGAGAGAGCTCGGTGACGCGTGGAAGGCGACTTCGGACAGGGCAAAGCGACCGGGCGGGTCCTGGCAGGCGCTGCTGCCGAGGACAGACGGCGTGGCAGCGAGTTCTCGGGCGGCGCGACAAAAACAGTGGGCGGCGGTGGTTGGCGGAAGATGCGGAGAAGATGGGGAGGGAGAAGGCAGAGAAGAAGATGGTGGGCTGCATGGGCTGAGGATTCGGGGCAGGCTGGAAAAGGAAATGGGCTGAGGGAAGAAAGAAACGGCCCAAAAGAAAAAAAAATGGTTTTTTGAATTTTAAAACTTCTCAAACTTTTGTAAAATTTTAGGGCTGTTACAGCGACCAAGGAGAAGCTGGATGGCGGCGCCATGGAAGCCAAGCGAGGTGCCTCCCACCACCAGAGCCATCCGATGGTAGCGCAACAGTGAGTACTGCCGCCGTGAGAGAGAGAGAGAGAGAGAGAGAGAGAGAGAGAGAGAGAGAGCTGCTGTGGAAATGAGATTTAGATTAGGGGCTGCCGGTTGAGAGAGTGATTTCTATGTCTACTTTGTTAGTGGTGGGTCCATCTAGAGGATAATTTGGCATCGGTGATATTGGAGAGAAATAGCAAATTTGGCATCAATATCAAATGATCTTTACGTGACAAATTTGACCACGCCTACATTATGAATGTCCCGCTTACCAATATATAGCTAAGCTAGGTCGATGGCAATTTAGAAATTAGCGATCCCGTATTTCTTTTCCTCCTCAATCAATGTGAGACTGAATTTCCTTGATGTGAGTCACCTGGCAAGCTATCTTGCTTCCAACTCAAGAGCAACCCCTACTGAGGTGCCTGTCCAATGGTGAAACGATTTAAATGTGCCTTGGCTCGAGTGCACGCCATGGCAATTTCTTTCTAGTCAAAGTGTCAGCTGGCCTTCGATGATGAACGAACCCACACCGGCACCAACCGACGAAACCAACAATCATAAAATACAGTATCCCATTTCCTTGCAACGTTGGACAGTTTCTAGTCAAAGTATCCCTCCGGCCAGTAAGCTGAAAATTTTGAGATGTACAAGGACCCAAATGAATTGTGTTAGTATTTGCTAAAGTACAGGAATGTGTGGTTTTGCAGAGAAATCACCATTGTGACTGTCACCACAGTTGCAATATGCAAGAATTAACCGGTTACAAATAGTTTGGAAGCCAGTAGTAACCCCATGTAGATGTGGTTCATGGCATTCTGCCCTGCATCATCAACAGGAGGCCTGTACAGTTGTACAGAACCTTGTACATATGTATCGTGCCAGCTGCCCTGCAATCTAAACTAAGCCCCATCTCATCCCTCCAATTTGCAGTGAGCACAATGCAACAGAAACTTCGCTGTGCCAGACAGACAAACAATGGTGTGGTGTGCCAGCTTACCGGCCAGAAATTCAGGCACTGTTGTCCAATGCAAGAACATTCCAAGGAGCCCTAGGAACAGTACTCAGCTATCATGCATGGCACTATGGCAGCTCATATGTCTACATAAATGCACTGCAATATTATTATACATGTGGACATTATAGTATTATACATTGATGGGGCACCAAACTGCCAAATCACAGCTCAAATGTGTAATTTACTCCTTCAATCGTTCTCAAAATTTTTGAGCTATCTTCGGATGGCAACACCCCCCGGAAGGCACCAAACCAATCCACACTTGCCAGCTTTTGTATTCTTGTCCATAGTTTTCCTTGATTAGTACAGCAAAACTAACAATGGAAAAAATGGCCGATTTGGGAGTAAGAGATTAGGAAATTTAAGAAAGGTTGTGTCTATTTGATTCCTTGCTTTGGCTTTTAACTGTGGGAGATAGCTTAGACCCTTGGAGGCAGACAAGGCCATCCTGCCAAGCAACTTTAAATAATAAAGTAGGAATAGGAACAGCAAGGCACTAGCGTTCAAGAGGAAAAGAAACCTAGGTTTTATCTAGAGTGTGCTTCTGTGTGCGTAACCAAACCTCTGAAATTTCAGTAACGAAAGATGGAGAAGAAAACAATGGTTATGAGAGTGATCTAGATGTTCATCCAGTTGCTTTAGGTTTATTTTTCTTCCTTCCGAGTACTTTTCTAAGAGACTAGCTGATTTGATAGGAGAATAATACTTTCCCAAAGCTACTAGTTACATCTAAAGATGCTGAGCATAAGGTTGTCATCATGCATATATAAAGTAAATATAAAGTAAAAAAAGCCTAGCAGCATTGATTATCCGCGTGTAATTTTTTTTTCCTGGAAACCCAAATGTTCATTCAGGACCACTCCATCAAGCAAGGTGTACCATCCTTGTCTGCATCACAAACTGCCAGTAAACCAGCTTGTGGTTAATCAATTGGATTGTAGCCTTCTCCATAACGAATTTGTTTGCATTTGTCAGATCGGTGACCAGCCAAATAAACATTGTAATTTTAGTTTTTCAGATCCACAGTAAAATAAGACAAAAACCCAGTAAAAGAAATTGAAGTACTTCATTCTATGCATTCTCTCTTTCCGATCCACAGTAAAATAAGACAAAATCCCAGTAAAATAAAACAGTGAATTGTTCTACCTGTCTGTATCTACAAAAAGAATCATTTCCCTCTTTAGATATGTAAAAAAATGGATGACTCTAAATAAACCACGGAGAGTAGTCTAACACCTTGAAGTCTAAAAATATACCAAAGAGCAAATCACTCTTCTACCTAATTCATTTTCGTATTTCTTTTTCCCCTATGTGTGCTTCGATGCCGTGTATTGTTGTGCCGTGCCAGGTCAAATACAGTGGTTACCCTCTACCATGGAAGATTTCCAGTCTGTGGATCTGTGAATACTTTATGCACAAAATCTTTCAAACCGATGTCGTATACTTCACAGAACCGACTCGGCCAATCCTCCGGTTCCACCGGTTTTGTACCTAGACCGGGCGCCCTGTCCCTGGATCCAACATTTTCCTCGTCCTGCCAATCGGCAACATAGGTCGCGACACGCCCAGAGAACTTATCCTTGAACACCTCCCAGACCTGGTATTTGTAGTGGTTGATCAGCATCACTCCCTGACCAATGTTCACATACTTCATCCCTTCCTTCAGATGGAAGTGGTGCACCACATTGATGAGTGATGGGTTCAGTGCATCTGGCCTGACAATTGACTTGTGGCGCTCCGGTGCAGCCAGCCGGCAGGTGTAACCTGTCGTAACGCCTTTCTTAGGAATCTTAGTTCGACCTGATGGACCAAAGCTGTGGCACGCAGTCCTGAGTTCGCCAATCCGTGGCCGGCTTGAGTAATTCCGGAGGACATCTTGTAGAGTTCGGTTGCCAGGGAAGTGCAAGAATTCATCAATGTCGATGAACCCCACCCACTCGCAGCTTTCCCGCGCCCTGAGCGCACAATGTGCAAATCCAGCCTCCTGAGATTTCATCCATGGCCACAAATAGCGTGTCACATTGTACCTGGCTGGATCCATGGTATTGAGGACCTGCTCAATGCCATCATCGCTGTTGTTGTCATAGATGAACCACCGCTGCACGCCGACATGTGAGTGGTAAATGATCCATTCCCGCAGGAACCGTGCTTGGTTGCGCAGCATGGTGCACACACACATTGAGTGTGCCTTCTGCTGCTGGTGCCTATTGTGCAAATGCCTGTTATACGTCGGAAGTGGCTCTGGTTGTGCAATTGAGGGGAGTGTAGAGCTCCCCCGGCCCTTAGTCCTGATGGAGACCAAAATAGGCTTGTCATCACTCTTTCTATTGCTGTTGCCATCAGCTGTCATCCTGAGGTACCGGCGAATGCGGACAGGTGTAGCACACCGGAATGTCTCCTGTGCAGCAGAAACCACAGGGGAGGTGACAACAAACTTCGGCTTTAACAAGTCCCGGCCGAAGACGCACTCATACCGTGATGGCAGACCAAGACGGCCTGGACGGAGGTTCATCCCTTTGGCGAACACAACAGTCGAGTTGTCCCGGCCATCAAGAAGCGCGGCGTACACGAGCCGGTCCCATTGGAACGGTGCCACTGGAGACGACTGGGACAGCGACAGGGACACAGCCGCCCCCGAGGGTCCGGCAGGGCAATGCACAAGGCTGGGTCCATTTGGCAACGCAGCGACCGAGAGGGGTGGGCGGCGCAGCTCGGAGGAGTTGGCAGGGGAGTACAGGCACTCCAACTGCCCAGAAGCCGGCAGCAACGATCCGTCTCTGAGGATTAGGAGAACATGATCAGGTAGCGCAACGGCGTGCCGAATTTTGACAGACGGCAACACGGTGTCGGCGCTGCTGCCGCCAGCTTGCTGCACCCCGCGCTCCGAGGAGGAGACGGCGTTCAGGGTGGCGGACGGCCACGCCGTCATGAGCACCGGCCGGAAGGACGCTGCATCACAAGAACACGAGATCAATTAGCACATCACATAAAGAAATAACCAAACGGATTTATCATGCGTAAATTCAGACGCATAACACAAACATTCTTCATGTGACGGCGTGAGCCTTTTCTACTCTAGGATCAATCAGTCAAGAGGCAGTAGCATGTGACTCGATGGCTAACGTTACAATCCAGAAACGCCAAGCTGCTCAAATCGAAGCGGCAAACTACGCAAGATAAAAAAATGCAATTGTTTCGGGAATGGTAACAATCCATCAGATCTAGCAGCACACTCGCACTAGCACAAATTCGGGGAAAAAAAGAAGAGTCCAACTTTATTCACCTCCCCAACGACGAACACCAAACGCAAACCAAAATCGTATCTAAAAAAAATGCAACCTTTTTTTTTCCAAAATCATTTGAATTGATCCCACCACGCTCCAATCACATGAGAGAATGAACGATTCCACTGAGCTACCTAAACCAAACCAAGATCCAATTCGCCAGCAACGTACGCCACCGTCTCAAACAAGCGCTCGAGGAGCAGGGGAAGGATAAGAGGCTCACCTCCAATGACGTGCGCGCCGCCGAAGACGACCGCGCCAGCGCATAGGAACGTGACGAACGCCGCAAACAGCCGCCGCTGCTGCGTCCCCGCCGCCGCCTCCCGGTGACCACCCCTCGCGCCGAAACTCCCGCCCCCTCCTCCGCTCGCCCCCTTACAACTCCCGAGCCTGCTCAGCTTCCGCTCCTTCGCCGATATCGCCATGGCGGGACCTGCTCGTGTCAGTCTCAGTCACCTCCTCACCACCCGTCGTCAGGCCTTCACCGCGGCGACCACCACCACCCCACCAGCAGCAGCAGCAGCAGCAGCTCAGATCCACGAGGACCCCACAGACCGAACCATTCACACCGCGCTACGCGTCGGTGGCGGCGCGGGGCATTGCAGCCGGCACGACGGCGAGCTCTCTCTCTCTCTCTCTCTCTCTCTCCCTCCCTCCCTCGCTGTCGCGATGGCCGTGGACGGCGAGGATGCCGGAGGCGGATGTGGCGTTGGAAGCCGAAGCGGTGGTTGCGCCGAGGTGGGGTGGGAAGCCATGGGCGCAGCGGCGGTGCCGTTTATACCCGCGGCACGCCACCGGCGGGTGGGCCAGGTGTTCCGACCTGGACCCACGCGTCGGTGGCAGAGGCCAGGCTCGCAACGCGGTTGTGCGGCTTGTTTGGGCCAATGACTGGTGGGCCCGCATAGACAGACTGTCAGTGACAGGTGGGGTTAACGAGTAACGGCACGGGCACGTCCGGCCAATTAGGAGGCGGGTGTGTTGGGCGGTTAGATTCGGATGATGGTGGGGCTGACGTGTGGGGCCTGGGCGCGTGGGACCGGAAGCTCAGTCTCTTGTGTTGGGCGTGGTGTTGGTGTTGGGTGTTTTTGGGGTGGAAGGTATCAAATTCTGTGTGTTCATTAGGGAATTTCTTAGAGGAGAATAAAATATTTCTGATCAGAAAAAGGTGTTCTTTCTATTTTTCATTCACTTTGTTTCTCTTGTTTCAGGCAAAAATCAAGGTGGAAAACAGGAGAAAATAATAAATGTTCTAACATCGTGAGAAGGACGTTATGAAAGCAGACAGCATTCATTAGCGCATTTGGAAATTCATCAAATTAAAAATATTCTCTCTGAGATGCTACATTAATCGGTGGAAGATCGAGAGATCATCATTGCTTACTTCCGGTGTTCCATATTACGATGGTGCAAATCATTGTTATATAGTTGTACAAACGTACAACTAAACTATTTTTCTTTTCTCGCAAGAATACAGCTGTGTGTTCAAATATAAACATATGGATTGCATTATCTAGCATACAATGTGCATGGGAAATTTAGCCATTTCCAAATATGTTAGCACCGCTTATAATACCGTTTAATAATTGGTGCACATTTTCTATTTTGAAGTGTTAATCTATTCCACGGCTAGCTTTTTAGAGGGGACTATTGCCATTTAAGTGACGTGATCTCTTAGAAGTTCTAGTGTTGCATCACTCGTTTTTCTTCTTCAAAAAAGATTATGAGGAACTTGGAATATCAATGGATGAAAGGTGTTGCTTGTATCATTGTCCACCACAAATCAAAACCTGGGTTTAACGTCATATATGTCTCACCAAGATGAATTAATTTTTCAGCGCTAAGCGACGTACTTGTCAATAGTGAGACACTCGTGGTGACTTTATTAAGCTTCAAGCTACACGTCTTTAATCTTCAGTTAGTATTGTGTAAGTGTATGCATGCGGTACTGTGCGTATATGTGTTGTACCAGGTGTATCTAAAAAGAATATATGATTTGTGTTATTTTTCTCCTCTAGAAAAAGAAAACGAAGATCTCACTACTGATTGTCTAAACGAGAGTAACGTTGCACAAAGAAATCTTCTGAGTGTATAAGTTGGTGGTCAGAAAAGTCTCGCTTAGGACCATTAGGGTCCTACTTGATCGAAATACTTTGGCACTTTCATACTAACATGTGACACCTCGTTCCTTTTTACTTCTAAATGCCAAAAATAAAAACTGAACTTTATTTGAGTCACTCACAAGAGCTAACCTGTCTAATTTTTTTGTTAGTAATTGTGTGTACCAGATTAACTCACATTTAAATGCATTACTCTGTGGAGTAGTTTTAACCCAAATTGACCAAACCAAAGTATACATCCCTGCATAATATTTACTTTTGCTCCTTTGTACGGAGTAATATTAAACTTATCCTTGGTTGATCAAGGAATCCATGTCCAAGAAGACCCAACCTCAAAGTTGCAAATCAAAGTCAAATGTGGTCCTTAAAAGGGTCACCCATATTAAACTCTGCTTTAACTCTTATTTGGGGGGTGGTTAAGTGCTTGTATTAGCAACTTGTATGAGAGTTACTACCCTGAAAACCTGCAACCAACCAATCTGGAGCCTATGCCAAAAAGCTACTATTATAAAAAGACATTGTCCTAGTAATACTTTATTGACTGTACTTAGATGTTCCTGCAACTTGTTTACTCTTTTTTGTACAATGTAAGACACATGGGCTGCAGGATGATTCTTCAGCTAGTCTGAACTCTGAAGCAGCATATAAATGAAAATGATCTAGAGAATTACTTGTTTGCTGTAGATGCTAGGACTACCTGTCCTGCGTTAATTTATTAGCATTAACATCTCAAGGAAAAAAGAAAACACTTTAATAGGGGATCAGATAGTAGTAACTTAAGGTATGTTTATAGTTTCAAAAAACCACTTAAGATATGTATACGTTTTATATCGATGCTTGATTCATGAACACGCACTAAATCTGAAGAAGCAGAAGTATTGAAATGCAAGAGCATAACAGAGATATTTCTGGTCAGAGTTTGTTAGAAAGCAGAACCACTTTGCAGAAATCCTCTTCTGAACATGCACGACTCATGCTAGAGAATATTCGAATGGAGTAGAGCAGGAAGTTCATATTGAGCTGGTCTATAAAAGGGCAGACCCATACGTCTGAAATATTGCAAGCCAAGGCATATGATTTTAGCTCTGAAAGTAAGAGTTGTAGGGAACTGAACTCTTTCTTGTCTGTGACATTTCAGGAGTTCAGTTTTCTCCAACATCTTATTTTCAGCGCCTCGATCGGTAGCCAGTGCAAAGATTTTGTGTGCAACGTGCTAGCTTGGCCAGGCATCACAATGAAGACTTTTGGCAGATGAATTTGAGTGTTGGATGGAACCAAATCTTACTGCAGAGTGAAACAAGATTTGGTTTCCTCCAATATCTCATGTTCATTAGTCAGATATTGAATCCAAGTGGTGAGAGATGGATGAACAGTTCAGCTTGTCTGAAGAACCTTGGAGGCTGAATGTGAGATTTGGATGGAACCAAATCTTCAGCTGCAATGGCACGAGATTTGGTTTCGTCCAATATCTCATCTTCAACTGTTCCAGATGCAACATGAAATGTGTTTTGAGGGTTACCATCCATGACACCTGCAATATTTTCAGTCAAGCAATTTTGTTAATTCGAAGCCGTATTTGGTAGCTGACTAGCTGTTATCTATGTCATATTTTCTTCTGATCCTTCGATCATCTCCGTCATATTTTACTGACATGCAGATGTATTTTGATTGATCTGCGCAAGCGGCACCTTGAGGTCGTCTTCTCATTTACTGGAGCAAACACATGTAAACCTACGGAACCCATTTATGATGCAAGCCATCAGTTCAAAGCATTGAGCAATGCACAAAAGTACAAAAAGCATGCTAGCTTCCAAATTTGTGTATACATCTACTGGAGCAAACACATGTACACCAGGAGTACATATTGCCAAGACAAGACTAGAAGTTATTCATACATAATGCATTACATTTCAGCAAAATCACCATCAACAAGCAAGTGCATGTGCTACTCGACCTTTTACACTTTTGAGGTGCTCCTAAACGCCCTCGACATCAGGACACCGAGTTGCAGGCCGCACATTAACCTGTTGTAGCACATACAGCTCATACAAGCCAGGACAGATAATTTGCCTCCTTTCCTTTGTCTCTCGACGACGGAACTGAACTTATGACCTCGCAACCGACAGAACTCAAGAGCAGTGCTAAAGCTTCACGATTCATCATCTAGGTCGTATTTACATGTCAGCCTGTAAAATGTTTAAGAACAATAGGGAAGCAGTCATCCATGAGGCATTCACATCAGTGATTTAACTCGATCCTGAGGAGAGTGGCTCATATACAGTCAGCAAGCAAATTAGGTAGAACTCTGCTGATGAACTATTGCCTCTGGAGGAATTGCTGCCTCGCTGCTTGTAGATTTAGACAGAGCAATTTCCTCTAGGCGCTTCCATGTAGCCTCACGTTTTGACCTCACCGCAGCTTCTTGAGCTTCGTCGTCCTCAAACTTCTTGAGGCACTCCTCAAACAGTACAGGGTCATGGTCCAGGAATATTTTGCGAACATTAAGACTCAAGCTTTGAACTGCCTGGCTCCAATGACCTTTTGTATTTCGTTCTAAAGCAGGAAGGATTATGGGCAGTAACACCTTGCTGTTTTGTTTGATCAAGCCCTCAATATGATCGTTGTTCCATAGAAACAGAGCTCTCTCTGCCACCTGCAAATGAAAGAAGAATAGATGCACCATTACCTTCTATACTGAGCACGTAGCACAAAATATTAGGGAACATAACTTGATTTATCCTACTAAGGGAAAATTACCCAATATAAAATATCAGGTAAAAGACCAAGCAGCAGATGATTATTCTCAAATGTTAACTGAAAAACGCATACAGTAATGCATCCTAAACAGAAAAATTAAAATATAAAACTCCACCTCTCGGGCCTCAGCAGAAAATGAACAGTTAGGTATGAGAATTCAAGGATGTGTTGGGAACAGAAGAAAATCAGCTTGGTCATGAACGTAACACACCATAGATTCAACAGAAAGGGTATTATGAGTTTAATATACACTGTTAAAAAAAAGTGCTATGATATACATAGAAACCAGTTTACACATAATAGTAAGAACACAGGTGCTTGGGATGATGTTTCAGTGGTCAAGGGATAGAAGTAAAGATGGCTGGTACTTGGATTCTCAATACAGGAATATTTGGGTCATGACAGTTTCTTCAGCTGCCGCAACCATAATAAAGGAATCATGTATACCATGAGTTAACATGCTCCATAAGTGACCACAAAGTTTTCACTGTTCTATTCCAGTGACCAGTAAACAGTGTAACATATCTCTAGGAAAGAGTAAACGGGTGTACTAGGAAGCTGTGAAACTGAGCACATCTAGTTTGTGTTCTGACATCCTAAATGATGTAATGCTAACAGAGTTATTAAAATGCTGAGCACTCGTAAATGATAATTTAATACTGGCAGACTCAATTGTTGATACAAAGCACCATTTCTCTAGATTCAATAATTTGTCAGCTACAGTTACACAGGGGTAATGTGATGAAGTTTATGCATGGCTCCCAAGAACATTAGTATCACACATTCACACTTTTTGGTACCAGGATTCATTAGGCAGATATGACTTGAATTTTTATCGCAAACCCATCTCCTGCAATACTTTTCTCATCAACCTTCTCCAGATTACGATAGTTCTTGAGAATTGTGAGACTTGGATAAGTTTGAAGTAGCAAAATAGTGCAAAGTTTCAGGGCCTAGTTAGAATCAACAGCCTAATTCTATAATGAGCAATTAGTAGAATAAATCGGTCCAACTCCTTGTTGATAAACATGTCTGGCTGAGTGGAAGGAATTAATCATGAAGTAAATGAAATGAACAGGAAAGGGCTAACATGACTATTTCTGTGTCAACATGATCAGGACTAGTATGCACTTTATACCTATCACTTGCTACATGTCAGTTGACTTGCATGATAAGTTCTAGAAAGCCATGTCACGAGCATACAGTGTCACAAAACCAATAATAGTTTTGAAGATGCGAACTTCCATGGGCTATTAACAAGTAAATATCATATCTATATGTTTCGGTTGGCACTTTGCAATTCCATTTTACCTGAAAGTGAGAACTATTTAAACAGCGGCCAATCTGACGGAAAAGTGGAACCATACATCTCTGGAATTCTGCTGACTGAGTAGCTTCCAAGACCTCCTCTAACTCGCCCAAAAACATCACCTCCTTTGAGCTATTAGTAATGGGCCAATACTTAAGCAAACCCCTTATAACAGTATCGGCAAGCTTGCAGTCTTTCTCAACAAACTGAGTGACACAGTATGATAGCTGCTGGTGGTACATGCTAATGCATTTTGGTTTGTGGAGTGGAATCAGTGCTCGGACTAGAAAAGATTTGTGCTCTTCCTTGAGTGGCAAAGCGAAACCATTGATTATACTCCCCAAAATCTCTAACAGCTCTGCAATCCCATAATGCTTTTCTGTCTCAAATATAAATCTATAGAAGATATTATTAATCGCCTTCCTGATGAATGGACGGTGCACCATGAACTTCCCATATATCCTGTGAAGTATTGTCTTCAAATACTCCCTCTCCCTAGGATCCTCCGAGTCGAAGAGATCAAGCAGCTTGAGAATGAAACTGTGATGAACATATCTCTTGGCCAGCTTCGCATCTGTCTCAGAAGACTGGACAAATCTTAAGAACAGTTCGTAGACGATCTGCAAGTGAGGCCATGCCGGGTCCATGACAGGCTCTTCCTCCTCCAAATCGAATGAATCAAGTGCCTTGTTCTCTCTTGGGGCCGGATTCGGGGCCCGGAACAAATTTAGAGACACCATGCTGACGACCTCCTGCATGACGGGCTCTGGGAATTTCCCAGTGGCTGAGGTGACATAATCCACGAGCTCAAGCAACGTTTGCCTCTTGATCTCCTTCTCTTTCACATCCTTTGTCGGGTCCGTGAAGTCGAACACCACGCAGCACATGGCGAGCTTCCTGAGGAACAGGCCGGGCTTCTCCGAAGCCGGCACATCCCGAAAGCTCGGAAGCGCCTCATACACATGCGGGGCCAAGAAACCATTGCTGGCACCTGCACCAACGCCGGCGTTCTTGGGGCTGTAAAACTGGCCGGGATTCGTGGCCGTGGCGGTATAATTGTTCGGATTGCCAATCCTACTAGACATGGTCAAATCTGTCGAGGTTCTTGCATCAGATGTCGGGCTTGGCAGAGACGAGCCGGCACCGGCCAAATCCTTCTCGCCGGACTTGGCCGGCTTCTTGGGAAGCCGGCCCAGGATTTGCTTAATCATAACGGATTGACCAAACAACAAGTCCCCGATCCAACCGCACTAAAGAACTCCTCCCAAATCCATCATTCCTCCACCTGATCAAATCAAACACCGTAAGAAGCAGAGAAAAAAAAAGAAATCCACGCGTCACACAAAAAATGATAGGGTAAAACAGAACCTGATTAGATCAGATTGACGCCTCAGGAGCCGAATCCTGCGAGAGACCCAACCGGCGACACCGATAAAGAGAAGAACCGCGCGGGGTCAAAAAGGAAAAGGGGTCTCGGATGGTAAAGAAAAGGCGGAAAAATCGCGCCTTTTCCCAAATTTCCACGCGAATTGGCCCGGGCGGAAAGGAAAGGCCGCAAATTGGGTGGATTGGCACAGAAATTCGTGCGGATTTCGTGGAGGCGGCGGTGGTGGAGGCGTCGCCGGTCGGGTTCGTTTGGGTCGCTTCTCGGGGGCGCAGTGGGATGGAGGAGGAGGAGGCCAGAGGAGATGGGCGTTTAATGGGAGAGGAAAAAAAAATCTCTTTTTGGACCAAATCCAAGAGTGACGGACAGCTTTGGCTGGTCGTAAATATTCAGGTGTACATTTTGTGTTGCACCCAACCCCAACACAGTTACAGAAAATGTCCTCCGTCCGGCTGATTCAA
This sequence comes from Stipa capillata, assembly GCA_019208055.1. Taxonomy (NCBI): domain Eukaryota; kingdom Viridiplantae; phylum Streptophyta; class Magnoliopsida; order Poales; family Poaceae; genus Stipa; species Stipa capillata. Next base: position 676,103 of record JAGXJF010001909.1, on the reverse strand, counting down.
CTGTTTTTATATTCGGAGTAAATTCCACTTTTGAATAAGATATTTTCTTGGAAAGTGCCAGATTGAGTAATATTTTATTTATTTTACACTTTAAACCAGATTTACATGATTTTACTTTGAACTACACTTAAGTGTCTGGTTAGGATTCGACAGCACGGAGCCACATACCAGTGCGATGTGGCGATCACTCATGGATTGACCGCTCGTCATGTCGAAGGTGGATTTTTATTGGACGTGTCCGGCGCAGCAAAGAGGCAAGCGACGAGCGGCTTGAGTCTAACTGGTTCTGCCCCACCGAACCAATCCCCCGAGTCCAATTCAAACCAACAAAGCCTGTGAGAGAACGGAGGAAAGTGTAGGGTAGAGCATGACCACGTGGTGGCATTCATCACTGATGATCACCGGAGAACTACTCGACTCCAAGTAAGTAACCCTCCTCATAGATCTTTGATCCACTGGTTGCCCTAAAATATTTTTCTAATTAGGTTTTTGATTTCTTCTCTCTTTTTTCGCCTTCTCTTCATATATGATTTGGCATGCGACTTGTCCAATTGTACGCGCCCATCACCTTGACAAGTGGGGTCATCATATCAGAACCACTCCAAATGTTAAATGTGGTTCAAAGTGTAATATCCTGACTATTGGAGAGAACCACTTCAAATGTTAAAGAGTGGTTCATATGTGTGCTAATCTAGTTTAAGGTGTCACAAAAAAATTAAATGTGGTTCAATCTATCACTTTGCGACAAATACTTGGTTCAAAGTGGAATTTACTATTATATTTATGAGATATGATTGATGCTATGCGAATTACTCGCTCCGTCCCATGATGTAAGGCGTATTTTAATTGGTTAAGACAAGACTTTGATCATCATTTATTCTATTAATACGTGGTTTATATGATACAAAGTCACAATCATAAATAGATACTTTTGAATACGAATCTAATTATATCAATTTTATGTCATAAATCACATACTAATGAAGTAATCGTTAGTCAAAATCTTATCTTAACCAATCAAAATATGACTTACATTATGGACGGAGGGAGTAGCTGTTACATATAAAATTAATGTGAACTTGTCCATTTAATTATTCGTGTGCCACTGTTTTGTACCGCTTGGCTGATAAATAAATTCTTACTTTAAAGAAATATCAAGATATTGATAAACCTAGACTTATAACTTTTTGTTGTTTTACAGGACAACATAAGCATGCACGCAAATGTTTGTAGTTTGCAATTCCATGCAAACATCATTTTTTTTGTTTGCCTCCAGTGCAATCCCTTTTACAAAATATAATAATTAGTAAATGTGTTTATATGGTGTTTTAGAATCTAAATACTCACAGACACATGTGACTGGGATTGAGTAATAAAAAACCTTGGCCGCCTCCCTCATGTACTCCTTGTGCGTACCCAGAAAAAGAAATCACTAATTAAAACAAAGTATTTTACGGAAACACTGAAGTTTGACGAGTAGATAACTCGTGTAGATAATCTACGGTTAGATTGAACAACATGCAAAGCATAGAAAACTAATGATGCAGAACTGGCGCCCATCTGATAAAACATGTACCAGGGGTAGCAAATGCATCCTTGTGTTGGGTCACCATTAAGGATGGTCAAATCTATCTTCTAAAAAAAAGGGGGTCAAATCTCAAGTCAAATTGATACCTCTGAAATTAGTGAAAAGAACACCATTTTGTTCCAGCTGATTAATTTGTCAGATTTGTTTAGCATAATTCATCAGAAACACACATGCGCACACACAAATAGTACCGCATAATGAATGAATGGGGAGGCGGTGAGTGAGGGGAAAGGTGGCAAAAAAAAAGTGGTTAGCTAATCTGCCTCTGGTGTCACTGTTATGACCTGAAGCAAGTTACGAATGTCTGAAAGAAAGACAGCGAAGAGATGTCGCCTTCAGAGCAATGTGATAAAGCAAAGGCCCGTGTTTTGCCTTGCCTGACTACCTGTCCAACTGCTTTTGCAATTAATTAAGCAACTTTCACCTAATCCATGTCCTTACTGTAGTCTTAAGCAAATTTTAGTCTACTCCTACCTAGCTAGGCATAAGAAGGAAGCTTCTAGAACATGAAGCTATGCAAGCAAAGAGGTTCAGGTAATCTCTGCCATCCGTACTCCACTTCAATCTGCCGTCTAATCTGGAATGGATGGTCGGTGTTTGGAACGCATGCATGGTGATGTCAGGAGCCTCCTTTGCCTATTGCGCACGGCATAGTGGCTATCGATGTGAACCGTACGTTGGCAACGATTAGGCGGTTTGGATAGATATACCCTTTCTACAGTCCCCAGTAGAAAGCAAACAATTGCCTCGAGAATGGAAATCGGACGATCAGAAATGCAAGAGATACGTCAACCAAGTGAACCACCACTTAAATACGAAATGACCTCACACAAAAAAGTTAAAATATAAAACGAAATACTAGCTCCGTTTCAAAATAAATAACCTGATAGTTATACTTTTCTATCTCTTTGACAAGATCTGCCATGAAAAACAATTTACAAGTTGCTTGTTGGAGACCATAAAATATAAAAACCATCAGCTATTTTAGAACGGATTGAGTAACAGATAATGGGAGGCGGATTGACGTGCATCCCTAGTTATCCTCAAAGGTTCTAGCTTCTTGAGGGAATCAAAGGAAGGAATGGAGAGCACAGCATGCATTTCACGATCAATGAGTTGAGCGGATGCAGAATGAGATTTACGTGTGTGTGGACTACCCTGAAAACACTGCAACTTCATTCTATTGCCAGCAGATCGATGAGCTGAGCCGATGCTGTACACAAGGTTTTTTTTTCCTGCAACAAAGCAAAAGTACAGCAGTTCAGTTTCAGTTTCATCCAGGCATGCAAACTGACGTCGTCCATCGTGGGCTCTTGGAAGATCCAGGAGGCAGATCAAGCCTCTGGTCTTGGCTGCAGAATGTCACTCTTCATCCCGATTGCCCTGACTCCATGGAGTGGAAATGGACTACCAGTAAAGTTTACTCTGCCAGCTCTGCTTTATCATTTCCAATTCCAACGCTTGATTCGAACAAGCTTCAAGGACATGATCTTTAAAATACAGGTTCCCCCTAAGTGCCAATTTCATGCTTGGTTGGCCATTCAAGGTAGATAAAAAGCTGACCGCACAACACAATTTGTTGCCTTTGCCGGATCTTGCCCGAAACTGCTGCCCACCTATTTGTAAGCTGCACCTTCGCAATCTCTAATTGGCGTTTAGTGCTCTTGAAATTGCAGCTGCCGGCCTCCCTCGTGCCCTCTGCTTCCACGACGAGCTTCGAGGTCTGGTGGTTCTCAACTCTTCAACGCCAGCCCAAGCATCTTCGTTCAAAATGGTGTTCGGTGGTGATTCTTGTAATCTGGAGCATCTGGAAGGAGCGTAATGCTGGCTTCTTCAAGGGCACTGCTTCCAGTGCTGATGCGATTGGTGACAAGATTCTGAACGAACTCGTCATTTGGTTCCAGGGCGGGGTGCGTGGAGTTCAGTGGCATAGGACCTAGGATTTTCCTCTTGGGTGTGCAGCACTCTGCTGCCGCTCACTGTTGGTGTTTTACCCCCTTACTTTACCTTGTGCTTGAAAACCCTGTTTCCTTCTTCTTAATGAAATGAAAGCAGCCAGCGCTGCTGCGTTCATCAAAAGAAAAAGAAAAGAGTGCGTGCATGTTTCACGTAAGTAGTGGCATCCGTGTGATGCCTCATGCCTGTGTCCGTCTATTTATGTATGACGACGATCTCTCGCTGTCATGACTAGCAAGTCATCACCTCTACGTGTTTGCTTTAATCGATTCCACTGTTGCGTTGCAATGCGATCGCCTGGCAACTGCTACGCGTGCGTGGTGTCGTTTGGATGGATGGGGGCCGGGAAAACTAGAGCAGAATGTCGTGGAGACTTGAACAGTTGTTTCGTCAAGTACGTGTGGGTCGATCGATCGGTGTAGGCAGGCTGTGATGTGTGCGATGCAGTACTCCCCCTCATCTCCCTCGCTCGCCTTCTCATGCGAACGCGAGACGAGCAACACAGCCAGGCGGATTGATAACGGGACTTGGTTTCTCTCGCTCGTTTCTCTCGCGTGCTTCTCGGACTTAGAGAGGTGGCAGCGCCGCCCGCCGCCGGCACGCGATTTGCAGCGGTTAGGTGGCGGCGAGGAGGAGAGCAGCGGTGACCCTGTGCTCCTGTGGTTAGCCGAATATTTGGGCCAGTATAGGCGAGCCGATTATTTGGTAGTAAATTCCTGCCTTCCTGGCTCAAGTTTAGCCCCAACTTTTGTGCTCGGCCCGGCCTGACTAGTAGCCCATACCCCATTTCTAGCAGCGTCTCATTCTTCTCTCCTTCATCGCAAGAAAGAATCGACCAAAGATGTCGTCTTTCTGCCGCTCCGCCGCCGCCGCGGCCAGGTCGGCGGCGCTCCGGTCGAGATCCCAGGTCACGAGTCCATTCCCCGTGATGAGGCCTCCCGTCGCCCCTTCGCGCCTCCGCAGGTCACGCCCGGAATCCTCAAATCCTCGTGTGTTCTTGCCACCAACAGCTAGGTCTCGCTTGGCTCGAAGCTATCCTGAAAAGGTCTTCTTGACCCTGCTACCCCCTCCCTCAGGTCCGCGGTGACGGCGCTGGCGGGCGCAGAGTCGCTGATGCCGCTCCACAGCGCGGTGGCGGGGGCGCGGCTGCGGTCGTGCATCGCCGCCGACTCCTCCTGCTGGAGCTGCCTCTCCCGAGGTGACGCCTCTGCAGCCGCTTCTTTGCGTTTCTATTACAATTGGATGTGAAATCATGCTAGGCTAGGTTGATTGGTTATGCCGGTGGTTGATGATTTTGTATTGTCGAATGCTGAAATTGCACCACGTCATCAGCGAGGCTTATCAGTTGATATGTGTGAAGTTCTAGGATATGATATTTCTGCGCAAAAAGGAACATTGTAATGCACATAGATAGGATAAAGAGGATAAAACATTGCATTATTCTGAACACAATAAAAAGGCCAATGGGCTTATGGTACTACTCTGATGGATTCTATTGGCCCTGGAGAGCGTTGCCATGCTTGTTGATAGTAAATTATGAAGTTAGATGGACCATTTCTGTGTCTCTCTGTGTATACTATGTTTTCGTACTTAGCAAGCTGAGCAGATACTGATTATCAAGCACTACTATTTGGTAGCAAGTAGAGAATTCAAGAATGGATAATTGTTGCAGTGTCTTTAGCTGAATATGTACAGCTTTTCATTGTCTGTTGGAGATGTCAAGATTACAAAACTATTGTGCTCCATCTTTTTCCTTAAATGGTGTTTTAGAGCCCGTGCAGTAAAACTTTCGAAAATTCGACCATCAGCAGCTTTAAAACTAGTCAGATTGGCTATATGAAGATTATATCGCTAGTTTTTTCATTAAAAATGTTTTATAATCGTATTAATTTATACTGATACAAAATTATGAAGTAACAATCCGAATCGCATCTTGGAACTGTGAAAACTGAAAAAAATCAGTTACATCATTTAAAAAAGAACAGAGGGAGTAGCTTCGAATCTATTATGCATCAATTGCATATTTGCTGTGTACTTACATTTTTCAACATTCTCATTTCTGTTTTGACAATCATCCTGGTAGGTTTGATCAAGCGCATCTGATCATGGCTAGAAGCATAATGTGAAAGAGCATGGATCACGTGCTCCTGTGTCATGTTTTGATGTTTCAAGATGTTTTATTTGTTAAAGAATAGGGTATGGGCCGTACGGCGGCGTGTTTCAATCAAATTTTGTTAAGAAAATTGTAGAAGGAACCTCTTGCTGGCTCATCGGGACTATTGTTTAATTCCAGCTTAATCAGTCTATGCAATAACAGAGCTATCTTTCAGTTCCTGAATGCAATGTTTATTCATGGACACCTTGAATCATAATACTGGCTGACGTTATGTTGTTCATCATTTTTGCAATCATACAAGTAGATTGGGTTGTTTGTGTTCTCTAATTTATTTTGCTAACTATGCAATTCCTACAAAAATAGAAATGTCTACGGATTACAAATCCTTGACAGTTTCATATCATGTATAAAATAGTAACTGTCAGCAACCCATTTCACAGTATCATCTGTATGCCTGCCAAGGTTACACAATTGTTTTTTTGTTTTGTTTACTTTGTTCTTCCTTTCTTTGCTGGTTTCTGATACTCAGTAAAGAGCATCTTCTCTTTTCTTCTTTTTCCTCTTCTCATTGAGCTTTGTTGTTTTGTTTTTAAACAACACATTAGACTTTGCTCTTCCTCGGTGACGAAGTTGAAGAAGAGGCGGGCATCCTACTTGGAACAGCGCTCCAGAGGGATCTTCTTTTCTGTTAGATGCTTGGCTCCATGGCTACAGAGATACTGAAACTGTATTTGAAGGTTGGTGGTTCGTGGTCCAAAAATGACTCGCCCCTGGTGGTGATGTTGCTAATTTGTAGCGTTCCCGGAGGCTGAAATGTCTTTTTCTCTGAAATACCTCATCTGAAAATGAGTTTTAGTTGCTCATCATGAGTCAAAAGTTGAACTTTCACTCTTGGATCATCCTGAACATGCCTCATCTGTTTTTTTTTGGTTCTTTTCCTAAAAGCTAATTTCTCATGCTGGCAGACACAGCAGTTCTTTTTTTTGGGCCGGCTTACCATCATTGTTTCAGTGATTATGATTAATTAAGTAGGCAGACTAGACCAGGTCCTATGTATTTGTATTTTCTATTTGGCCGGCTTATCTTGCCCTATGTATATTATCTTTTACTTTGCCGGCCCACCTACCTGTCCACATTTCCGCAGTTAGGGAAGTAGGAATATATATCTTGCTATTTGAGAAGCGGGGTGATCAATACCTTCGTTTCTCTTTACGTACTGCCTTCCAATTCCACCATTTGCTAGCGCCGGCGGCGATGGCCAAGATCACATTAGCAGCCACTTGTACTCTCCTCGTCGTCTTCTCCGTTTGCTACCTGCCTCCTGCTGCCGTCTCCTTGTCCTTCGACTACCCGACCTTCGGCTCAGAAGACCAGAGGGCCATTAGAATCGAAGGTGATGCCTCCTTTAGCGTAGGACACATTGACATCAGTGCCAACAAGTTGGAGGGTATCCGCAAGAGCAAGGGCCGGGCGTCATACAACGCCCAGCCGATGTCGCTCTGGGACGAGCACACGGGCGAGGTGGCCAGCTTCACCACACGCTTCTCATTCGTCATCAAACCAAAGGACATCAGCAGCAAGGGGACTGGCATGGCGTTCTTCCTCGCCAGCTACCCATCGAGCCTACCAATCGGGTCATCGGCTTACTATAACCTCGGGCTCACTAACCGAACCGCAGCCGCCATGGCGTCAGGCGACAGCCGGTTCGTGGCGGTGGAGTTTGACACCTTCAATGAAACCGAGGTATCAGACCCCAACACCACTTTGGACCACATTGGCATCGACGTCAATTCGCTAAAATCAGTGAAGACCTTGGCCCTACCGAGTTTCAGCCTCACGGGGAACATGACCGCCACAATCCAGTATGACAACGTTTCAAGTGTCATGGCCTTAACACTATGGCTTGGTGATGGCAGACGCCTGAATTACAGCCTTAGCTCCAAGGTTGACCTCAAGAGCGCATTGCCGGAGCAGGTTGCCGTTGGTTTCTCAGCATCGACAGGCACATCCGGTGAGCTGCATCAACTGCTTTCTTGGCACTTCAACTCGTCGTTGGAACGCAAAACGGCACCAGTAGTAGCTCCACCAGTACTACCCCCACCCTCCTCAAGAACCTCTGGTTCCGGAGTTATAGCCGGAGCCACTGCTGGGGCATCATTCTTCCTTGTGTTGCTCTTCGCCATTTCAGCACTCTTGGTACATCGTCGTCAGATCAAGAAGCGCGAGGCGAAGGAGGATGATATAGACTTGGAAGGCGAGCCGACCACTGAGATTGAGTTGGGGACAGGGCCAAGACGGTTCGCATATCGGCAACTCATCGATGCGACGAGGAACTTCGCAGCAGAGGAGAAGCTCGGGCAAGGTGGCTTCGGCGCAGTGTACAGAGGCTACCTAAGAGAGATTGGCCTTGCTGTGGCCATAAAGCGATTCTCCAAGGAGTCCTCCATGCAAGGGAGGAAGGAGTACAAATCGGAGATCAATGTCATTAGCCGGTTGCGCCATCGGAATCTGGTGCAGCTCGTCGGCTGGTGCCACAGCCGCGATGAGCTCCTGCTGGTCTACGAGCTCATGCCCAACCGCAGCCTCGACATCCATCTCCATGGCAGGGGCACCTTCTTGACATGGCCAATGAGGTAGGTAATCCTGGTTCTACCCAAACGTGAAGTTGGCAAATATATATCCTTTCAAACTCATGGATGTTATTTGCAACAGGATGAAGATAGTACTCGAGCTTGGCTCTGCACTGCTCTACCTCCATGAGGAATGGGAGCAATGCGTGGTGCACCGTGACATCAAGCCGAGCAATGTCATGTTGGACGAGTCCTTCGGTGCCAAGCTAGGCGACTTCGGGCTCGCGAGGCTCATCGACCACGCCGTCGGGATGCAGACGATGACCATAGTTTCAGGGACACCGGGGTACGTGGACCCTCAGTGCCTGATCACTGGCAGGGCAAGTGCCGAGTCGGACATGTACAGCTTCGGCGTGGTTCTACTAGAGGTGGCATGTGGGACGAGGCCGATGAGCACACTCACTGACAAGAAGAACAGCGTATTTCGCCTGGCCGAGTGGGTCTGGGACCTGTACGGCCAGGGGGCCATTCTCGAAGCAGCCGACGAGCGGCTGAATGGCCGCTTTGACGAACCGGACGTGGAGCGGGTGATGGTCGTCGGGCTTTGGTGCGCGCACCCGGACCCCAGCGCGCGGCCCTCCATCAGAGCAGCTATGGCCATGCTACAGTCCAACGAAGCCAAACAGCTTCCCGTGCTGCCGGCCAAGATGCCCGTGCCGACGTACGCGCCGCCAATGGCCTTATGGGATGGGATGTCGACGTCCACCGTGACGCGCTCATCGACGACGAGCGGCCACACGGGGACGGCGCCAAGTGTGACACCCAGTGTCTTAGGTCCGGCAGTGCCAATGTCGATATGAGCAGGCTCTTTTTGTTGGTCAAGTGCGTCAGGTACCTGTATGGCCTGGGACTGGCAGCTCTTCTTGAGGACGTCCATGAGCGTCGGAGCTCTTTCTCGAGGCCAGCGACGAGTGGCTGGGCAGCCACTACCATGAGACAGAGATGGAGCGCGTGATGGCCATCGGGCCCTGATGCATGGCGCGGCCACTGATCAAGGCAGCGTTGGCTTCAGCGAGTCCCATGGCTGCAGAGAGAGCTACCGAAACTGTGTTTGAGGCTGAAGTGTCCGATTCTCTGTATTCACTGCACATTCGGTGCAGATCTCACATAGACCACTCAAAGAACACTTGACCTTTTCTTCTTCATCCTGAGCATGTCTCACTCATCCGCTTTTCCTTTTTTTCTTCTTGAAATTAAATTTCCATATATGCTTCCTGTGACGAAGGAAAATTAACTGGACACCATCCATCCCGCCTTATCACCATTGTTCCATGGCTGGCCCTGGACCATCACGTCACTCACTTCATACAATCTGGAAACTATGTATGGAACAAGCAAGGCACCTTGTTCTAGCGATAATTCTTCGTTTCTAGCTACCATGTGGCAGCGGCGACCTTGTGCACCGGCGCCCGCGGCGGTGGCCGAGACCACATCGAGAGCAACTTGTGCTTTCCTTATCTTCTTCTCCGTTTGCTATCTTCCTCCTCCTGCCGTGTCCTTGTCTTTCCATTACTCTTAATCCGAAGCCATCCTGCAAATATTACAAGCCGCTGCTTCTACCAGGGGCGGATGGATCGACATCACCGGAAACATGACCAGGAGCAGCAACTACAGCTATGGCCGGGAATCGTACTACTTCCCTATGCTGCTTTGGGACAAGAACACCGGCGAGGTCGCCAGCTTCACCACGCGCTTCTCGTTCAAGATCCGGAACCTGACCACAGAAGAAATTGGGTCGTCCCTCTCAAACAAACAAGACATTGGCTCCGGCATGGCGTTCTTCCTCGCCAGCTACCCGTCGATCCTGCCGTACGGGTCATCCAGTTACAACCTCGGTCTCAGTAACCAAACCGCCGACGACGTCGCGTCCGGTGACAGCCGGTTCTGCCACCTACAGACTAGACGCCAATGTATCCGACCCCAGCGACACCAACAATCACATCGGCATCAACGTCAACTCTGTCAGATTGAAGAAGACCTTGTCCTTGTCGAGATTCAAGTTCACCAGCGGCCTGGACATGGCAGCCAGGACCGAGTACAGCAATGTTTCCAAAATCCTTGCTGTGACGCTATTGCCAGGTGATGGCATGGGTTACAGCCTTAGCTCCGAGGTTGACCTCAAGATGGAATTGCCGGAGCAGGTCGCCCTTGGCTTCTCCTCGGCGACGACGGCAGTATGCAACAACCTGCATGAGCTGTTCTCTTGGTACGTCGACTCGTCGCATCTACTGCCCCGACCGTCCCCGGCCCTGAGCACTATAGCAGGAGCCACTGTCGGCGCAGTAATATTAATTGTTCCTCTTGCTCCTCTGCGCCATGGCAGGACTCTTAGAACTTCATCGAGAAAAGGAGAAGCGGGAGACAGAGGAGTATGACAGGTTCAGAAGATGAAGGCGGCGACCCTATCATGCAGATAAAGAAGGGGGCTGGGCCGAGTTGGTTCCCGTACCACGAGCTTGTTGATGCCACGAGGAACTTCACCGCGGAGGAGAAGCTCGGGCAAGGGGGCTTCGGCGCGGTGTACCGAGGCTACCTACGAGAGCATGGTCTCGCCACCGGACCAAAAGTCAAAGTCGACTGGTTGAGTTGGTCTGGGACCTGCATGGCCGGCGAGCCATTTTTAGGCTGCCGATGACGATGACGGCGATGAGCGGCTAGGTGACTACTACGATGAGACGGAGAAGGCTCTGGTGCGCGCTGCCCGTGCTCCCCGCCAGGATGCTAGTCCATTTTATTGATTTTTGAATCTAAAATCCAACTGCTCTCACATTTTTTCTCCTCACATCACCGTCGCTGTCTCCCCAATCCAACTTCGCCTCTGTCCACACCGCTCTCCGTGTTGTGGCTGCCTTTGACTCATCGTGTCCAGCGACCGCCGCTGTCAAATCAAACCTTCCTTCTAACCCCCCTCCCTCCCCACTCTAGTGAACCCCCAACCCTAACCCCTAGCCATTCCAATAAGGTCTCCTCCTTCGGCTCCGTCGTCGTTGCCGGCAGTTCCGTCTCGTGACCCTAACCACTCCAGCGTGACCTCCTCTCTCAGTTCCACCGCCATCGTTGGCGACTCCGTCTCGCGACCCTAACCAGTCTGACGAGCTCGCGATGTTGAAAAAACCAAATGGACTAAGACCAAAAAAGCAGTCATCTGTGTAATAGCAAATTCGTTTAAATAACGGCCATCAAGGCCTTGTAAACGGTCATATAAACGATAAATGTGGCCTACCCGTTATGGTTGTTGACTTTCGAAGGTTTGCACCTTTAAATGGGTTGTTTGATTATTAGTGTTTTGGAAGTGCTTTTTTTTATGGGGCGCGCAGAGGCCCACCTGAACTGGATTGAAATTAACTGCGCATGAGCACAAAGCGTTTACACACCAAATAGGGTACGAAAAACAGCAAAGATTCCAGTTGAGGTTGTTTGATCGTTCATGATCCAAACCGAACGTGCGAAATATAGTGTTTTGTTCGTGAAAAATGGTGAGAGTACGATTGGGTGTCCTAGTGGAGGTTACATGAGGGAGGAGCTAGTGCATGCAGTGAGTCTGTTGGAATGTTGGATAGCCAAGTCCAGATGAGCTGATGGTCAACCCGAGCGTGTGATCAGGGCAGCGATGGCCGTGCACGCATGCTCCAGTGCAAGGAAATTAACTAGCAGGTTGCCTTTGCCGATCGATGTTAAGAGGATTCATCGTCGCAAGTGAGGCTAATGTCTTCTGTCGCGTTGATGCTTGAACGGGACAGCTAGCACATGTGCCGTTGGTTTTTCCTTCCATACTTGAACCCTGAATGCATGCGCAGATCGTGAAGAACAAATCAACGGGGCATATGCATGTGCATGATGTCCCATTCGAGGCATACTACAAAGGAGCACATCTAAAATAAAAGATTTGGCTGGATCAAATTTCCATATGCAAGCAGTCACACTCCACGAGAATCCAAATCCAATTATAACAGTTCATGACAGAGAGATCGACATATGGCTTCCTCTCCATGCATGAATCATCACCGTCCGGGTTCGCCACCGCCGCCGAGAACCGACGTCGCTCCCATCGGCGGTAACCCACCACGCGCCACCCGCCGCCGGAGGTCTGCAAAGATGTGCGGTCCAGTACGGGAACGCCATTATGGGCCCAAAATTTGTTGAGGAGCAAGCAAACTTAGCTAGCTTGTGAGCCTCAGTGTTGGAATTCCTGCCTTCATGGTGAAATTCGATCATGTCAAACAGATTTCTACGAGACTTAATGTCATTGATAATTGATATATATCTGCACTTGTGCTTCAGCTTGGTGTTATTTGTCACCTCAAGACAATCTGATGCCACTCTGAACTTGCACAAATTACAGTTTGCAAGAGATAGAGCTTCGCTACAGCCAAGAGCTTCCAGTGTAGCAGGATCAGTAAGGCCTTTCCAAACCACTGCATTGGCGGCGACAAAAACACCAGATGCATCACGACAAATAGTTCCCAGTGCTCCTTTAGCACCTGACCACTGTGTAGCTGCATCCACCTTGATCTTCATGTAATAATTCGGTGTTGGCACCCATCTTGGCATCCTGGAGTGCGCCTTACTCTTGCTAGCTTGCATATGAGATACTCCTGAATAATTGGCTGAATCAAACTCTGAAAGATAAGAGTCAATGAAACTGTAACTGTCAAAGGGCTATGGAATATTTGTTCAAAGAGTGCTTTCCTCCTGGAATGCCAAATAGCCCAGCAGGTCACTAGGACCTTTCTCATATCATCTGATGTCAAACTATCAATCATAAAGAAAATTCAATCCCTTGGACTGGTGATATTAACGGCTGCTATTAAATTTGTGATCTCATCATCAACCAATGCCCATACACATTTATTTGCTTCTATGGTCCTAACTGGACAGGTCGAGATATGATGGGCTTTCCGTACCTGTCCAATTGTATCCAGCCCACTTCAGCCCAAAACAGAATTCTACTAGAAAAATCCAAGCCCAAATTCTGCCTGCCGTCATCTTCCCGATCTCTTTCTCTCTCTCGGATGCCCTTGACACTGACACAGCCATGCTCTCTCTCTCTCTCTCTCTCTCGGATGCCTCTGCCACACGCAGACGCAAAGCAGGCGTTGCTCGCTAGCAGCTGCATTCATCTGATATGTTAACGTTAGCCACGGTTGGTGCTGCACGTACTCCGATCCGATCCCTGATCACAGCAGATCTTAGATTCATCCATCCATCGATTCATGGCATGCAGTTGCAGTTGCAGGTGCAGGAGGCGCCGTCGTACTCCGTTAGCTTAGTTTTAATGGTGGCCAGTGTACATGTTCATGCATTCCACGTGAGCTTGATACTGTCCCATCTTTAATTCTCTGATTTTCTTCAAAATCTTCAATTCTCCCGTCATGCCCCGTGAGCTTGCTACTGCATGGGGGCGTTAACAAGTTCGTTCTTTCTTTCATTCTCCTGCTTGTACTGCTGCACATGATGGGCGTGCATATAACGTGTTACGCCTAAATAAGCGACCGAGTTAATCGATGAACAAAAAAAAGGCCAGGATTTGAAAGAGAGCGAATCTGAAGGTCAACACAGTGCTAGTTTGTCGGTGTCGCTGCCACACATCGATCCATATGCAAAGGATTTAGGACCTTCCTACCTCGGTAACTGAAGCCTACCGGCCGTAGCATATTCAAACCGATCAAGCGTATAAGCACAGCATTTCAAGATGAACCGATCCAATGGATATGCCAGGAGCTTCGAGAGGAGGGATTAGATAGACCAAATCTCCAGAATTCGGCACGAATTCGCGTGTCAAACCACATGCACTGCACGGAGCAGCAAGCAGGAATGCAGCAGAAACGCAAAGCGTTTTGATGCATGCCCCGGCCCATACGCGTCCCAGCTGATTAGATATGAATATATGTACATGCATGCATTGGCATCGATCGATCGGACACTTCGCGCGCACGTGAAGTAATCCACGTATGCAGATGAGTAGTAACTTGCTCTTCGAAAAGCTCAAACTAATTAATAGATTTTATTTTGAAAGTATTAACAGATTTGATGGAGGTAGTAGTACATGCCACCCTCACGTGAAGGAATCGTAAGTTAATATGAACCGGCCAAAACGGATGCATGCATGCCGGCTCACTCTTTCAGAAGCCTCAGCTCGTCGCCTATAAAAGGAGCAACGTGTGATCTCGTTCCCCACGAACAGCAGCAGCAGCAACAGGGTGAGGTGTCCAGCAGATCCACATATACAGAGATGGTGCACAAGCTTAGGCAGGAAGGCGACGACGCTGCCGTCACGGAGGGGAGGAAGAAGACGAGGAGCCGGCAAGGTGGAGATGCGATCACGGTGATCAAGAGGAAGATGCTGCGGTGCAGCGAGGCCAGGGAGCAGGGGAGGTTCAAGCGGAGCTACTTGGCCGGCGGCGCCGACGCTTCCTCCGCCGTCTTCTTCTACCTGGCCTGCATCGCCTGCGCACATGCTGCTTAACTAATCCCCTCTTTCCCAGCATCCTCTAGGTAACTTAATTTAGCATCTTAACCAGTGTTCGCCTCGTCTCGGTATCGTTCGTCAGTGGAAGGATCTCAAGAATCAAGATGCTCTTTTCTGCAATTACTCTGTCTGAACTAATTCTGGACTCCTCCATCTGCTAGCTGCATTTTCACATACGGAGCCGTACTTGTTGAACAAGCTCATTCAACGTGTTAAGATATGTACAATGCAAGGTGCTTCAACACAAATGTTTAAAGAAAGATAGTGTTTCCATGTCACTAAGCACTTATCTAAAAATTATTTTATCCAATGCTAGCAAGTATATCTAAGTGCTTAAATTATGAAGCCACATCACTAGCACCCAACTGAAGCACTCATGATGTCCAATGCAGCAGTCCAATTTTCTTTAAAAAAGGTCCAAAGCAAGGGAAATCTTGAGTATAAGGTAAATAAATACAGATATAAAACACATCTTAATTATCTAAAAATAATTTAATTTAACAATTGGACATATATCAATACATGGCAAGGATTTGCATTATTGAATCATAAATTAAGCACTCTCACACGATATAGCTAATTGTTGAGCCGGCCATCTCCAAAATGATCCCATATATGCTGAACCAAGTCACCCTTTAGACAAATATGCTTTGATCTATCACGAATAGAAGCATTTCTGCCCAGTAGATTGGTGAAACCATCAATAGGATCATGGTTAATTACCACTGGTGGTATTGGATTTCTCTCTTGGTCATAATTATAGTCATGTTGCCACTATAAGAATCTCTTTCATCCTCTACTATCATGTTATGCAATATAATACATGCATACATGATTTTAGCAAGGGTTGAGCGGTGCCAAAAATGGGCTGCATTATGGAGAATGGCAAAATGAGATTGTAGAATTCCGAATGCTCTTTCGACATCCTTTCTTGCTCCTTCTTGGCGTTTCGCAAATAATCTATCCCTGTCATTCTGAGGTAGAGGGATTGTTTTCACAAATGCAGCCCATTCAGGATATATCCCATCTACTAAGTAGTATCCCATATTGTACCGTCGTCCATTAACAGTGAACTGAACCGGCGAAGCTCGCCCTTGCAAAACATTGGTGAACAGTGGAGACTGGTTTAGCACATTGATGTCGTTGTTTGATCCAGCAACACCAAAAAAAGAATGCCATATCCAAGTATCTTGTGAGGCAACTGCTTCAAGCATGACGGTAGCGACTCCGTAGTCTCCGCGAGTGAATTGCCCTTGCCATGCAACTGGGCAGTTCTTTCATTCCCAATGCATGCAATCAAGGCTTCCAAGCATGCCTGGAAAGCCGTGAGCCTCCCCCATTTGAAGCAATCGCTGAATGTCTTCGGGTGTAGGTTTCCGAAGATATTATGGACCAAATATGTCATTCACACCTTCAACAAATTTCTTTAGGCACTCTATTGCTGTGCTTTGACCCATTCGGAAGCACTCGTCAATGGAATCAGCAGGGCATGCATACGCCAACATCCGCATAGCTGTCGTGCATTTTTGCAAAGGCGAGAATCCTTGCCTATTTAAGGCATCTCTCCTCTGCGTGAAAAATGGAGACCATTCACCGAGAGCTTGCACAATATGGAGAAATAAAGGCTTTCTCATTCGGAATCTTCAACGAAACATAGCATCAGTGTACACTGGTGTATCGGAGAAATCGTCTGACATGAGATGTTCATGGCCTGCCTCACGATCTCTCTCAATGAACCTCCTCCTACCGCTACGACAACGACGGCGACGACTGGTACAAAAAAGTTGGGCTTTGATGTGAGCCTCTATTGTGGCAGCAAAGCGATTGTCAATATTGTTTTCCATCTCTTGCGCGTTAGGATCTTCAAACAAGTTGACATCGATCTCATCATTGGAGCTATCAGAGGTAGAGATAGGTTGTCATTGGGACATCTTGGAGCAAGGCAGATCCAGAGTACGTGCTGTAGTTTGAAAATGAATAAAGAAAGCTTGATCGGTAGTCTCGTTTGGTTGTTTTAATAAGTTAGGATTTGTAGCGAGACCCAGCTAATCTGTACAACCACGTAACGACCATGTATCGAATTGTTATATTTGTTAGGATCCCACACAAAGTTGTTTGATAATATACGTGTACTATTAGTTAGGATCCTATAGTGAGGCCGTAGGCCGTTGCCGAGCTCGATCTTAGCCTTGATCTCGCCGTGCCTGGCGTTGCTCGGTGCGAAACGGTCGGTCATGCACCACTCGTAGTGTTGCCATGTTCATTCACGCCATGCATACAAATCATCATTAGCGAGATGAAAAAACGTTCAGATTTTTTCCATGTGAGAGACGCAGTTTCTTAAGCTATTTTCGTTGCCCTTATTTCTTCAGTTCATCAACTAATTAAGCAGCAACTAGCACTGGCAAAAATCTCTTTGTATGTGTACGTACCTTGACAAAGTTGCATTGTTCACTCAGGCCAGCTGAAAAGATTAGCTCCTCTAGTGTGGCGCATGCAGATTTTAATAAACACATGCATTGCAAGTGCCACTGTTTGAACGATTGTGGAAACTAAAGATGAGATGGATGCATGCAGAAGACCTGGCCCCTTGTTATGGACGGCACTACAATTTTTCTGTTACTGTTGAAACATAATCAACTTTGCATTACTAACAACTTTGCTACACGATCTGATTAAACAAATCTCTGCTACACCAGTCTTTATTGATTTATACAAGACCCTTCTTATTTTTCTAAAAAAATTGAATACAATGGTTAGGCAACATCGGGTGCTTTTATTCTGGATACAAATGAAGCAAGCAAAAAAGCTAGATACTATTTATTTGAACTAAACAAATGATGAAAGAAAGATTAAATGTTACGGTCATAAGTGTTATCTTCTCCACCCATTATTTTATTACGAAAAAATTGCAGTGCCCTCTTGTGCTCTATCCTATGAAAATCGGACATGCAAGTGGTGTTGACCATTAAGAGTTCCATGTATTTTTCCATAATTGCCTTTTCGCTCATCGCAATTGTTGTTCTCTCCCATGCCTGGGCAATTGCCAGCTTTTCTTTCGAGAGTTGAAGCTGTATGTCGGCCATTTTATCTACTGTAGACGCTCGTAAAGTCTGCGTTTCATAATACAGTTGGATATCATCGTGTGATAGATTGCTTGAGGAGTCTGTTGTGTCTTTACCTTTTCCTTTCTTTTTTGCTTTTGCAGCCTTTGATCCTTCTGGACGAGTTTCTTCTTCGATATCCACATTGATTGGATCCTTATTTTGAGAGGTGCTCTCTTCAACGTACACCCTATTCCACTTTGGCTGGTTCCGAAGCTCTCTCCATAAGTTCACTAGCGTAAAGGACTGGTTCGTTTTAGACTTGTACATATCATGAGTTTTGTACATAAGTTGGTCATCTGATTGGCCACTGACATACACATCCTTGAGCCTACACCATATGCCATTAAAAAGCACAATTTTATGGTTCATCTTACCCCAGTGGTCTTTGCAGTGGATGGGCTTCCTCTTGCGATCAATTGGACTATTTTCGTTGTACTCTTTTGTGACTTGCTTCTAGTATACCTCCCCTTTTTTACCATTTCCATCGATAGGATCAACAGAGTTATTTAACCATGCGCTGATCTGCATGTTTAGTACACCATATTAAGAACATGTGTAATTAACCAGTTGACATCGATATAAGAGCAAGCTCTTACCAGTCATAGATTGTCGCCTTCAGTCCATGGTAAGCGTCGGTAACCTCTTTCTCCGTCGTCGTTGTCCGGGTCATCTCCTCCTCCGCCTCCAGCACCTCCACATGGAACTGCATATGTAGCATTGTCAAAGCTCTAACGACTAGCCTCATGTAGAGCTGAATCAGAGTTCAACAAATCCACGAAGCCGAAACTGGAATTCATTTTCTTGTACAAGTCGGGTTATGCATAAAGTAGTACATGCACTAGACTATATATAGAGAGGTAGGAGTTCACACCAACTTAACTACCATTACCGTTTCTCATGTTGTATGTAGAGTAGAATAATTCTGCTATGCTCTAACTAAGGATAGAGCAAGTCAATGGTGATATGTTATTCCGGAGTACTCGTACGTAGGCTTTACTCATCAATTCTAGCCAAAGCTGCATGTGGTCAGTCCAACATGCTTGAATCAAAATGATGATTGTAGAGAGAGATTGAGCTCAATCCTTCAATGCTGCATGTGGTTGTTCCTCTCTTGCATGCAATGTTAAGCAGTACAAATGATAAGAAAAATTTAAAGCAAAAGTTGTCAGTTTAGTCTCATGCATGCAGCTCAAAGAGCACATATACTCACTGGTCACACGCATGCAGTTTAAAGAACACCATATACTCACTAGTCATATGCATGTAGCTCAAAGAGTCCACTGGTCACTTGCATGCAGCAAGGAGAAGCACCGGACATAGCACTGGGTGAGGCACCTTGCACACAAAAAAAGCAGTTGCTTTCTCAAGCACCGGGGAAGCGTCGACGCAAAAGTAAGCAGCTTTTGCCTTTTGCAAGCACCCAATGATTCTGACGTGGCAAACAAAATCGGGTTTTTTTTTCTTAAGCACTCATCTAAGCACCTGCATTGTACATACTCTTAGCCTGCCTGTTATGTCCTTTGGGCTTTGCTAACTAATATTCTTGGGCCTCAGCCTGCAGGCTAAGTAGGGCTGCACACATGCCAACTACTATTACCTATCACTATCATTTTATCTCCCTTAATTTTTTTGTTGCACAATTTTGTTAAAAATATCAGAATTGCTATTTTGTCTGATTTCTCAATTGACCAAATTGCACATTTTTTATACCTAGAAATATGGAACTGTTTAATTCTGTTCAGTTGCACATATTTAAACATTAAGTTACGCATGATTTCTAAAATGTGCAATTACCCAATTATCCACTAAATCAAGAACCAATATTTAGGATCATTGACTTAGAAATAGCAACTATTTTTGAATCGACTTAGAAATAGACATTCTCTAGAAATATATAGAGTCATCACAAATATAAAATTTCGTGGCAGCGTCAGGAAAACGCAGTGGTTTTCTATGCTCCGCCATGAGTTCCTAGTTTAAACAGACGCGTTCTCTAGCTCTTCCCTTAGCGTCCGCAGCACGCTCTTGATTTCGCGCCAGTTTCACGCTACGTCTTCCTCACCCCGCGTGGCCTATAAATACATACGCCGAGACGGATCGGTCTCGTCGACACCTTCTACTTCAATCCATCACCACGTCTACGGTTCCATCGCGCTAGCTACGTACGTACGTACCTGGTGATCGCCGATCGATCGATCGGTCCATTTCCATGGCGAGCGCTGCCGGCAGCCTGTGCGCCGCCTGCAACGGCGACATGGGGCTCCTCCAGGTCGCCGTCACGTCGGAGTGCGCCCACAAGTTCCACCCCCACTGCGTCTTCGGGGCCGCCGTCTGCCCGGTCTGCGGCGCCACACGGCGCGACGCGACCCCGGCTCCGGTGCCGACGAGTCCCTTCGGCTTCTGTTCCTCGAAGCCGGAGCCTGCAGACCGGACAGGCTTGTTCGGGCAGCAGCCGCCGGCGATGACGGCGAGCCCCTTCTCCTTCGGAACCTCGCCCATGCAGCCGGAGCCTCCCCGGACAAGCTTGTCTGGACAGCAACCTCCGGCGACGGCGAGCTTCTTCTCCAGCTTCTCCGGCTTCTCGCACAGGGGGCTGGAGCCTGCCGACACAAGCTTGTTTGGACAACTTCCGGCGACGGCGAGCCCCTTCTTTCATGTCCAGCCACACTCGCCGTTCGGACCGGGCCGGACGGATACGGAGAACCGCGTGTTCGACGACGATGAGCCCGTGGAGGAGCCTCCGGCGCATGGGACGGTGTCACCCGATGGCCAGGACACCGTCCAAGAAGCGGCAAGCAATGGAGCACTTGTCCTCGACATGCACTGCGAGCGCCCGGCCGTCGCGAGGGGCACGCCCCGCGACAACTTCGTGGTGCTGGTGCACGCGAAGGCTCCCAGCGCCGCGGCGGCGGCGCCACGCGCATCGCTCGACCTCGTCACGGTGCTCGACGTCAGCGCAAGCATGCAGGGTGCCAAGCTCGCGCTGCTGAAGGCGGCCATGGGGTTCGTCATCGACAAGCTCGGCCCCGCCGACCGCCTCAGCATCGTGTCCTTCTCGTCCAACGCTCGCCGGGTCATCCGGCTGACGCGCATGTCGGATGCCGGTAAGGCCTCGGCCAAGCTCGCCGTGCAGTCCCTCGCCGCGGGCTGCAACACAAATATCCTCAAGGGCCTTGACGAAGCCGCCAAGGTGCTCGACGGCCGCCGGTACAGGAACGCCGTCGCCAGCGTCATCCTTCTCTCGGACGGCCAGGACACGTGCAATTGGAGCAGTTTCGGCGCGAAGATCAGCTACCACGATCTCGTGCCACGTTCCTTGGTGGGCAGCGACGGCAACCGGCCCACGCCGATCCACACGTTCGGCTTCGGCACCGACCACGACGCGCCGGCGATGCACATCATCGCCGAGGCGACCGGCGGGACGTTCTCCTTCATCGAGAACCAGGCGGTCGTGCAGGACTCGTTCGCGCAGTGCATCGGCGGGCTCCTCTCTGTCGCCGTGCAGGAGGCATGGATCACCGTCACATGCCCGCACCCCGGCGTGCGCGTCCGGGCGGTCAAGTCGGGACGCTACGAGAGCAGCGTCGTTGCGTACGGCCGCGCCGCCTCGGTGGACGTCGGCGAGCTCTACGCCGACGAGGAGAGGCGCTTCTTGCTGTTCGTGGACGTGCCGAGAGCCGGCGCGGCAGACGACGACGTCACGCGCATCGTCAAAGTGAGCTGCACTTACCGGGATACGGCGACCGGGCAGTCGATGGACGTGGCCGGCGAGGACGCCGTGGTGCGGAGGCCGGTCGAGGTGACGGGCCAAGAGGCACTGTCAATGGAGGTCGCACTGGAGCGCTTCCGCGTGGAGGCGACCGAAGACATCGCGGCGGCACGGGCAGCCGCCGAGCGCGGCGATCACGCCGAGGCCGCGAGGATACTCGACCGCCGGCAAGAGGCGTTGCAGCGGTCGGCGCCTGTGCTGGCCGGCGACGCCAGGTGCGTGGCGCTGGTGTCCGAGCTGCGCGAGCTCAGCGCCCGCGTGGCGAACCGGCGGGAGTACGAGCATACGGGGCGCGCGTGCCTGCTGGCCGGCATGAGCTCCCACGCGCAGCAGCGCGCCTCGTCGGTGAACTTGTTTAGTACCATGGCGGCGATGCCCGCGTTTGGATGTGGGGCAGCCCAGTCTGGATCGGCGGCACCCGGGCCTTTTCCGACTGGCCGATCGGCGCCGTTTGGGGCGGCGGGAGCGTACGCGACGCCGGCGATGAAGGCCATGGTGGACTCGTCGAGGAAGACACGTGAAGAGCAGCAGCAGCAGCAGCCCGCCTCCGACGACGACGACGCCGAAGAGTGGAAGCATCTTTGCTCCGAACAATGGCAGCAGCTAGCTCGCATGCGACTTGGAGGCAATATATAGTACTAGTCTAGCACTACTATCTTGTTAAATGTGCATGGACAAAATATTTTGCTACTACGTACGCTCGCTCTGCAGTTTTAGTTATGGTACTTAATTTTCCTTACGTACTATACCTCGTATTATTATACCTCATGTTATTCATAGAGGTAAAAATATTATAGAATTCTTTTTTATAGTCTCTTAGTTTGGTTAATAGTGGTTGCTGTGATCGGCCCTGTTTGTTTGGGCTTTTATTTGGCTTTTAGATTTTAGCTTAAAAGTCAAAAAAGCATCTATTTATGTGCTTTTGGCTTCGGCTTTTCAAAAGCCAAAATTTATGTGCTTTTGGCTTTAGCTTAATAGGTGTTTTTTTGGCTTTTAAGCCAAAGTCCAAAAGTCAAATAAAAGCCCAAACAAACAAGGCCATATACTTCTTGGCTGGTGCAGATAAAAATGTTCTTTTCTGAATCCCTCTACCTCTCAAGGTTCTCAAATGGAGGCCGGATCATTGTTTACTTGGTTATACATCCTTTTCTTTTCGGAAGAGGAGACATCATTTAACCTAGATCTAGTAATGTAAGACAGTTTCAGTATTTTACATTAGCAAGAGCAGGACAAGAACAAACATGCAAGTGATTTGCATAGAGGAAGCATTTGGGCTGTGCTAATATTCTTGGGCTCCTAGCCCAGCAATTTTGCGAATCAGTTGGAATTGGACCGGGACTTGGAGGGAAATTGGGCTCCTAATATTGTGCTAGGCTTAGATTCTTCTGCCCTTTGGGTTTTGGGGTTCTTCAATGAAGAAAAGGCGTTGCCCCTCTCAAAAAAAAAGAAGAAGAAGAAGAAGAAGGAGGAGGAGGAGGAAAACAAATATGTATTGCGATTTGGCATATGCTCTCGACTATTTTGATATGCACTCTTCTTTTCAACGCTAATGCAGAATGTACATTTTCAAAGTCAGCGTGCTACACACGTACGCCAAAAATGTGAAAATATCATTGTTGTGCTATGAATAGGCATTTCAAAAGTAGCTTTCATATGCTCACGCATTGGTTCATTCGTCGGTATGACATCGAGTTTTAGTAGACAAAAGGTTGGAATAACAAGCCACCAAAATTATAATCCATGCACCTGAAACCAAGTTAGTTGCGACACGTTACATCTCAAATTCTCAATAATTGTGCTCGACTCCAAATAATAATGCATATAGATACGAGATGTTGCAACAGAGTACACGTACGCCTCTTCCTTGGGATGGTCTGCGTGTCTGTAGAACAAAACACACTTCAAATTTTCTCCGCAAGCCGCCAGAAATTTAGGTTCACCAAGTGCTGGATAGTTTGAAGAATGCGGGTCAGGGAGGGAATAGCTGACCGTTGCTCCAGTGCTACGGCTCGATGGCGACCGTGCCGCACGACCGATGCGAAGAAAGCCGCCGGCTGCGGTGGTCGGGGTCGGCGACGAACGATGACCACGACACATTCCTAACTTGCATCCTACGTACGTAGGTGATGACCAGGCGAGCTGCCATTGGAAATGGGAGAAGCATGTGGAAGGCAGCATATATGGGAGTATATTCCCTTGGTGGCCGTCTCGAGATTATCTGCAGGAGGGAGCGGTATATCCGGAAAATTTAGCTGTCTTAGTTCCTCCTGCTTCCTATTTTTAATATCAAATTTATCTCCGTCATAACATAGATAGATGATATGTGGCACATATCATATCCTAAGTCCGTGAAGCAGGCCTATCATGTAGTTAACCTGTGCCGCACATGAAACCATGACGGGGCACCAGTTGTGCTATGAAGCCGTGATAGTCACCTATCGTGTCTGCTGTGTGACACTAGATGAGCCGAACTTGCAGGATAGACGGTGCGTCGCGTCTCTACTACACGATAAACATGTCAAAATTTAATCCACCTCAGTCACTGCACTGTGCTGGTCATCGTCGGAGACGCCATTGACACCACGGGATGCTCATGCCCGTCGCCACCAGATCTCAGTCGTGCCCGCCTTTCCTGTCGTCGTTTCACAAGCTATTGCCATGCTTCTCTGCAACCTGTCCCGTATGCTCGTTCCCAATCTACTGCCACTTGTTTTTCTTCACGTCAAAATAGACCTATCCATGGGAAAATTCTCTGCAAACAAACTAAGAAGGCAGTACGTACAATTGCAAAGGAATCTTCAATCATGTGTACTACGGTTGAGGTGTTGAACTGGACCGGGAAAAGACGAAGCCAACAAAAAAGCCACAGATCCACATTAGTCAGAGGATCTGGATTCCACATGGTCCGCATCGGACAACAGCGCGGGGGTCGCTACCTCTTTGCCGTCGCCGGCGGCCGTGCAACTTTTCGGACTCCAACCCACTCCCGCCACTCTTTCTCTCTCTATTATCCAATCTTCCTAGCCGATTACGTAGGCCGAACACCTAAGCCGTCACGATGCATCACTTTACAAATAGATTGAATAATTTCTTTTTCAAAAATTTAATCTCGCTGTGCTTTTCCAACGCATTTGTTTGGCCGCATTATTATTGCGAAAAAGAGAGAGCAAATATATGCCTTCTTCTTTCTTTCTCGCTCGAGAAACCACCAGCCGCACGCAGCAAATATGCCATTCCCTTTTCTTTCTTGCGCGAGAAACCACAAGCCGCCAAGACGTGTACCTACCCCGAGCCAACACGTCACTCTCCACTGAAACGTGGGCCTCGCTAGTGTATGGGCCCACAGGTCATGTCGATACCTCACACGGGCTGCGCCTTCTGGAGCAAGGTGTGGAAGGGACAGGTCACCCGCGCACCTCGCGCTTAATTTATTTGTTTATTTTTTTCATCTCTATTCCATTTCGCATTTTCCTCTTGGCTATATAAAAGCAGGCGCCTTAAACCCTCTCCCTATCCGCTTCTTCCAGATACTTCTCCTCCCACCCCCACCCAATCTCCCATCTCCATCTCGCCATCTTCGCAGCTCCACTCGCCATGGGTAAATTGCTCGCCCCGCATGATCTAATTAATGAAACTCCCCGTCTAATTGCTACTGCTTTGTGTCCTGATCTAATTGATGTTTTTTTTCTGACTTTTTTTGATGTTTTTGCTGGGTTCTGGGGGTGCATGCAGGCAAGATTAAGATCGGGATCAACGGTGAGTTCCAGTCTCTCTCTCTCTCTCTCTCTCCCGCGCGCGCCTGAATGAATTTACCAATCGGTGATTGTTTTTTCGTGCGTGAAGTTTGGTTGGATCTGTGGTGAATTGAGTGGGTGATTTTTGCTCAGGTTTCGGAAGGATCGGGAGGCTCGTGGCCAGGGTCGCCCTCCAGAGCGAGGATGTCGAGCTCGTCGCCGTCAACGACCCCTTCATCACCACCGAGTACATGGTATACTTCCTCGATCTGTGACTTTCGCCAGCTCGATGTGTAGATCTGGTGGATTACAAGGTTTTAGAGTGGGTTTAGCTCCGATTTATAGGTGTACTGCATGTTTAGGGTGGTTCGGTAGGGCTTTAAGCTGGTCTTAGCTCTGATTTGTATTAGCCTGCATGGTTCAAGAGCGGTTCGATAGGGTTCTGGAGTGTTTTTGGTTCAGGTTTGGTAATTTCCTCTCTAGATCTGAGATGTCTTGGCTGTTTGGTTGCCTAATTATGCTACTAGTTGATCGTATGCCGCTTGAGAATTCGTAGGTTTAGCGGTTTGCTTAGTGTCAGGCTTGTTTAAGTGAGCTGACTTGTATGGTTTCTGTGATGTGCAGACCTACATGTTCAAGTACGACACCGTGCACGGCCACTGGAAGCACAGTGACATCAAGCTCAAGGACACCAAGACTCTCCTCTTCGGCGAGAAGCCGGTTACTGTCTTTGGCGTCCGGTATTACATCTTCTTTGGAAGAGATGTGCTAAGGCTTGTGGGTTGAAGCTGTGAAACTAATTTGGATCGTGTGCTATTCAAAAGGAACCCTGAGGAGATCCCATGGGCTGAGGCTGGTGCCGATTATGTCGTGGAGTCCACCGGTGTCTTCACTGACAAGGACAAGGCCGCTGCTCACTTAAAGGTATAACTGCTGCGAACCCCATATTATTATAAAAAAAGAGAGTTTTGAGCAGCCTTCCAGTGTTCTATTCTTATTCGCATGCCACATTATTGCTGGGCTATGTGCTTTTTCTAGCCCTTAAATACCAGGCCGAGAGAATCCTTTTGGACTGTTGAAATTTAAATTTTAAATGGTGTCCTTTATCTTTTACTTCTATATTTTCTTAGTGTGTAAAAGCATGGCCGGAAAAACACACACACACAGAGTGAGAGGGAGAGCAAAGCAGGGAGTCTAATTCTTTTGTCCCAATTCATGTAGTGGAGTAGTTTGCTTCTGGTATGCTAATAGTAAGCACTGACTTCACCATTCATGGTAGTCTATTCAATGTCCCATTAATGTTGATTTAGCACCAATACTGAATTCTTCTTTTAGCAGCTTATTGCGCATTTTTTCTTCCTTGGATGCTAGTTGTATGGAACTGCCCTTGTTTTTAGAGGAACTTAGCTTTTGTGATGCGATTCCAATGCTAGAGTTGTGATGATACCTTACGTTGTTCTTTGACTATTAGGGTGGTGCCAAGAAGGTGGTAATCTCTGCCCCAAGCAAAGATGCCCCTATGTTTGTGGTTGGCGTCAATGAGGACAAGTACACCTCAGATGTTAACATTGTCTCGAATGCTAGCTGCACCACGAACTGTCTTGCTCCCCTAGCTAAGGTATGTTCTATTTCTTCGTATCTTTAATGGCCGCTGCTGGGATCGTGATTCATTTCTTGATAATGTGTAATTTCATCCACCAGGTCATTAATGACAACTTTGGTATTATTGAGGGTCTGATGACCACTGTTCATGCCATCACTGGTAAGATTTTGTTGGCTTTCTGACAATGCTCTCGTAAATTATTTAACTGTCTTCAAATTTGCAGTAAATTGACACTCAGTGTGCTTGTTCAGCCACCCAAAAGACTGTTGATGGACCCTCGAGCAAGGACTGGAGAGGTGGCAGGGCTGCAAGCTTTAACATCATTCCGAGCAGCACTGGTGCTGCCAAGGTATGCCACGAACAATGCTGTATATTTGTTTTCAGGCAGTGTTTTGAATGCATTTCCTACTTCCTCTATTGCCTCTTTTGTGCATGTTGGGGTATTATGTTTTTCCATATGAATTTATGTTGGGGTATGTGTTTTTCAATATGAATTTATTTTCATGGGTTCATGGTCTTCACAAGACCAGATGTCCATATCTGTTCTCGTGTTGGGTTTGCTGTTTATGCAACTGCTTAGAGTTGCAGTTGTACATGCTTAGGGAAATGCGGGTGCATGTGTGCAGAGGGTTTGCTGTCCACTTTTATTAGCCATGGTAGCATGCTGTTTTGTTGATTTCAGTTGGATTACAGCACAATGACTAACGATATTAATGGATTTCAGGCTGTTGGTAAGGTTCTTCCTGAGTTGAACGGCAAGCTTACCGGTATGTCCTTCCGTGTTCCCACTGTGGATGTGTCAGTTGTTGATCTCACTGTTAGAACTGAGAAGGCTGCATCATATGATGACATCAAGAAGGCTATCAAGTAAGTGTTAACTCTTAAGAGCATCCCTTCTGAAAAATATAAGAGTTCTTGTTGAGAAAGATCCATTTGTGCTGCTGCTGCTGCTTGTGGTAGGAGTACCACCTAACTGCTATACATGTTTCTTGAATTATTTTGGTTCGTGGGCTCATGCAGTCTCTGTTCATGTGGGTTCATAACATTACAAAGATAAGAGTAGTGTTTCCAGAACACCACTGACAAGAGTATGCTAATTGTTTTTCAGGGCGGCATCTGAGGGAAGTCTTAAGGGTATCATGGGCTATGTTGAGGAAGATTTGGTCTCCACCGACTTTGTTGGTGACAGCAGGTATGCCCGTGACCTTCAGATTGCTGCCAAAAACAGTCAGTGTTCTCAAATAGTTATTCACTCGTCATGTTTGTCTTGCCACTTAGGTCGAGCATCTTTGATGCCAAGGCTGGAATCGCTCTTAACGACCACTTCGTCAAGCTTGTCTCGTGGTACGATAACGAGTGGGGTTACAGGTGAGTTACCGTGATTATGCTCTATGCTATGACATGTCTGTTTTCTCCCCTTTCCCGGATAACATTTTGAAAAAATTCCACTGCAGCAACCGTGTTGTCGAC
Organism: Stipa capillata; assembly: GCA_019208055.1. Taxonomy (NCBI): domain Eukaryota; kingdom Viridiplantae; phylum Streptophyta; class Magnoliopsida; order Poales; family Poaceae; genus Stipa; species Stipa capillata. The sequence goes on along the minus strand of JAGXJF010001909.1, from coordinate 647,661 downwards.
CTGATCCGCCACATGGCCAAGACCCAGTAGAGCGTTTCTCTTCCCATGGTTTTATCGATCTTGTGGCGGAGTCGGAGACGAGCTTGCTTGTCTATGCCATGAATAAATGTGGATGGTGTCGCCAGACGCCAGGTTCATGCTAGTTGGACATGAGTTGCCTTTTGTTTTCCTATCTAGTACCTGTAACGGAGTTGCTAATTAAGTGCTCTTTCTGCTTGTGAAGAATATCAAACGTTCGGCGCAGTCGTAGTTTCTCTATTATCTGGTTGGTTCCATATACGAGCATCGTGTTTGTCCTCATGGGTGTTCGACGGCGTTGTGATGGTAGTTGCACCCATAGGCGATTCTCGTAACTTCTTGTTTTGTTTTGGTGCGACATAGATTTGTGCGTTATTGTTTTGCGGTGATTAATTGTGGTGCGAGTAGCCATCTGGCTGCCTGAAGGAAAAGGAGAGCTGTTGCGTTGGGGCTTGGGCCGGAGTCACCAGCACAAGGGCCTCTTGTCATTCTAGCACGTCCAGTTCAGGCTCGAGGCTTGCCTATGCTACCTTCTGGGCGGATATGTAAGTTCGTGTCAGGTATAAGTGCTTAAGAGGAAGATCTATCATTTGTCAGCAACCATACAACGATTAAATCAGGAACTATAAAATTAAACTAAATTTCTTTAGATGCGTATAAAAAACTCCTAACTCGTCTTTTATATTGGTATAAATATAAATTAGTGGCACGACAGGACAGCTATAACACATAACAGAACTGGTGTAGTTACTCTGTCCAGGAAGTTGATGGCCCCTGGAGAGCAAGTCAATGAGCAATAGCACGGCAGTAATAAGCGCGTGCCGGGCGCGTCCTGCAGGCCGCCGCCGGCCACTTTCTAGATGGCTCTTGTAGCCAGCTGAGCCGCCTGCCGGCGGCATAGAGAGATTTGCATGTTGGCCTTGACAGGGCTGTTGACTTTGGACTCTCTGCTCTCCTGGATGTTGCTGCTAGGCTTTCTCTCCGCAGTCCAGCCAAGGCCTCACCGTCGTGTCCTTGGTTTTTCTTTCCATCCCTCTCTTCCACCATCATTTTGTGCCTCTCTTCTGCCCACGCCTCCAGCCGGAAGTTTCGACGAATAAGGCCACGGATGTCGCTGTCCCTGCAGCGCAGGATTTCTTGGCTCATCCCTCGAGTATTTTTTTAAATACTATTTTTTATTCAGAAATTATAAACATATTACTAGACTTTAAAATCTTGTAAAAATGATCTCAATCGCCACCTGGTATGATGATTAGGTCCAATTTCCATCTGGTGTGGCTATTACGATCGGTATCGCCACACAGACTGACGATTCATTATGTAATCGCCAGTTGCAATGGTGATTGGTCGGAATCGTCATCTATAGTGGCGATAAGTCAAAATCATCACCTCCAATGACGATAACGGGTGGTAGTACGGTCGCAATCGTCATATCGTGTGGCGATATGCCACATAATTGACCGTTGGGCTCAGTTAGCGGGGTGCAGGGTGGCAGTTACTATCAATCATCAACCTACATGGCGATTGGTAGTTATTGCCATTGCGTGTGGTGATAAGGGCTAATCGCCATACCAGGTGGCGATGAGGTCATTTTTGTAAAATTTTGAAATCTAATAATATTTTTGTAATTTTTAAAACAAAAAATATTATTTCAAAAAAAACTCGTACTTCCTCCGTCTAGAAATATATGACCATAGGTGTTTCTCGAGATTTAATTTATGATTGGTTCAACTATATGTGAATTATCTGATAAAATCAATTGTATACTATATAATTTATATTATGAATAAATTTTGATTAAAGATAAGTTTTGAAAGCACGAAGAAAGTACTTCACCACTCACATCGAATCCTGCACATGACTCGTGATTGTTGACGTTTGGTGCTGCAGACTTTCTGTCCATCGCCTCTTGCTGAAATTTGATGGCAACAGGTTTCTTGAATCTTGACTAGGAGGAGCTCGAGCTCAGCTCATCTGATGTGCACGATCATTCGGGTACGGAAGTTTGCTACTCCATCTCTGTTTCACTTTGAATCTTATGTGACGTCACACTATTATACGTGCACTTGCTATAATCACCGAAGTTTTACTTTCCGAATGCTCTTGATGACTAATCAACCTGACCGTAGGCCCATCGCCTGGCGAAGAGGTGGCGTAACTCAACTTGTAAGAGCTAAATGGGTAATTACATATTGAAAAACATAGTGGCAAATATTCGCCGATTCACCATGATTCGATAAAATGGTCAAAAGTGTCGAGCATTAGTACAAATTTCTGAACTAGTAGTGTACACCGTTTCAGTGCTCGCTCCGACCGTACCTCTCGAATGGAACCACCTTTACCTTGTGAAATTTACAGATGCAGAGGGAGACGCAAATGAAGGATCCCCAAGTCCGCAGTGATAAGTGCAGGATGGATGTCAACACGCTCTGAATTTTTCTCAAGTACTCGGTTAGTTTCTGCAATCATGTGCTGATAAGGATATGATACTTATACTCCATAGATAAGTGACATGTGGATTGCTTTGTGAATAACCAATCTTCTCAATTTCTTCAGTCCAAAAGCAAACGAAAGATGTGGCAGAAGAATCTTTTAGCTAAATAAACCTAAAAATATATGGAGACATAAAATATGCGAGTTAATAATGGATGAACCAGATTCGATGCTCACCGAAAATAACGAATCCACACTTAATTTAGTAACCCTCTCCAAACTAGGCCTTATCGTCGAGGCGCGTTCCCGACAATTGGCAAGGTCTGTTGGGCACGAACTAAACAAACCCTTGGTGCCTCGTAATTAAGTCCAGTCTTCAACGCGTAGTTATCAACAACTGTTATGCCTTGCAAGTTGCAACCTCTTCATTGCTCCTGCATTACGCGAACTTGCATCCAGACACATGGCAACTAGACCAGGCTGATGGCTACATGACCATACTGTACAGTAAACTATGTGTACTTCACCTAGAAATTAGAGACTTGCATTAAGCTCATACGTACTTGAACTCTACTGTATACTAGAAAACAACGATCATGTGAATCGAGTATCGACATGCTACTACTTAGATAAGTGACATGTGGATTAATTACGTTGTGATTTCGTCTCAATCTCGTCAGTCCAAAAGCAGAACATATAAATGATCCAAACAAGAATTGTTTTACACGAGAAAATATCTTTCCCTGAGAGGATGAATAGAGGAAACTTTGGGCAGGATGGGCCAGAGCCACGGCTGAAAATGCAAAAGAAATTCGATCTCTGCCGATTACATTCTGAAATGAAAAATCTCTGCCGATTTCTGACTTGAGAGTGTCTGTGTTTCCATTGGGTAACGTGCTAATTTCAAAGTCTACGCCGACAAAATCACCTGCTTCGTTTTTTCCTTCTCAAAAGCGAGATACGTCAGTTTCAGTTTAACAAGTCAACATGATACTAGCAGGGTGAGTTTGTTTTTTTTTCACCATGAAACCTTGCAAAACTTTTGGCCAAAATTTCTATAGGGATGCAAGTAGGTCGGTCATAATAACTCATTGACACGTCCTAATACATTTACATGACATGGTTTCAACGACATGTATACAAAGCGAACCACTGATTTAAGTTCGAAGTGAATCATTAAAGTGAGGTGTCACAATGAGCTAACTTACTTACATCCCTAGCTTTGGTTGACTAAGATTTGACCCGTTGACTTGCAAGAAAATGCATAGGATGTGACAAGAGCCACTGGCGAACTAAAATCGGTAACTATCCAAACAATGACCAACATTAAGAAAGTTGACAGGATTTGGTTAACTGGGCCACAAACTAAACACATGCCTAGTGTCTTACAAGTGGGCCCAATCTTCAACGCGTAGTTATCATGTATCAACAACTAAGAGCCAACTGATGACTCGCAACCTCTGCATTGCCCCTGCATCACGCCAACTGACGTACGGACACGTAACAAGTTGACCATGTATACATCACCTAGTATTTAGAGCGTTATAAGACATATGTTCCACCTCAACTGTCTCTTAATCCATGCCATCTAGAAAAAAAGTTTATGTGGCAGGGTAATTATAGAAGAGAGAGAGAGGGAAACTGTCTCTTGATCTAGAGATGTCTCTTAGTGGTGTAATCGATGCAAATTAATTCTTAATAAATAATCTTATGTGGCTCACACCCATACTACTATATATCAGGGTTATGCCATAAACATACTACAAGGTTAAAATGGTAGTATTGATCATAAAATATAATAAATAATTTTTTTTTGGAGACAACACTAAGACACAAGTCATTGAGAAAGTTGCATCTAAACAGTCATTTAATATAATAAGATATAATGCATTGAGAGTATCCTAAGAGACTTGGATTATGCTAATGCTTGATGATATATGCATGTGTAGAAGCGGACCAGTTCCTGTCCATTTGTCCTTCTGCAGCTAAAGTTGCGTACACATGACAAACTGAATACTTAAACTCAACAGATGTGAATCGGATCAGGTCAAGGATGTTGATTTGTTAACCTTCCATATCTTGATCAGTTTATGTGGTAGCTAAGCTTATTTCTTTGATGCGTGCTTGCATGCATGCGACAACTTGAAGTTTTTATTTTCCCGAACAAACTTAGGAAGAAGAAGCAGCACAATTGAAGTCTTAGTGACTATATAACACGAAGAAAACAAAAATTGGTGCTTGATTCCTATCCGAAACATCTTCAGTGAACGCTGTAACAACTGTGCTGACATCATGAATCAAGGACGGAGCATATCGTCATGGGCATACCATTTGGTCTCAGGACTGAAATTTTGTGCAGTATATATATAGCGTTTTCTCGAGAAAAAAATTTGTGCAGTATAGCCACGTACTGACAGAAATCATGAATATTGTACTTCATACATGATATGTCCACTTGTTAATAAATAAATGGAAATTTCCCTGATATTCCAGGAGATTAAATTGTTGCATATTTTCGGCCGGCCTGAGGAGATGCCTGCACGGTCTGCATTTGCTGGCAATGCAATTATCCAGATGTTGTCATGATATGAATTTTAATATTTTCAGGTAGCGTGAAGTGCGCACGAGGGGAATCCGCGTGCGGATTTGGTCAGAGCTTTGCTAGCTTGCACCCCTTATAAAACTCAGTGCAGGTATGCTACTGCCACTCGCCTTGCGACTGTGAGTTCGAGATTCAGAGTCAAGTAAAACTGGGGTCTACTTGGAGTGTCCGAAAGCGACTTATTCAGGTTGAATTGATTCTCCGCGATTACAACGGAAGGAAGACGCACAAATGCGCATATAATCCGGCATGCACAGTCCACGCGAGTGTGCTCTCTTAGCGCACGCCTAAAATTGATGGAGATCGAGGACGTATCCACGTCGGTGATTACCGTCAAATGCTAGCTCAGCCAGTACAGTAATATTATGTCGTATATTGTGTCCAGTGCCAGTGCAGAAAATTTCGTTCTACCACTTGCTTGACTTTTTGGTGTTATACTTGTTTGCTACCATCTTTGTTGGATTAAGACATATTGTTCTCTTGTATTTGGACTGGTGTATATACACGCAAAGTCCTATAGATAGTTTCACCCACAGCAAAAAATTCTTGTCATTCTTGAAATACATACACGCATCAAGTATCGAGTAATTCTTGTCTCCAGGAGTTGCTGATGGCGGATAATTTAGGTTAAGCCAATAAAGGTAAGGAAAAAGTCTATGATTATACCCTTGCCAATTAATGGGTAGAATATGATCTATAGTAATTGAAACCCTCTCGCACCCTAAAAGATGCTCGAAAATAATGTAGCAAGTGGCTGCCTGATTGTGGCTGCATGATTGATGCATTGAACAAACGAAGTTGACGAGACTAGCATACATTATGAACAGCTTGAACGGCTGCCAGTTTCCACAGCATCCACACGAAATTTCAGAAGAATTCACCTCTCTTTTCTAGTCTCCACACGCTCACATGCACCTACCGCTCCAAATATATATACTACTACTGCACACTAATACTTTAGCTGTGAATCTACTGTACATGTGTTACATAATCATCCTATTAACATGGAGGAATTAGTTAGGTATTTCGGCCATTAATACTTAATTGGACAGAAAGCATATAGTTGCTAGCTTGTATGATAAAAATCAGGCAGGTATTACGGGTTGTCCAACAGCTATACATATCTTGACACGCCAATTTTATTTTTTGAGTCAATTTTGTTCGTAATTGATATATGATATGCTTTTAGGACGTGCATGCGTCTTCTCCAATATTGTTATCTACTCTACTCTAAAAAAAAATCAAACAACTGATAATTAACAAAACCGTTGTAAGATATCATAAGGTAATTAAGGTACTAGTGCAACATTCAGCCAAAAAGATTACTTTGAATTTCTTTTGCATAACACCTCATCAACAGATGGATTTATAAACTTCATTTGCATATATACTACCACATGCTAAGCATGGCTCTTATCATGATCAGTGCATGATGTTGGGCTGACGTGTAGCCGCCAAGGCCATTTGGCTTGACATGCAAATAAGCACGCTCCTCTTTCCTTTTTGCAACCCCAGAAAGCTATTTTCCGAAATGTTTGGGACGCCTTGCAAAATGCAAGGAAGATTCATCTTTTTCTCCCCGGTTGTTGGGTGTACAGGAATCTAAGTGGGCCCACCATTAGGGGAGGATGATCTCCCACTAGGAATCTCACTTTCTGTAGCCTTTTGCATGGATGTAGCTGAAGCAAAAAGGTTGATGCTAGCATGTCTGTAGGCTGATTCAAATGTCATAAACAGGTAGTACATGGTGTTTAGTACATCAATTTAACATTTTGGGACAAAATATATCTAACAGAGATAGGTAAGGCGTTGGAGGGCTTTAAAAGTTGTGATGGCAATGGAAAAAAATAAAGGTAACAGAGATAATTACGTGGTTTAGAGTCTTCTTTTTGTGTCCCCTCCATTTAATCATGTTATAGACTACTTTTTGATATGCACTTTATAGAAAATTAGATCCATATGAATTATGTCCCTTTGGAGAGATGTCTGTCGTGGAGCCAATATAGTAATTCATAGTCAGAAACAAAGAGAAATAGACAGAGAAAAATGAATCCTCATTAACTCTCTTCGCCTTGGAGCCTTTAGAGATGAACCACTCTACTTGTTAGAGTACTTTCAGTTTGAAGCTTCGCAATTACTAGGAAGAGGAGGACCTCTCTCTTCTTACTATTTGGATAACAATTTCTTATTTACAACTTATTTTCTTGACTATAGGTCTCGTGAAGCATAATACACACGTATCCCCGATGCCACATGTCTCCCTCTAAGAAACTGGCATAATGCTATATATCCCTTTTATAAGGAGATGCGCTCGATGCGTCGTCTCTCATTGGCAAAGGCGCCAATATAAAAGAGTGGTTGTTGTAACTGTCACCGTAGAAAAAGAAGAGTAGCAAAGATAGTGATTTTTTCATTAGAGGCAAAATATAAGAGGAATTGAAAAGTGACCTTACATTTGTTAATAGGAGGACATCCTCTCCATAGGTGCCCTCTCGAAACATTGTTGTAAGGAAATTTTCAACTGAATTGTAGAGCGGAAGCTCAATCGGAGCATATAACAAGTAATTTAGCCGGATTCCACTGGACAAAATTGCCGGAATGAACTAGGACAAGTTAGGGTCTAGTGTATGTATCTATCGACGAGACAAAACAGCCGGAATGAACTAGGAGAAGCTAGGGTCTAGTATATGTATCCATTAACGTACCATCAGTGTCACTGATGCTTATTGTTGCAATCGTAAGATCATATACCAATCAAACCATCTTAACCATTCACAAAGACAACTTAACATATTTGTCTTAATAATTTTCCTGTTTGAGGCAATAACATAATTAATTTGCTCCGCAAAATCCTTAATTACTGTTTCTGTCATTTTAGCTAAGTGATTACCCTTTCTTTTTCACATGTATATTCTTGAGCTCGAGATATTTTCTTTTAAATATTTGTCTATCGAGGATATCAAGATATAGTTATTATGTTATTTCTACTCTATACTTTTATTAAAATACTTTGAGAATAATTAGATGGTTGTCTTATATTATTTAATAGAAGGTATGTATTATTTCTCATTTACTATTTTTAGATTTAGTGTTATTGTTGTCTGTGTGTATGATAGATTGATAAAAACAGCGGAACTAATTAATATGCTCTCCGATCTACATGGATGGATGGATTTAACCAAGTGAACAGTCCACGTGTCCACACCGTGGTTGGTCTGATCGACCGAATATCTTTCCGATACTAATATTTTTTTGGAAACATAAAGAATATCAGTGGACGGATCGAAGAAGCCGGCCATGCAACAGCATTAGCAGATTGGCACGTCTATTTCAACAACTGGAGTTGATTAATTCTACGTCTGCATACACCAAGCTGGGTATACTTCTTTGCTAGCTACAGTTGTCAGCTGTGTACTTACATCTGTGACCATGCATGCAGTCCAAAAGGTATCATATTAGCACTAATTACAATGAAGACAATTATTAAAACATAATTAGTAAATTTGAGAAAACACGATCGTTGATCATATTTGATGGATGGTGAGGATGATTAGTATATGAACATGACTGGTATTTTTAGTAAGAGTATCGATATAGATATAGAAACACGTCAAGTACAAAGTGTATATTCCAATGTACCATCGCTGAGCTTTGATACCAAGAGGAGTTTTTTTTGGCTTATCTGGGCTTGGATTCTGGAGTACCCCAAGTAACGTTGCTACATGTCACAAAACCCTCATGTTTTCCTAAGCAAGTCCTTGGTTTCCATGTGCGACTCTGAGTCCAAGAAAATCCAACAAGTTTTCAGATATAGATGTGATGAAAAAGAAGGTTATCGACGTGGCCTCATCTGGTCCGTCAAAAAGATCATATCAGACGGACATGCGTCCCACCTGCGGAGGAGCCACACGGGATCCTACCGTTGGGGCAACGGCGCAGGGGATCCCCCTTCCCTCCTGCAGCTTGCTGCGCTGGAGTCAACGGTCAACACGGAGTGACTACTGCTCTCGCGCCTTCACAGCGTATCCGGTGCGGCGATGCATGGGCCGGCAACGCTCCGCTCCGCTCCGCTCTTGCTCTGCTCTATAAAGAAGACGACGGCTCAGCTGCCTCCTCCTTCACTCTCTCTCTCTCTCTCTCTGTGAGATTCTTCCTCCATTGTTCAAGGCTAAGTGCGGCGCCCGGCCATGGGGACGAAGGAACAGGAGAACTCCTCGCCGGTCAAGGTGAATCTCCTCCTCTCTCTCTGCGTGTCTGTGTTATGATCTCTGTTTCTTGATCATGTTTCGATAGCCATGGGATAATCCGTCCAGTTCGGATTTTTCTCTCTCTAGCTTCTTTGTTAGTGCAACTACACGTGCGCGCACAAGTAAGCAAGATCTCTCGTTAATTAGGAGCCATCTCGTTTGCTAATTTCTACTGAAAAGAAGAGACACAGTAAAGTTAGAGAGAGAGAGAATCAAGATTCAAGAGTCGGAGCTGTCGAGGTGCATGCGAGAAGCAGGGAGCTTTAGATCGATCGATGAAAACGAAAAGGAGGAAGCAGAATGGAAAATTTAAGTAGGGAGAGAGAAAAGAAGTGGTTTTTCGACGGCTTTATTGATCTTTCACGGAGGATGATTCTCTTCTCCTGGCACCACGCCGCACACCAATCAAGAACACCGACCTGGACCATAGCTAACTAGCACTTCATCTTCTTCACGTGAAAAAACTACAGTAGATTGCAACTCACTTCTTCTCCTCACCTTTTTTTCCTATATAAAAAGGAAATGGACATACGTTGCATCTATCAAGTAGTACCAGGGCGTCACAGGACTGGTGTGATTTGTGATGCTTTGCCTTAATTGCGGGATTTTCATAACTAATAAATACTACTTAAATTTAGGTGTTGTTGCCGGCACCCTCTGTTCTTGTGCTGTAATATTATACCAGGCTACCAGCTCCCTTACAAGTCACAGTTGTCCTCCTGCACTCTATTTTTACGGCAACTTTGTTTCCGTTTTTGCTTATAGACAGAAAAAGAAGCAGTTTTAGGCACTGTCTGGTTTGGCTTCTGGGGGCTTTCCATCGGAAAAAGCCCCAGTCCAACCAATAGGGGGCTTTTGCATAGCTTTGGCAAAAAGCTGGAACCGCGCTTGAGTGGAAAATCGGCCACTGCGGGAAGCCGGCTGGGAGCAGCTTCCCGCAGTGGTCACTTAACCCTGTGACAGTTTGCCATTCAATTTGTAAAAAATTACACCAAATCTGCCATTTCCCCAACCGGCCATTTTCCCAACCGGCTCTCTTCTCCACAACCAGTGAACTCGATCCCCTTCTCCACAGATCTCGCCGTCGTCCACCGTCACGCTCCTCCTCCGCTCCTCCACTTCCTCCTCTGGCCGACGGCCTCCTGGAGCTCCAGATCCGGCGCCGCAACGTGCTGCTCCCGCCGGCGCGCCCTTCCACCGCCTGGTTGGCCGCCCATCGCTGTAGGCCTTCCCTGCCGTAGGCCTTCGCCGGTGTCCCCGAGCTGCAACTGAGCCGTCCCGACCGCGACCCCATTCTCCTCCCGGTCCCCTTCTCTTCCATGGCGGCCGCCTAGCTCGAGGCCATCGCGCGCGCCCTGGCCACAGACGAGCTCCCGGCCTTCTTCTCCGCGGTCTCCGACGCGCGGCCCACCGACAAGACCTCGCTCCGGCGCCGCGCAGCTATCGAATCCGACCGGGACGAGCCGCGCCGTCGCCAGATCCGACTGCCACACCATCGCGAGTAGGAGCATGGCAACTGACGGAGAGGATCGAGGCGGCGCCGAGTCGAGGGGAGCAGAGAGAGTAGTCCGGTGGGGGCGGCCATCACCGGAGATAGCACGGTGGTGGTGGCCGGAGCTGGAGGCGAGCGGCTTCGGAGGGCGCGGCAGAGGCTTCACGGTGGGGCGGCGAGCACTCGGCGGCGGAGCGGGGTCAGGGCCGAGCGACGGAGACGAGCAGGGGAGGCGAGCCTGGCACGCCGATCTTGAGGGAGGTGCCGGCGTGCTCGGGCCTGGCGCTGTGATGGGGAGCAGCGAGGAGTGGGGCGTGAGGCGGGAAGGCGGAATAGGAGGGCCGGAGTTGGGGAGGGCTCACCGGTGCCGGGTGCGGCGATGGGCTGGCTCGCCGGCCGACGGAGAGGAGGGGCGGAGGGCCGACAGGTTAAGGCGGCGGGGAGCGGTAGCTCCGGCGGCGCATGGGAGTTTCTCGGTCGGCTTGGGAGAAATTGGCAAGGGGGAGAGAAAATGGGGAGGAGCGGTGGAGTGGTGGTGAGCTGGCTGGATACGTGGAGGGGAGGACCTGCAGCGTGGGTCCCACGGGCAGGGTAGGTGAGAGGTGAGGCATTTTTTGTTGTTGTTGATCTTAGGGGTATTTTAGATATTTTCTAATACAACAGCCAACAGCCACAGCCCAACCAAACACGTACGACCTGAGACTCACGTGCCAATAGCCACCACCGTTTTTTCAGATAGCCAGCCAACAGCCGCTTTTTTAACAGCCACAGCCCAACCAAACAGGGCTTTACTAGTGTCTCGAGTGTCTCCGTCGCCATGGTCCAAACACCTTGTCTTGGACCTAGAATATCAAATATGAACGGTCTTTGTACTTTCAGTGCACAGCTATTAGGTCTGTATGTTTCGCTTTCAGTACTTCACAATTTTCCAAAAGATTTCTTGCTACTCCCTTCGTCCCAAAATGTAAGGAATATTTTGTTTCGTTAAGACAAGGCTTTGATCAATAAAGACTTTGTATCATATATGATGCTCCCAATCTTAGTGACACATCCATTCCAGGCCCTATGTTAGTAGTAACTACCACCATTAGATTGATTTTGCCAAAGAAAAGTTACAGGCACGTACGTCTTAAATATCAAAATATGCTTCCTTTGTATCGAGCATGAAATTTTCATAAGAATTTCGTAAGAAACCCCTCGCTCTCGGCGGGAGAATAGATGTTTGTCCTCTCAGAAAATCCTATGTTGTTGTCCACGCATTCTAAAAAGGAATAAAGAAAACTGCTAACAAGTGCTCAGGTGTTTTTCCACTTTGAGAGTACTCAGATTCTATTAATTCAAATTTTCTATTATAAAGAGAAGAAAATGTAGATCCACTGGATATAAATCTATGAGCTTAGAATTTGAGTATTCTACAGTAAAAAAGCATATTCCAGGCAGAAAAACATTAGTATTTCTTAACTAGTATCATAACGATGTACATTGGAATAATCGCCAGTTTTCCCAGCTGCCACCACGAGACTAATCCATCACAGCTAACGAGGGGTCAAGCTTGATTAATTATTCATCTGATAACCACGACGCATACATAATCCAACAGATTAGCTTGCCACTAACCCCAACAACAATATGTTAAAGATTGGGTTAGGAGTAAGCAAAAGGTAAGTTTACAACTAGCATACACTACTACTTGCAACAGCAGCTGCCACTTGGTGTTCTCAGCCCAATCTTGTTTAAACTTTCAACCGCAGCTTGGAAATCACAGCCTGGCTTCTTCTACAGATATACTCCTATTTGTTATGAAAAAAAATTTATTACTGCTGTCAGGACGGCGAACATGCTTGGTAGTTCTTTAAAATCATTGTCATGATAAGCACCCCATGATCTTTGACTTTGGTAACTTGGCATATGTGCAACTGCCGATAAGAAAAGGAATCGCTAGATGCAACTAAATCTCACTCTGCCTTCAAAGTCTCAAAAGAAGTCCCGTCATTTGGGTTGAAATTCCTTGCCGATTATCCGTCGCTTTTTTCGTTACTCCGTAAGGTAGAATACGAAGGAAAATGCAAGAAGGGTACGACAAATTAGAAAAAGTAGATAACAAGAATGGAGACGAAATCTGGCAGGATGGCAGGACGGAGCAGGAGAAGAAGATCGACGACTGGCTCCCGATCACGTCGTCGCGGAACGCCAAGTGGTGGTACTCCGCCTTCCACAATGTAACCGCCATGGTCGGCGCCGGCGTGCTCAGCCTCCCCTACGCCATGTCCGAGCTCGGCTGGTACGCACGCCTGCCATCCATATGGCAACTCGGTCTCCATGTGTCATCATCACAATAAATTACTGATCTTGCATGGTTGCAACCAGGGGCCCTGGCATCGCGGTGCTGGTGATCTCGTGGATCATCACGCTCTACACGCTGTGGCAGATGGTGGAGATGCACGAGATGGTGCCCGGGAAGCGATTCGACCGGTACCACGAGCTCGGGCAGCACGCGTTCGGCGACAAGCTCGGGCTGTGGATCGTCGTGCCGCAGCAGCTGATCGTGGAGGTCGGGGTGAACATCGTGTACATGGTCACCGGCGGCAGGTCGCTCAAGAAGTTCCACGACGTGATCTGCGACGGCAGGTGCAAGGACATCAAGCTCACCTACTTCATCATGATCTTCGCCTCCGTCCATTTCGTCCTCTCCCAGCTGCCCAACTTCAATTCCATCTCCGGCGTGTCCCTGGCCGCCGCCGTCATGTCGCTCTCCTACTCGACCATCGCGTGGGGCGCGTCCGTGGACAAGGGGAAGGTGGCAGACGTGGACTACAGCCTCCGGGCGACGACGGCGCCGGGGAAGGTGTTCGGGTTCTTCGGCGCCCTCGGCGAGGTGGCGTTCGCGTACGCTGGGCACAACGTGGTGCTGGAGATCCAGGCCACCATCCCGTCGACGCCGGAGACGCCGTCCAAGAAGCCCATGTGGAAGGGCGTCGTCGTCGCCTACATCGTCGTCGCGCTCTGCTACTTCCCCGTCGCGCTCATCGGGTACTGGGCGTTCGGCAACAGTGTCGACGACAACATCCTCATCACGCTGTCCAAGCCCAACTGGCTCATCGCCCTCGCCAACATGATGGTCGTCATCCACGTCATTGGTAGCTACCAGGTACAAAATATGTTCCCTGGTTGAACGACGATGCATAAAACTCAACATGTTATCAGAGCCGGAGCGTGAAAATTGGTTGCTTTCTGCGAAGATTTACGCGATGCCGGTGTTCGACATGATCGAGACGGTGCTGGTGAAGAAGCTGCGGTTCCCTCCAGGCCTGACGCTCCGTTTGATTGCCCGGACAGTCTATGTTGGTAATGCCCATTTCTCTTCAGGCTTAAATAAACCTCTTGTCGTTCAGTTTTCACCAAGTTAAAAAAAAATGGTGCGCTACACTGAACAAACAAGACTGACGAGATGCCATCCGTTGTAGCGTTCACAATGTTCGTCGCCATCACCTTCCCCTTCTTCGGTGGGCTGCTCGGGTTCTTCGGCGGGTTCGCCTTCGCGCCGACGACCTATTTTGTAAGCATTTCTCTCGGATCAACTTCACTTCAGTGATTAACCACAGCAACGTGAAATTCAGAGCTGATAAAGATCTCTCAACATAATGTTTTGTTGCCTGCTGCAGCTTCCCTGCATCATGTGGCTCGCCATTTACAAGCCCAAAAGATTCAGCCTCTCATGGTGCACCAACTGGGTAAGCTATATCTGTCTGTATAATCAACGCCTCTCCAATTGATCTGAATTCCGTCCTAATTGTTCTTTTGTTTCCATGCTCTTCAGGTCTGCATCATCCTTGGAGTCTGTCTGATGGTCCTTTCGCCCATTGGAGGACTCAGGCAGATCATATTGGACTCCAAGCAATACATATTCTACTCATAGATCACTCATGGTCGCCTTGTGGCTCGTGAAGAATGCAAGAATCATTTAAAGCGTGTACTGCGAACTTTTTTTTGTCTTGCAAAAAGAAACAAGAAAGATCATACTACTACGTATTACAGATGGTGGATGGGTGGATGGTCAGAGACGTTGTCACGGCCTCGTTAAACATGTCTTAAAGCAAAAGAGGCTGTGGTTGTGTTAACCATACGTAATACATGTGGTGTGTGTATGTGAATTTGTTTCTCTGTATCTGTAGGATGAACTTGGCTTCGCTTTTGTGTGCAGAAAAGAGAATGGAGTGGTCTTTTCTATCCTTTTCACAGTTTCGTTGTAGTGGTGCCTCGCGATGATGTGTTACTTGCGGATCAATACATGGTAAATCATCACATATGTGGATGTGCTCTTCACATACTGTGAAAATGTATTATGCACGCACCATGGTTCTACTTAACATAGGCACACTTGTGTATTCCGAATTGTTGAACTGTCAATCCTATGGACAAACCCGAGTGTGTGAGAAGGTACAACATTTCTCACCACTAAACCACAGGCCCATTCGTGTGCCGCTCTCATTTTGATGCACCACGAATGGTCATCTTAATAGACAACGAGTAGTTCAAATACTTGACAGCAGCTAGCTTTCTTATGAAACCTATGTGTGAAATTCTAATAGTTAGTAGTGTTATTTAGAATATTTTAGTGATTAAACTTTAAAATAGTTCTACTAAATAATCTAATTCATGTATCGGCGTGGGAAGCTGAATGCGAGGAGTTTATTGCCACCCACCCGTTCGCTAGGAAGTTTCCGCTATGAAGCCATGGATGTCAGAGTCACTGCAGTGCAGGATTTCTTGGCTCGCACCGTCAGGTCAAAGGCTGGGATTGTCACCATCTCTCGATCTATGGCCGCAATTCCGTTCGATGCTGCCACAATCGTGCATAGACCTTTACGACTTGGATGTCCACGTGCGGCCAGTCACACGCTCACGTACAGCAACTCCTGCCCTTGAATTGTGACTGGTTGTTGGTTGCTGGTGCTCGAAACTTTTTGTCCACTGCCTCCTGTCATGTTGGAAATTAGTGGCAAGAGGCTTCTTGGATCTTAACTAAGAAGCTTGTTGGATGAAAGTTGTGTACCGAAAGTCGCTACTCCCTCGCTTCACATTTACTTATCAACTCAAGGCAATCAAAATCATCTTTTGACCAAATGGTCTTGATAACTAGCACTCAGATTGATATTGGAGCCCTCACGGGTGAAATACAAGGGGATAGTTAACAGGAAGAACGAGGAATTATGTATTGAAAACGTGGAGTGGCGACGAACAAATAGTGTCCAAGTGAGCTTGTCTCTTTTCAATGCATCTTTTGGGGGGGATCTTTTTCAGTGCATTTGACACGTGAACATGATAAAACTGGGTTAAATCGTCAACTCGTGGATATCAACAACGACGTGCAGACCTGCATTACGCCAGCTGCATAGACACACATGCATGGCAATTTGACCAGATTGATGGCTACATAACCATACTACCATACACTAAATTATATATATGTACTTCACCTAGTAATTGAGATCTCCGAATCTTGCATTATGCTAATGCGAGACAATAATATAATAGTAGAAGTAGATGGAGCCTTTCTTTGTTTACCCTGGGGTGCTGCTGTCGCCAGGGTGAAGATTACGTTTGCGCTACTGGTTCTCTGGGTCAAGCCATTCTTTTAGTGCGCAACTCAGTCTGATGCGTCAGGGAGTGTATATGTTCTCGCATGTGGCGTTCGGTGCACATTTTATGACTTCTATAGTTTTATATTTTGATGCTAACTGAACGCCGTATGAATGTTTTATCGATTTCAATATATGAAGCCGGGGGATCCACCCTACCCCTCCGCCTTTCTCCTGAAAAACTGAATGGACCTCCACATACTTAAAGAGCATGAACTAAAACACAAGTTTTTTTTTATATAGAAAGTTACAATATATTCCCTACGCTCAAAATAGATATCGTTTTAGAGTTGGATACAAGAATTAAAAGTGTGAAAGAAATGTCAATATTATCTTTCAATTATTTCTATGTCTATTTATTTACTCCCCAAGACAATAAATATTATTACTACTTTCATAAGTAATTACCTCTCTCTGTTTTATGACATTGATGAATGGTAAAATAGAAACAAAAAGATAAAAACTATATTAAAAAATAGAAGGACAAGTATTTTGAGACATGACCTTTGGTATCCTCATTTTTCCTAAATCAAAGACATATCCTAAAAAAGTAGAAAAGAAGTTATGGCACTTATATATGATTAACCCCGACACGTAGAACAGAGCTGAATCATATAACATGTCGACATACCACTCCATCCTGGCAAACTTTGATCCTAGGAGGAAATGATACCAACTCTCATGTGGTCCGATTTCCAAAGCCTTTGTCTTGGTTTTCATGTGCATTTTCGAGTTAAAAATGACAAGTTTTAGCGGATTTTATGCGTCTAGGTGCTTTGAAAAAGAGACAAATTCAATATTAGGAGTATTTGAAATAGATTGTCTATAGCATAGATGACTGCAAACTTGTTAAGTTTAGGTCAATTTTTTCTTTCTCTGGATCTCAATTACTCATAATTAACACGTATCATAAAGCATATCGGATGGACTCAAAATTGACCGAAGTTATTAGAATTTCATGTGACTGTGTAATAGCAAAACTGTATTTGAGAAGGAAAAAAAAACGTCGATCTGATTCTGATATACAGAGTAGCTCCTCTCATCCATGACATGGCTTCATCTGTACCATCGACTCGAGATCCCACGGACATGCATGCATCCATCTCACTTGAAGGAGGGGAGCCACACGGGTGTTCCGACCGTTGGAACAGCGGCCGCAGGGGATCCCCTCCCTCCTGCAGTTGCTGTTGCGCTGGAGTCAACGGTCAACCCAACGAAATTCCATTTTTTTTCTAGAAAAAAAACACAGCGAGATTTGTGCTCGAGTTCACATTATATACGGCGATGGACTACTATTCCTCCATCTGAATGAATCACTCTCTATAAAGACGAAGAAGACGAAGGCTCGGCCGCCTCCATAATCCTTGCAACTCTCTCTCCCACTTCTCCTCACCAATCTCTCTCTCTCCACTCCCATCTTCCTCCATTGGTTGAAGAAGGCTCCGGTGGTAGAAGATCACAAGTCCGCCCGGCGCGCCATGGGGACGCAGGCATCGCCGGACAACTACCTGCCGGCGCCCAAGGTGACTCTCTCTCTCTCTCTCTCTCTCTCTCTCTCTCTCTGTATGCTTCTGCCTGCGCTATGAAATTACGATATCATTTCTTTGCAATGTTTCGCCAGCCATCGAAATAATCCATCTTGTCCAAATCTTCTCCTCCCTTCTTCATGACGACCGAGAGATAGAGAGATAAGATGATCGTAGTTGAGAGTTGCCGTGTTGCGAAAAAGCAGGGAGCGGAACTGACAAAGCCGTCTCAGTTATTCAGTTAACGGATCAACAGGACAACGAAAAAAGTTGCTTTTTTTTTCCCTGGGATGGGGTTTTGCATGCCCGGAGGACCCTCTTCTCCCGGCATCTAGTGCGCTGCGCCGCGGAACAAGCAAGCTGGTAGCCGCGCGCATGCACCGACCACTATCCCAACCCCTAGTACTAGTTCATCTTCTTCATGTGAAAATATTGTAAGCAGCATCGATCTAGCTATATTTCTTAGGACTTTTTTGGTTCCTTTTCTCTTAAAAAAAGTGCGAGAGAAAAGAACACGCGATGTTATCTACTGCCAAATATCAGCTTCATATGATCCGTGTGATCATGGTGCTTTGCCTTAACTGCAGAATTTTACCTTTTTTTCCCTAGAATAAATGAGCGTTGCCTAGCTTGCCCATCTGTTCTTTTGCTGTAATATTACCTGTATTAACTCCCTTACAATTATCCTGCTCGATCCAAATCCGTTTAATTTTACCTTAACTATGTTCTATTTTTCGTTTCAGAAAATATATAGGACCAATTGTTTTCTGAAAAGTCTTTTGTTGTCTCTGTCGCATGGTCCACACACCATATCTTGGACTGACAAGTATGAACGGTCTTAATTTGTACTTTCAGTGCACTGTTATTTCTCTTTCCAAGAACAGAAATAGCTCACACTTTTAAATTTTCCATGAATTTCCTTATCGTATTTTTGTAGAATATATTTATCCTTCTAAAGAAACAGTACATGTACATAGCTTGTAAAGATGCTTCCTTTGTCTGATGGCATGTTTTCCCAAAAGAATTTCCGTATTCCAGACAGAAAGACATTATTTTTGGAGACTAGTAGGATATTTTTATACATTATTAGGTGAACATGCATGCTTGATAGAAAAATAAAAATATTTGCCATGAGGTGCCCCTGATAAGCATCTGTTGATATATTTGTCTTTGGCAACTACTTGGCCATGTGACAAGTCAACTGCCGACAAGAAAAAGGAATCACACTCTACCTTCAAAATTTCAAAGATGGCCCGTCGTTTGGGTTGAGAAGTCTTGCCAATTACCTGTCACTTTTTTTAATTATTCGATTAGACAAAATTAAAGGAAATGGAAGAAGGTTACAGATTATTTAGTCCAATTAAGTGTGTCACAGAAAGTTAGATAGCTCCTCCTACGGAGTGATCGACCTCTAGGCGTTCTAGCTTGTCTTGTGTCCAATGGCCGTGCCGGCGAACTAAGATTGGCGAAAACTTGCAGGATGAGAGGAGCGCGCGGGACAAGGCGATCGATGACTGGCTCCCGATCACGTCGTCGAGGAAAGCCAAGTGGTGGTACTCGGCCTTCCACAATGTCACCGCCATGGTTGGTGCCGGCGTGCTCAGCCTCCCATACGCCATGTCCGAGCTCGGTTGGTATGTACTGTAACTTGTTCATACATTCGAGCCATGCATGCCACTGCAAAGCTTACAGTTCTAAAATAATACAACTGGTTGTCTGAATAACATGTGCGACCTCGACCCACGTCATACTGCGGACTTGCAATGGCATGATGCATTTTTTTTTGGGTGGTGTCTAGGGAGCATTTGAGTGTTTTTTTTATAGATCACTCAAATTCTAACAATTTAGATTTTTATCCAATGGATTATACATTCCTGTCCTCTTAACTTATAATAAAAAATGATATGAAATTAAATTTAAGTACCCTCAAAGTGAAAAAACACTTGATTGTTTACAGGCAATTTCCTAATGTAGTACATGTGTCTTGTGTTTCACTGATCTTGATGGTTTGATGCAGGGGTCCTGGCATCGCGGTGATGACCCTGTCATGGATCATCACGGTGTACACGCTGTGGCAGATGGTGGAGATGCACGAGATGGTGCCGGGGAAGCGGTTCGACCGGTACCACGAGCTCGGGCAGCACGCGTTCGGCGACAAGCTCGGGCTATGGATCGTCGTGCCGCAGCAGCTCGTCGTCGAGGTCAGCCTCAACATCGTCTACATGGTCACCGGCGGCAACTCGCTCAAGAAGTTCCACGACGTGATCTGCGACGGCAGGTGCAAGGACATCAAGCTCACCTACTTCATCATGATCTTCGCCTCCGTCCACTTCGTCCTCTCCCAGCTCCCAAACTTCAACTCCATCTCCGGCATCTCCCTCGCCGCCGCCGTCATGTCGCTCAGGTTTTGTCTCCGGCAGCCGCTCTGCTACTGTAGCAAATACGGCAAATTTCTGAAAAACTGTTGCTACAAAGAAATGGCTCACTGACTGACATCAAGAATGCACGATGCAGCTACTCGACGATCGCTTGGGGCGCGTCGTTGGACAAGGGGAAGGCGGCGAACGTGGACTACAGCCTGCGGGCGTCGACGACGGCGGGGCAGGTGTTCGGCTTCTTGGGGGGCCTGGGCGACGTGGCGTTCTCCTACTCCGGTCACAATGTGGTGCTGGAGATCCAGGCCACCATCCCGTCTACGCCGGACAAGCCATCCAAGAAACCCATGTGGAAGGGCGTGGTGGTCGCCTACATCATCATTGCGGCCTGCTACTTCCCCGTCGCGCTCATCGGGTACTGGGCATTTGGCAACGGCGTCGACGACAACATCCTCATCACCCTCAACAAGCCCAAGTGGCTCATTGCCATGGCCAACATGATGGTCGTCGTCCATCTCATTGGTAGCTACCAGGTACATGCGCATATATATATGTAAAACTCAACATGGTATCAGGATGGGAGGATTGGTTTGACTGATATAAAAAACCGGATGTTCCTTGTGCAGATTTACGCGATGCCGGTGTTCGACATGATGGAGACGGTGCTGGTGAAGAAGATGCGTTTCCCTCCCGGCCTGACGCTCCGTTTGATTGCCCGGACCATCTATGTTGGTAATGCCCCCCTTTCTCTGAACCCAACTCTTGTCATGAAAAAAGTGAGCGTCTTATAACACGCGAGACTGATGAGACGCGATCTGTGCAGCGTTCACAATGTTCGTCGGCATCACCTTCCCCTTCTTCGGTGGGCTGATTGGATTCTTCGGTGGCCTCGCCTTCGCGCCAACGACTTATTTCGTAAGCATTTTTCAGATACACTTCATTCCCATTACAGCAATGTAAGTCCAGAGAGCTGATCGGAATCAACATCTTGTTTGTGGCAGCTTCCCTGCATCATGTGGCTGATAATCTGCAAGCCGAAAAGATTCAGCCTCTCATGGTTCACCAACTGGGTAAGAACTAACATAAGCTTCTTTCTTTACTTCTGCATATCTGCAATAGACATGTCAATTGAGATTCATCCTGATTTTCTTTGCGTTTCAGATCTGCATCGTTCTTGGGGTAATACTGATGATCGTGGCGCCCATCGGAGGGCTCAGGCAGATCATTATGTCTGCCAAGACATACAAATTCTATTCGTAGATTACTGCTGCCACTCGTCATCGCCTCTGCGACTCGTGAAGTATGCAAGAAATCAGTTACAACATCTACTACGAGTCTTCTTTTTGTCTTGCCAAAAAGAAAGAGCATAATACCACGACTGTTGCAGATGATGGATGGTCTGGCACGTGTCACGAGTCGTTAAACATCGCTTAAGTTAAACCTCAAAGAGTGTCTTGTTTGGGGTGGGTTAATTAATCATGTAAGAGAATGGGAATCCGGGCAGCCTAGTAGGCCCCATGCCGGGAGCTTCCTGCTTGTACTCCCATGCAGATTTGTGAAGAGCTAATACTACGAATATAGGGGTAGGTCATCGATTTTATAGACACCACAAGAAATGCCAGATTAATAAAGAAGTGCAGTGCCCTACACTCCGGTGATTTTGTTCTTCTAATTCCTGCATTGTGAATGTTATTGGTAATAGATTGTTCCTGCATTGTGTGTGTGTGTGTGCAGAAGGGATAATGGATACCGGTCTGTTCTATTCCTTTCACAGTTCGTTGTATTTGGTACTTTTGCCTTTTCTTGACATACTGTTCTGAATCTGATGCACTGCGAATGATCATCGTAGTGTGAATACTGCAAGTGCTTGGTAGTCACCTTCCTTACGTATCTCTAGCAATATTCCCAGCTACCATTACCTTGTGTTTTTCATTGCACGATACAGGTACAAGCTTACTCTTAATTTTTAAAGAGCATGTAAGAAGTGGGCCTATTTCAAGCAATGCCGATAGAATGCGTTCATATTAAAAAAGAATCTACATATTTCCACCATTCTTTTGGGGAGAATAATAATAATAATAATAATAATAATAATGCCAGCATCACCAGATTGAACATAAATTACACTGCAAGTTTCTCAGAAACCAACCGAAGCTGGTCGCCCTCCTACAAACAATGAGTTGCCTCCTCCAATCCTAATACGAGGGAAGCTCCTGAACAACAGGATATCCCTTGCATCCGACGGACAGTTGATACCACCTATGTCACCCCATTGTTCAGAAAAAGATTTAAGTAATAAAAGATTAACAGGCATAGAAAAACTTAAAAGATTGTTTTCCATCTATCAGGCAACCTCTTTGTACAGTTTCCGGGATTACATTCACAGCAGGAAATGCCACCAAAATCTACCCTGAAAAACGGCTCACACATAAGGTGTCGAAGAGCCAAGGGCAATCAATCCCCTGTTTTCCTCGAAAAAAGTATCCTCATCCAGATAACCCTCCAGAAAAGCACAGGGGTGGCCATTACTTCATGGCTGATGACAAATGCATTCTAAGATAGCTCACTGCACCTGACTCTGCATGCATAAAGACTGGTTTCCAAGGCCTGCTACATCATTGACCGACCAATCATTTTGCTCCAAAAACTTGTGCAGTTCATAAAATTCAGTAGAGGAACGGATCCGTCAGGATCAATGCACTTCATATATCAAAGACATCAAAAAGCAGCTATCCTGTCCAGTCACAGCACAGGTCCCCCTCAGTGTATCATAGAATGGTCCATAAGCTGTCAATCTATTTCGCCCTCCTCAACATCAACTGTTGGTTCATCTGCTGACTCGACTTCCTCATCTTCCTCGTCATCATTTTTCATATACAACCCAAGCTGTTCTAGGGGGTTGCCCCCAAGTTGAAATCCGAGAGCCTCAGGCGTATGAGTTGGACTCATTTCACCAACCGAGCCAGGATGCTGTTCACCTGTGACAGTTCCGAGCATTTCAAGATCTTTCAGAAAGAGGCTCCCTTCATTGATTTCTACAGTTTTCTCCATCTGCAGCATCAATTGTATTTACACTTCAGAGTACAGATATCAACAGAGCAAGATGTTGCTTGCCAGATTTCATCCTAGATTTACCTGTTGCAAGGCTTTACGAGCTGCTTCTCTCTCAAGTTCTCTTTGGCGTTTAGCTTCTGCAGCAGCCTCAGCAACAGCTGCTGCTTCAGCCCTCTTGCGAGCATCCTCAGCAGCTTTAGCCTCAGCTTGTAACCGAGCTCTTTCTGTAATGAAGATTGTGCCTCAATACATGGAACCGCAGCTGATGTAGCAGCCCAAAGATTATCAAGTTCATCTCACCTTCTCTTTGTAACCTTTCGAGCTCCTCCCTCTCACGTCGAACTTTCTCAGGATCCTTTTTCGCAACCTGGTATTAACACTCACATGAATCTTACTGGGAATAGCATCAACCAACGCCCAGACAACAATGCCCTCAATAAGCTACTTTCAACACATACCTGATCAAGAGCCTTCTCACGAGCCTTAAGAATTGTATCAGCAAAGCGGCTTCTCAAAAGGGCGGCTCGGTATTGCTTTCCAGGTGAGACCTGCTTCTCAGACACATTCTCCTCTGAAATATTCATTCATTAAAAGACTGTAAGAGAAACCATTTTGTCTACCAAAGATGAGTTGGGTATTCAAAGAGACCATACAAAAGTTTGAGCTTACCCTCATCGTCAGCAGAAATAGGTACAGGGTCAGTACTTTGTTCTGGTATATTCGATGTATTCTGTGAATCTGCAAACAGATCAATTGAACATAGTTAAAATACATGAGACACATGTAGCTATTCTAAAATTGCAGAAGTTCAGCAAAGCCCATCCACAAGCACTTTGAGATGTTTGGGGGTCAAGTGAATCCCACAGTGTTTCTATAAAATTATCCATTATCTACGATAATTTACATCAAAGTCATATTAGAAATCACACAGAAGTTCAAAAGAACAACAAAATTTGAAGGAAGCTACCAAAGATTAACATGTACGCGCAATAATTGACCCCACATGTAGTGAACTGTGGATCCACCACTTCCTCTAACATTTTGATATTTGGTGGGTTAATATGGCTCTGAATGGGTTAAATATGTTGGACTGTCCTATACCCAATAATAAACTCCACATGAATGCAGTCTGTCCACCACTCTTTCTAACAGTTTGATATTTGACAGGTAAAAATGCCTCTGAAAGAAATGGTTTAGATTTGGTTGAATTGTCCTATACAGTATACACAATAGTAGACCCCCGACATGTAATTCAGTCCGCCACTGTTTCTAACAGTTTAATATTTGGTAGGATAAATTGGTTGGATTGTCTGACATCGGTTGGCCTTGGCTTGCAACTTTCAAATCTAGCATTACAGCATTATTTAAGTTTCAAAACTCTGATTGAGTTTAATCCATTGGGTCACATGAGATAGTATAAAATAAGAGTGCTTAGTCTTCTTCAGTCCAAAATTACAGAAATAGGTTCTGCGGCTAATGTTTTAAGGACTGCACTTAGTTACTGAATCAAGCAGTCTGGTTGCTTTTGTGTTGGGCTTGATGAGGAATTTATGGTTGCAGATAGGCAAAAGGCTGGTTTGGCTTCAAGATACCAAGGTATCATGTGAACACATCTTACCGTTTTCCTGATCCAAGCTAACCACAGATAGTGTGTTCTCCTGCATGTAAAAAGAGCACTGAGAAAACCGACGTCCAAAATAATCTTTGGGTCAGTAGCATATCAATTTTGTTTAGACTTCTACTGTTCAAAAAACTTCTCAGATAACACTAAATGTGCAGAAGCACCTTGGCCCCACTGTTTGGTGGAGGAACTTTGATACCCAAATCGCTTCCTGAAGAGCTACTCGAATCTGAACCTGAAGACACAAAAAGAAATAAAATAATCACCTTGTTGGGCATGAAAATACAAATGAACTAAGGGGAAATGCCAATAAAGAGAAACATCATGCACCAAGAGATATTGGCTTGTTTTCTTCATGTTGGTTTTATCGTGTAATATCATGAAAGAAGGAAATTTATGGACATTCATATAATTGATTTGAGTTTTGATGGTTCTGAGCTGTATTCTGTAATACTGAACTGGAATTGTCAATTGGCAAAAATAAGGACATTGGCAAAGTTGCAGTTGGTTGGCCCAATTCAAACTGATTTTTGTTGATCAGTTATTTAAATGGAACAAAAACATTAATAGAAATATACTATCACTAACAGGAGTCGATACGCGCAATCAAAGATCACTTCCTTTGAGGGGGTACACCAATCCATTCATTAATGTGTAGCTCAAGAGAGAGAGCTTTTCAAAAATTAATCTTTCAAAGGTATAATTCAAGGAACCTAAAAACAGGTCTTATTTTAACTACAGACCTACAGAGTGGGCCAAACGGTTCTCCGGAATTGCTCTAGTGGTATGCAGAGTTGTCCAGAAATATAGCAGGACAGTTGAAATGCATTATTTGCGGAACTAGACCTTGCTAATAGAGGATATGTTCTGAATTACACCAATTGAGACATTGCACCAATTAACAGTTGATACTAGCTCCTATAGTTCAGCGAAATAATTGGTGCAAACTTCTCTTTATGGAATTTGGCATGAGGAAACTAGGAATACTTCTTTACTATTATGTAAACGGGACTTGGTGATGATGATGGTGGTAATGTCACACGCCAACTCCACTGTGCACATTCCTTAAAAAAATTCTAACAAAAAATAGCAAACTAACTAACTATAATACAATTAAGACTAGTAACAAATTAACTCAACCACCACCCTAGAAAATTTCTAACGAAAATGTGGCATGACACAAGAAACTCAATCAGGCATGGTTGCGGAGATGTGGGCACGGTGCATGGTGGTAGGCCGAGCAAGACACATAAGCGTGACGCAGGCTTGGGAGAAGCTCGGCTGAGCGCGGCGGTGTAGCCAAGGGTATGAAGTGACTTTCCAAGGTAATACGATTCTTCTGTCCGTAGCAAAGCACTGATATTTAGCTAGTATAAACCTAAGTTCTAACATGGCTAGCACTACCACATTCTGTCAATGGATCAACTGCAACATTTACATATGGACAAAAACATACAGCAGTGCAAAGCAAAGTAAATAATTATAAAGATGCGCCCAGTTTTAGCTCCCTCAAATAATTATAAAGATGCGCCCAGTTTTAGCTCCCTCATTTTTCCTTCTTTTTAGTCCCTCACTGAAATGTATATGGGCATTACATAGCTCACATTCACAAGCATGACATGCCCGAAGTGAAACGGAGAAAACCAATTTCACAAAGGAAGCATAAGTAAATTTACTACCAAACCATATATGTTGTGGTAACATAATGCTCTGCGCTAAGTGTTAACTGCTACAATTAGCTGGGAATCAACTCAGGTGAAGGGTCAGGTGTGCACTACACCGCGAAAGGTGCAGGCCAATAGGAAATGAAGTGTGGCCATGAATCTTCAAACATACTGCTTGAACTCCTATTGGAATTTCCGAGCAATTTAGCGAGGTTAATTTGTAAATTTCTTATTGGAGATGGACCTCTTACAGTGCAGTACAACCTACGCCCCAACCCCATCCTCATGTGTGACAGTGCAAGTATGACACCACATGTTTGACAATAGTTATTAACTTCAATCAGTTAAGCAGGTAGGAGAAAAATCCTTGAGGACTCTCTAATCTTGCCACACATCCATGTCATATTACAGTTATTTCACCACACAGTGGGGATGAAGCACACTGTTCATGAATTGCAACATGTATTTCAGTGTTAAAACCTAGGCAAATCATGAATAGCATGATCCTGATATGAAAACCTCAAAGTGAGCCCAGGATCACATGTACCCGCCTAAAAAATTGGTATTTCAAAAAAATTCGAAAACAAATTCACAGGAGGACGTGTTTGAGTACTATGTGCACAACTTGTTTGAGTACTATGTGCACAACTTCACATACAATTTTTTGTGCAAATATTTGCATTTTTGTAGCCTATACGCAAATACAAATTTGGTGCAACATAAAGTTGCTACATAAGCCACACAGGAAATCAAAAAATGCATATTTTTGCACAAAAAATTGGAATCCACATAGTACTAGCACATGCACATGTGTGAATTTTTTGGAGATGTTTTGAGATTTGCGAATACACTTTTTGAAAGAAAATTTTGAAAGGCTTTAGGTGAGCCTGGGAGCAAAAAAGCCACACTCAGTCCTGATAGGACAAGAGGGAAATAAATACAGGACTGGGAAAAAGTATCCTCACAATTTATGGATAAAAACTGAGCCTAAATGCAATCACAAATGCATACTTGTTCAATAACTAGCATGATTCACACCATGGTGTTGTTCGGTAACATACATGAAATCCAATCATAAAAAAAACGTATAACTGTTCACATGGATGCCACTAGCACACGGGTAAGCCAAAGGAGGGGAAGAGAGAAAAGCATAAAGCCTTACTGCCTAGGTTTAAGCAAATGTATGTTCAAGGTAAATTATCAGCAGTATGAGCAAAAAGTGAACATGACTTGCTGCCTCCCAGGGAAGTTTAGAGCAAAATTGTACCATGTTAACCTGTCAGCTAGCATTGCGATATAAAATACAAAAAGAATACAAGAGCTTAGAAAAAATATAAATATTGCATAACATTATAAAAATGATTTTTTTTCTTGCACCAAGGTGCGCTTTATAGGCAATGATTAGTTGATTACTAATTACTAACTGTGCCTCAAAAGTGAACAGCCCAACAGAATCACCCGTAAGCATTGCAAAACTTGTTACTCCTACTGTTCTGAAAGTTCAGCTGGCTTATTCATCCCACATACAAGGAGCAAGCACGCACAGGCATACAGGCTCTTTTTGGTGTTATGCGAATTAAATCCAATTCCTAACATGGGGTTGCTACGAATAGCATTTAGCATATTGAACATCTCTTTCTAAAATTGAACTAAACTAGAAACAAACAGTCCACAGTTATCGATAATACTGATCTCAACTTAAGATACTAAACTTTGATCTATCCACTCTGTCAACAATGCGAGCACAGACAAAGTATTTAAACAGCCTTAAGGATGACAGTGTCAGCAAGGCCATCAATTTGCAGCATGCAACATAAAATGGAATTGTAAAGAAGTATAACAAGAAAACATTTTGCTGAGCCCGGCATCAGATAAATCAAGATAGAAAGTTGAGGAATGTTACTAATGAAGATAAACTATGATGAATAAAAATACATACCACTGGAGGATGATCCTGACTCACTACTAGAACTGCTAGAAGTACTATGCTTGCTGCTTCTGTCTGCTGTTTCACTTTCAAATACCACAGGAGGATATGTTAAAAGTGGAAGATCATTCCCACCAATATCAATGTCTTCTTCGACGAGCTCATTGCCTGCTAATATGTGTACAATATTAACTTACAACAACAATCAGTATCACAAGGAAACAATGAATGAGGAGAAATAGACCTTCTTCATGATGCATTTGCGAGTTGATGAGTCCATATTCACTTTGGAACTGTTGAACAGAGCAGAAACAATGGTAAGCAAGTTAACTAATGAAATATCAATCTCTAATACAAAAGCACCCACCTCAACCTCATGATAAGCAAATTAACAAATGAAATATCAATCTCTAATACAAAAGCACCCACCTCAACCTCACGAGGCTCATCTGTAGGGTTTCCAGACTGATTTACCCTATCATAGTCATCAAGAAGCTTCTGTAATTCAAATAGTGTACAATCACTCAGAGCATTCATGTCAATAGTTAACTCATCTTCATCGGCATCGTTATCATCATTAACATGCCTCCTTATGAACTCAACTGCATGTTCTGGAATCAATCCACCATATGATTGTAATCTTATGCTTAGAGCAACCTTTTGTTCATCTGTCATCATCTCCGTAGCAGTCTGTACCACTGGAGCATCCTCACCACCTGAGCCATCTCTACCGCTGGTGCTACTGGAGCATCCTCAACCAAAGGAGAGGCTTTCCTCTTCTTTGGTTGCAAAACTGGCTTGGCAACCGCCTCCTCTTTCTGAAAGGAGTCTTTCTTATATGCACCTTTACTTGAGGGCTTTTTCTCAGAAGGGTTTTTGTTGTCAATGATATTTTTCTCAATTGCACCTTTTCTTGAGGGCTCTCTTGCAGAGGGTTTCTCCTCTGGTCTAGGAAGCTTCTTCTCGATAGGCTTCCATCTAGGTTCAAAAACACTGCTCATAGTTCGGGCCATCATGTTTACTTCATTATTGGCTGGGTTATAAAGCATAGCATTGCTAAAAGTAAGCCTCACATCTGCAGCAAACTCCCACGGTGTAGGGTACATGCCTGCATTCAACTTTTTCTGGATGGTACCCAAATCCATCGGGTGCTTGACTATTTCAAAATAATCAGGGATGTTCAACTTCACAGGATCAACTGGGGTAAGAAATGGGCCTGCACAACGATGCTTCAGAAGGTTCTTTAGAAGTTCCTGACATTTTTTGAACGATGCTGCGTAGTTTGCGGAGCTGACTACAGGAAGGGCAACTGATGGTGGCACTCCTCTGCCAGACTGCACTGAATTGCTCCTCTTGAGCTTCCCATCCTTTTTATTGCCGTCGAAATCACCTCTGGGAGCCGACGGAGTCCCACCATTCATGCTCGTCGCAGCCCCTCTTGAAAACAGCCTATTCTGGAGGGCCCTCACCTGCTCGAGCTCCTCGCAGAGCCTCATCTCCAGCTCCTTCCTATCTGAGGCCGACATCCTTGGCAGCTCGAAGACCTCCCGCGGCACGTTGAATCCAGGA
The DNA here is from genome assembly GCA_019208055.1 of Stipa capillata. Classification (NCBI taxonomy): domain Eukaryota; kingdom Viridiplantae; phylum Streptophyta; class Magnoliopsida; order Poales; family Poaceae; genus Stipa; species Stipa capillata. Next base: position 617,494 of record JAGXJF010001909.1, on the reverse strand, counting down.
GCAGCGCCCCCCTCCTCCGTATTCAGGTTGATGCATTTCCTCTTCGCTTCTATGCGGGCCGGATTCCCGAGCCCCTTAGACACCCCCACTGTCTCCACCCCATACCGGTAGTCTGGCACGAAGCCGAGCGGGTGCCCCTTCGAGAACTTCTGCGTCTTCCCCATCATTGCGCGGCGGAGACACGCAGAGCAGCCTCCTCACGACCACAATGCGCCGCCTCGGCCACAAAATTCCTCCGCAATTCCGCAAGACCTAACCCTAACCCCCCGAAGCGAGCGGTTAGTTAATTGCACGGCCGCCACGAAGCAGGAGGCGGCCCCAAAACCCTCGATTCGGGGGGCGAAGCAGCTCTATTGGGAGCGCAGTGGCGAGGGATCGAGAGAACTCACCGAGCTCCGCCGCCACCACCAAACAAGCCGGCGGCGCCGCCCCGAGATCTCGAGGCCTTCCCGCAGGCACGGGCGCCGCCGCCGCCGCCGCGGCGCGAACTTCCTCCTCCTCCTCGAGCGGAGCGCGGGGTGGCGGAGGCGGCGGCGAGACCTGGGGTTTCTCTCTTCTCTGTCCACGCCTCTGCCTTCCTCTCGTCGCTGTGCCGCTCGCAAGCTTTGGGGGCTTTCAGGCTCGAATCGCGAAGAAAAGAGGGGGGCCCGGTATGTAAGCGGCGGATTGGAAGCGTGCGGGGTGGCTGAGTTGTGGGTCCCCCTCCTCCACGGGGCCAACCGCGCAGTCACTAGAGAGGTACAGGTGATAGGGTACCAGGGCCGTTGGGTTTTTGGAACGGACGGTGATAGGGGCGGCTACGTCTAGAGGCGCTAGGGCTTCATACGCTATAGTCACATGTTCATTTTCCTGCTGATGCTAGGGTTCTCTTAATAGTGTTCAACACCACGGAAGATCTATTAGATTGCACGTTCGTATGAACAAGTAATCATTTTGCAATAGATACTAGTTCATGCGTGCTATCTTCAAGCATTGTTTTGAAATTGGTTTGTCGACGACGGTCGATATCAAAGTAGATTTCGCACACAGTAATAGATACATTTATATATGAATAGGTTAGTCAAGAGCTTTAGCATACATTTATATTTATAAACATGATAAATGGTCAATGTATACAAAAATCCACATAAGCCAACCTCCTCGGTCGGTTGTTTATATGATGATGGAAATTAATATGTTGATACGCACATATCGCGTGTCAATGTGCTTGCATAATTAGAAAACGTGGCATGTCAATAAGCATTCTAGTGTTATATACAACGTACAAAAATAGCCGACTATTGTTTATATACTTGCATACAAAAGTGGAATAGTCATTATTCGACGAACATTTTAAGATGGATTGTTCTTTGTTATAAAAATGAACTTAATATTTTACACAAAACACATTATTTTCACAACTCTTAAGAGCCTATTTCATAGATTACCAAGTTAGTTGATGAGGCATCTAACTACGAAATACAAATTGCCAAGCCATATTTATATGGGAAAAACTCACCTGATTCCTAGGAACCGGACGATTTGTTGCAAAATACACCCCCCCAAAAAAAACTCCATGCTGCACCAACTGGAAGCAAAGAAATCGTCAAGCACTGCATAGCCTTGGCTTAAGTCAAATGTCAAACTAACCCTAACAGCCATTTTGGCCCCACCTTGCCAGCTCCGATACTTCCTCGACTCCACCTTCCGCGGGGCTACGGCCACAAAACTCATCTACACAGGAAAGCGCACAGGACTCGCGCGCCGCGACGGGGAAGCGTCCGAGCCGAGCCGAGCCGAGCCGGACCTTCCCTTCTCGCGACGACGAGGAGGAGGCGGCGGGGAGGAGGAAGCTTCTAGAAGCAGCCGTCCGTCCGTCCATCCGTCCATGGGAGACTCCGCCGCGCAGCCGCCGCCGCCGGCGTCGCCCTCCTTCTCCTACCTGGCCGTGTTCGGCAACTGCGCGCTCGTCTCCGCCGTCCTCGCCTTCGCCATCGCCCAGTCCATCAAGGTCTTCACCACATGGTACGCCCCTCTCTCTCTCTCTCTCCCTCTCTCTCCTGCCTCGGTGCCTCTCGCCGGCTGGATCTGAGCTTTCCGTGGTGGGATCTGTGTGTGCGCGCGTTTAGGTACAAGGAGAATCGGTGGGACGCGAAGCAGCTGGTGGGGTCCGGGGGGATGCCATCGTCTCACTCGGCCACCGTCACCGCGCTCGCCATCGCCGTCGGCCTCCAGGAGGGGTTCAGCAGCTCCCTCTTCGCCACCGCCGCCATCTTCGCCTCCGTGGTTAGCGCTATCTCTGTCTGACTGTTCTATCTGTTGGAAATGTTGGATCTTTCGGTAATGGGCTGTCGATCTGATAAGTAGGTCGGGATTTTTGGCAGGTGATTAGGTAAATCGATACCGTTTGCAGCATGTCTTCGATCACTTCAGTTGATTTTAAGTGAATGTTAATAAGTTTTGAGTCGAAGCCCAAGACTGTACATATGGGTTCGATTGTTTTTTTTTAAGAAGAAAAGGTCGCAGAGCGACCCGACTTTGTGGAAAGCCATAAAAACTCGTCATCTTGGTTATGGATAGAAGTACAGTACAGATGAGAAGAAACTGCAAGTGCCGGCTGAAATTTTGCAGAGTTATAGGGGATAATGAATGTGGTTGGGGCCGTGGTGGTGATATTGTTTTGTTTTATTGCAACATGGTGGAGGAGATGAATCGTCAGGTCAATTGACTAAGATGATGTACTTAGTTGTGCCTAGTGCATTCCTTGAGAGCTCACTGCGGTACCTGTCCTCGTTTGCAAAGGTAAATGAAATAAGTAGAAGGATGGTAGCAAGCATGAGTAACCAATCCCTATCTTGTACATCAGTACATATGTAGATATTGAAAACCGATTGTGGAGAGGGGTGGTACAATGGGTACAACCATACAACAGCTAGGCTCTCTGCTTAATCCTATTGCATGTATCATGTGCTTTAACTCCCACCCCACCTGCCCCACATCTTGCATTGTGGAATCCTCAAAAAACTGATTGCGTTTCTTATGATTTTGTGGTCATTTTGTTCGCAAATCAGCATTGTGCATTCTATATGCATTACTGTTCTTTTCAGTTTTCACCAACTTGGCTAAAGCTTCTCTTTTTTGGCAATTTTATGCAGGTGATGTATGATGCTTTTGGTGTTAGGCTACATGCAGGGAAGCAAGCAGAGGTACCACCTGAAACCTTTTCTAGACCAAAGGCCATTATAGTCCTGCTTTATATTGAATGCAAAACAGATTAACAGACTACAGAAACAACCCGAGACCTTTGGGTTTCTAGTTGCCTGTAACAACACTTTGTAGTACTAGCATCACATACAGTTTCTTGCTAGCTTTGCTGCTAAAGTTCATTTAAATAGGTCGTACCGTGAATCTACCTTATAAAGTTACAACAGAAGTCCTTGGTAGTCTGCGTCAAGAGCAAAATTTTGTGAATCTGACTGGCAAGCTATTCTTAAGTCTATATGCATACCTTGGGAAGCATCATATTGTTTGCCTGTTGAATATGTCACTTTGCTTCTTGAGATGCATCCATTGTCTTTCAGTTATAACTGTTTTAGAATGCCAGGTCTTAAATCAAATTGTGTACGAGCTTCCATCAGAGCATCCACTGGCTGAAACAAGACCACTGCGAGAGCTCATAGGGCACACTCCCCCGCAGGTTTGATCTATTGCTCCTGTGTCAACAGGAAAAGGAATCCCTAATTCTGCATAGACTTTAAATTCAGTGCATGAACCGTTTCTCCTTATTCCATCATATCCGCATCTTAGCTAACATAAGTGCATGCTATTCAAATCAAAGCTGCAATTTACCTCTCACAAGTGTGTGTCACTACAAAGCTCTCATGAAACATAATGAACATTCTTGGTCTCACGTGTGAAACATATTATTGACACTGAGTTATGTCATCAGGTTTTTGCCGGCGGGGTGCTTGGATTCGCAGTAGCCACATTTACGGGGATGATAGCCGGGCTTGGTAACAGTGGTTGATTCTCTTGACTGGTGAATCCACCGTCTTCGTAGCTTCACCATTACTTGCGGTGAAGTGTTAGAATCCAAATTGGATTGATGTCTTTGCGAACCCAGCTTGTGCTAGATAATGCTTTTTGTATAGGCGTATTCAATTTGCTGCAAACCATGTCAGATTCTTGAGAGACAAAACTCGTGCCATTCTTTTGTATCTAACTGGCAAATAATCAATTTGTTGTATTCTGAAGTGGTTGATGTGAAATTTGGTAGTGATCGAGCATTTCCAGGAGATCGCTCAGTGGCCAGTAGCGGCAACCAGTGCCTGCCAATGTTATGCCTCTTTTTTCTCGATTGATTGATTGACTGTAATTTAACAGGACGAAATGGAAACGCTTTGGTTCACTGGACAAGTACTATACTAGACAAAGTGTCAATTTTCTTTTGAAACCAGAGGCAGTGTCAGGTGTTGATTGTATAAAAGTTTCAAGTTTGACCACTGTAACAAAGTTTCATGAATGCTTTTCTTCCTCTGACATGTGGGAACCACAAAAGCAGGTCAGAACAAAAGAAGCCATGTCCGTTGATCAAGACAAAACAAACAACACGCACATGGCAGAAAGTAACCATCACGTCTTAATATGGATCAGCATCTGGTACGATTTCATACATTACACTGCTGCCATCGCCTTTTGCACAGTGAGTTCCACAATTGTTCAAATACAAGCATGCACTCAAAATTCTCTACCTCAAAAGCTGGCACAAGTATACTTGAAGTGTGTCTGAGTCTTTGCTTTCCCTCAATCTAACATCAGTCCACAAGTATGCCTCTAACTGAAGTTGAGTTCGTCCTAACTCCTAACTTCCGAAGGTTATCTAAGCCAGGACATAATTCCTCCCTGATTGTTTAGCGGTAGTAGGAAGCTGTGAAGCACAGCAGAACAGATGCAGCTGCTGTAACAATCAACTCCTGGAACGAATCACCCCACAGTTAGTTTTATCTCCTCGCAGTAGTACCCATTACATCAGGAACAAGCACATACATATGCAATGACTGATGTTACCAATGACCAAAAGTGTGCAATTTTTTATCCATAATCTAGTCAGCATCTACATGTGTTCTCAACATGAAATCATTACCTTGTAATACCACATACATATGCAATGACTCTGCTGCTATGTACTATGCATTTGATTGTTTTTCATCATTGCACCATGATTATATGAACTCAAGAGTACCATGGTTCTGCCCATATGGTTGATACATCTACAAGCACTTCACATTTGATATTAAAAAAAACTTGAGCGCACTAATGTTTATTTTACCTGGTAGTAATAAACAATACGGGGAGTATACTGCCATGAAAACTCGATCAAGTTAAGAGCCGTTGTATAACCCTGAAAAGATTAGCAGACATGACAGTCAAACCAAACTATTAACGAATCAGAGGTAGATTACATTGTAGCAGCTGGACTGCGAAAATTCCAGTGGCACTATATTTTATATGAGAACCCACTGACCAGGGATGCAGCAAATACACATCCGAATATCAAACCCAATGCGCGGAATACTCGTTTTGCCATCCGTATCCCTCTTCCCTCAACCTCACCATATTCCTGCAGAAAACACCAGAATGTGATTGTGTGACTATAATTTCCAGTAACACTTACTGCATAAATATAAAATAACTCTGAATAATTATAAAGCCTGTGCAAGCAACATCAGCACAACACTCTACAGTAAAATGTGCAAATGATAGGCTAGTGAGAAGGTAAATGGGAGTGACTAAGAAATGGTCTCACGTTGTATATTGGAGTTATTGGTGGTTCAGTAGCCCTCAGCTTCTGAAGTATTCTGTAGAAGAAAGCAAAACACAGGAACTGCAAAGGCTTCCAGTCCGCATTGCCCATGATAGCTATCCAAACAACCTGCAGGATAATGCAAATAAACATCTTTTGCACACAAGAGAAATCATATTTGTCGAGATAAAGATATGCTTCTAGAACAAAATTCTATAAACATTACTTTCCTTGTCCAAAATAGATGTCATTCTAGCTTTGGGCACACAAGATGAGGAAAAGATCAACACTTTAGTTTCAGATATGTTAGCCCTTATTAATTGGCCTGGGAAACATCCGACGGTTTTAGAAAAAGCGACATAGTCACTTTGTTGGAGAGATGCAGAGAGGCAATTCATACCTTTCAATACTTAATAAGGGCATTTCGGTGGAACATTCAACAACAGTAACAACAACAACAACCAAGCCTTTTGTCCCAAGCAAGTTGGGGCAGGCTAGAGTTGAAACCCAATAAAAATTGCATGAGCCAAAAGGTAAAGGAAAAAAAGGCTTAAAACAAAATGACAAGTATTTGAACACCACCTCTGTTAGGCTAAAACAACATCTATTTTGGACTGCGAGGAGGTTGTAACTTCCTAATTGGTAACAACACAGGCTTTCCAAATTAACAAGCCTACAAAAATATTCAAATGCATGGTAACATATGGAGCTCTCACAACTCACAGATAACCAAACAGTAGACACCGAAGGGCATAAAAAACATGATTAGAATTAGATCAGTAATAGCTAGAAATGTGTTAAGATCATACAGTTACTGCTGATATTGCCATATTTATGCGCATATCCTTTACTGTTGATCTGGATGGTCTGCAAGAAGAAAAAAAATTCATCAACAGTATTAACTTCACATGCATCCTGCTGTTTAGTTTTAATCACAAGTACTCAGTGCACATATCCTTGTCAACAAAAACTTCTTATAGAATAAAAATATTGGTCTTTATTATACAAATAAACGCATAAACATGGGGAAGACAGAACTAAACAGGCCAAAGTAAGCTTGTGGGAAAGGCCTGCTTGTCAAGGTCAGTTGAAATTTCTTATAGATGCCCACCAACATCTTTGTGCCAACACTGATGAGTAATAAAGAGAGGCTATCATTTTCAATAACATGCATCAGACCAATCAAATGTACTAAAAAAATTCATGATGGACTAATGAAATAGAAATTTCTTATATTAAACTTGAGTTAAAAGTACCTAGGGCCCCAAGGAACTATCGGTTGATTGTCAGCATACTTGATATCCTTTGACACCTGACAGCACGAAAGTAAATCAGACAACTAATGAAGAAAATCATCATAAGTGGAGAATAGTAGTAGGAAGGGACTTAGATGGCTTCAAGCTATAAGTTAAACAATAGTAGTGAAAGATGCTTGAGGCCATGGATGAGCTCACCGTACTGGGTGAATTAGAGGCGGTAACAACTATTGCCTTGTTTGATGATCTATCCATTTGTATATTTCCGTAGTTATTTACAATGCAGTGGTCACCTTATCTTCATAATTCATAAAACACACTGCACATGTGACTGATAGTGCCATTTATAGCATGCGTTCAGTTAGTTACTCCGTTTTATGTGGTAGAACTCTGTAATGTGCACTAGAAATCTAATACTATTGCACACAACATTTTCCTTTCACAAATAGGATATACAAACATCTAGAAACAGCAATCAATGCAAAGTAAATCTTGTAATTTGTGAGTGTCCAAAGTATGGAAAATCAGCATCCATGCACCATAGGTATAGCAACTGACCTGAACCGACCCATATGAGACACCTTTCTTCCTATACTGCAGCTGCTGCATCATGACAGTGTCATATGCCTTCTCGAGCTGAAATCCCAACAGCTCCACAATCAGTACACAGAAACAAAGCTAAACATACGCAAACCAAAACACACAACCAGTCAATCTCTGGTACACAGTGTAACCTTGGCCAAGTAGTCCTCGTCTCCGGTCTCCTCTGCGTCCTTGCGCTTCCTCTTGTACGCCAGCTTCATGTTGTCGAAGCTATCAAGCGGGGAAATGCCCAGAATCTAACACCCACAGCCCAAAATCACAACACAGGTTCAGTAAGCACACCAAAGAAGATAGAAACTTTGCCCCATTTCGGCGTCTACCTCGTACGGGCTCTCCTCGTCGCTGAACTCCGCGCCCCCTGCCGTCGCCGCCGCCGCCACGACCACCCCGCGGCGCCTCGCGGCGGCCGACTCGGAAAGCCTGCCGTTCCCAGCAAGAATTACACAAAATTTATCCCATCCAGCCACAAAATCCTCAAACAATTCCCCACAAAAAAGGCCAGGTGGCATCGAGTTACCGCAGCAACTGGGGGATGACGGGCCGGCCGGCGCGACGAGGGAGCGGGAAGAAGGCGCGGCGGGAGAGGGGCGCGACGAGCGCGGGGGCTGGAGCGGGCACAGCCGCTGCGGCGGCAGTCGCCGTCGCGGCCGCCATTGGGGTGTGGTGGGTTTCGGTGAGTAGGGTTTCAAAGCCTGGGCGCGACGCGACGGCGAGGTGGCGGCGAAGAAGCCATGGGCGAGCAAGGGCGAGGCCTATCTGGGTCGTCGTGGAAGGTGGGTGGGGCGGTGCGGTTGGGCTCACGTGGGCTCGTAACTGGGTTTTAACGGGCTCAGCCCACGCCACCATACTGAGCCCACTGGTCTTTGAAGGCCCATATATCAATGGCGGTTACCTTTGTGGGCTTTTTGGGCTTTGTGGGCTTCTGGTTTCCGAGCCAGATCCAGTGGCGGTTAGCCGCAGCGTATAAAGTGGCACGGCGTAAAAAAAAATCTCCCAATTCGTCTGGCTCTTCTCGAGCGTTCCTCTTTCTTCCTCCTCGTCTCGTTATCTCGCCGCCGCCGTCGTCGTCGTCGCCGTCGCCGTCGCGCCGGCGAGACTACGCGAAGCAGCCGCCATGGCGACCGCTTCAGGTAAGCTGAACTTCCTGTAACCCTATCCCTACATCGATCTCGGAGCAGCGAGGATTCGATCCGTTTTGCCCTAGATCCGGGAGGGTTGTCCTGCGGGTGATTTCGCTTCGATTCGATGCGAATTGGTGTTTCGTAGGGAGCCGGGCGGGGTTGTTCGTTGCCCTAATTTTGGGATCGGGGCTTTTGCGATTGCTCGGGGCGGCGAATTTCGTTGCCGTGGACAGTTATCTTATAGTTGTGATTTTCGCGTTTGTGGCAGTGTCGTTCAAGTCTCGGGAGGACCACCGGAAGCAGCTCGAGCTTGAGGAGGCGCGGAAGGCGGGGCTCGCGCCCGCCGAAGTTGACGAGGATGGGAACGAGATCAATCCCCATATCCCGCAGTATATGTCCTCGGCCCCGTGGTATCTTAACGCCGAGAAGCCGGTACGTTGTTGCTTGCTATGCCTAAATTATAGTTTGTGCCGAGAGGGATTTGGTTTGCGGAGGCTCTGACTCTGTGTGGTTTGATGCGTTCCAGAGTTTGAAGCATCAGCGGAAATGGAAATCGGATCCGAACTACACCAAATCGTGGTACGATAGGGGTGCCAGGCTTTTCCAAGCCAACAAATACAGGAAAGGCGCTTGCGAAAAGTAAGTGATGTGTTCATTTCATGTTGTTCGTGCAACATTATTCATGTTGAATTGTTGAATTCTCGGTGTTATGCGGATGTTCTTGTTGGTCCTAATTGGGACTCAGGAATAAAGTTTTAGGCATCCTACTATTTTGTAGTCAGGGTGTGAGAATTGCAACACCATGCTTTGAGTTGTTACTTAGAATCTTGTTAGATTTTGATTTTCATCCTGAATAGCCTAATATATTTCTTTAGCCTGCCCAGTCCAGCTTGTCTTAACAGATAATTTTCTTGATATTTCAGCTGTGGAGCCATGACTCATGACAAGAAGTCATGCATGGAGCGGCCTCGTAATGTTGGAGCTAAATGGACCAATATGAGCATAGCGCCAGATGAGAAAGTGGAGTCATTTGAACTTGATTATGATGGGAAGCGCGATCGCTGGAATGGTTACGACCCATCGACCTACACTCGTGTTATTGCAGATTATGAAGCTAGAGAAGAGGCTAGGAAAAAATATTTGAAAGAACAACAGCTCAAGAAACTTGAGGAGAAGGATGGTGAGCAGGATGGTGAGACTGTGGGTAGTGAAGAGGACGAAGAAGATGGCCTAAAGATAGATGAGGCTAAAGTTGATGAGAGCGCTCAAATGGATTTTGCGAAGGTAGAGAAGCGTGTGCGTACAACAGGTGGTGGAAGCACTGGAACTGTGAGGTATGTCCTGATTGAAAAACAAATTATGTTCCTTAGGTCATGTGCATCTGAGATGTATGAACAGTTGGTTTCAATGCTTATTTTTTAAAATATTTTCTACAGGAATTTGCGTATCAGAGAAGACACTGCAAAGTATCTTCTGAATCTCGATGTGAACTCTGCGTATTATGATCCAAAAACCCGCTCCATGCGTGAGGACCCTTTGCCAGATGCAGACCCCAATGATAAGTTCTATGTGGTAAGTGCCACAGAAAATACAAGTTAATTGCTTTACACTGTTAAAAGACATATCAAAATCTTCTGCTGGCTAGGCTTATTCGATTCAGTATTCTGATATATTATTGTGATGCAGGGTGATAACCAAAATCGACTTAGTGGACAAGCTCTGGAGTTCAAGCAACTCAACGTCCATGCATGGGAAGCTTTTGACAAGGGGCAGGATTTCCATATGCAAGCAGCCCCATCTCAGGCTGAACTACTGTATAAGAGTTTCAAGATCAAGAAGGAGAAGTTGAAATCTGAAAGTAAGGACAAAATTATGGAGAAGTATGGGAACGCTGCATCCGATGAACCGATTCCTCGAGAGCTTCTTCTTGGGCAAAGTGAGAGAGAGATTGAGTATGACCGTACTGGTCGAATAATCAAAGGACAGGTTGGTATATAATACTATATAATACTAATTCCTATTAATTAATAATTATATGCCTTTCTAATCACTTGCTGTTCTCTTACCTGCTATGATGTGAGGCTGTGATTTCAGTCTAATGTTTCAATGGTTCACATCAACTATATGAGGTCCTCTAAATTCAGAGTTCTTATTTGTTCTGTGACAGTTTTATATTGTGAACAATGTAGAGCACCTAGGGTGTTTTGTGCATTCTGACAATTCTAGTTCTGAGAAAGCTATATAGCTTGTTATTAGAAAAATGAGAGGCTATCTAGCTAACTGCATGTTGCATCAGATATGATGCAAAGCTTAAGGTTTCTTACAAGAGCCAACAAGAGCCATAAGGCATAGATGCCATTGGACACCCAAAAAAAAACTCATGTGTCCTGAACTTCTCTAATAAGATGATTTTAAAAAAAAAGTTGTGATCAATGAACTTAGAATGTAGATTTGCAGAGCTCTAATGTGGCTATCATATATTGGTTATTACTTTATGGTATATGTTTACAGTTAAAAGGTACTTAGAACTGTGTTCTCTTTCACTTGGTGCCAGTGTTTTTGTTTCCGTGATTAAGGTCCAATGCTACCATTCTTGTTCAATTGTTTGCATTATTTATTGTTCTTGGTATGGTTTCTAATGTATATCCAAAATTTGGTACCTACAGGATGTCGCTCTTCCCAAGAGCAAATACGAAGAGGATGTCTTAATTAATAACCACACTACTGTGTGGGGTTCATGGTGGAAAGATCATCAGTGGGGCTATAAATGCTGCAAGCAGACTATCAAGAATAGTTACTGCACAGGCTTGGCTGGAATTGAGGCTGCTGAAGCATCAGCAGATTTGATGAAGGCAAATATGGCCCGCAAGGAGGCTGCAGAAGGTATATTGTTAAAAAGTATCTTGATTTCTTTATGTATGCCTGGACAAGTCACACTACACATTGGACAAGATCATGAAATCATATCTTTAGCATAGTGTCATAAGCTAAAACCGTCACTTGCTGATAAAAGCATTTCCCAACTGTCTGAAGTATCAGGTCGCACTTCAGCGTCAATTGCACAGCAATCTAGGTTTTATCAGAAAAGGAAGTGATTGTCCTATTTGTCTGAAACTTGTCTGGTTAACGATAGTGTGAGGTCTCAGGGTTGCTAAATGCTAAGCTTATTTCATGCAATTAAATTTATGTTTCGAGTAAGCTGGTTCAAGTGTGATGCCACTCCATTTTACATTAACCATGTATAGTTACCATGATCAGGAACTTCAGCTAACTTGAAATTACTTGATGCAGATGAACCTGTACCGCAACAAGAAAAGAAGCTAGCCACTTGGGGCACAGATATTCCTCAGGATCTTGTGCTCGACCAGAAGTTGCTTGAGGAATCCCTAAAGAAGGTTAGCATCTCTTGTTCGACCTTTGTGCGTTTCATCTTTGTCGATTCCTTGTTGCAGCTGCTGAAGCTGGGTTTCATTTTCTGTAGGAGGCCTCGAGGAAGAGGGAGGAGATGGACGAAAGAAAGAGGAAGTATAACGTGAAGTGGAACGACGAGGTCACTGCAGAAGACATGGAGGCCTACCGTATGAAGAGAGTTCACCACGACGATCCTATGAGAGATTTTCTCAATTAGTTCATATATACCCTGGTTCCCTTGCAATGGTAGTTGTGTATTTCAAGTGTAAGTTGGCTATGCCTGAACTCCTTCCCGGTGTCACCAACCTTGGCCGGATGATTGTTTCTGTAGCGCTGTGATCTCTCAACAGTGACACGAAGAGTGAGTGGCATGCCAGTTCGCGAGTTGCTTATGTTGAGAACTACAGATATGGTCATGTGATGTCCAAAGCAGAATGAAGTCGTTCTCATTTGTTGTTCTCAACTCTGTAGCTTCCTGGTTATCATGACATATTCTCACAGATAATAATCTTTTTGTTGTTCGTTGACAGGTGCTTGTTGCTAGTTCTGTGATTCAGTCAGTTGTATGATTTTAGTAGAAGAAATACTCGGCACAAGCAACTAAAGCCTGGTCGATCTTTACTCGGTGGGCATCAAATCTCGAATAGAACTGGGAAGATCTAGGGTGTTACTGGCCAGAAACAAAAATATACCATCAACACCTAACAATACTTGTTTAAGCATAGCTGTATAATAATTTTTCCTCATATTTCCCCTCTGATGAATGCATACCCAATGCTCTTACATGCGACCAATAAATGCAACAATCCTTTATACAAGGCAACCAAGCTCCAAGCACTGCAATCTACTAGACCTATATAAAATCATCCAAGCTCCAAACCAAACGAAGCTATATAATTTATATGGCATTAGAAGATTATGGTGAATGTCATAGGCCTCTTGCGAGCATGGCCTGCAATTCTTCTGCGGACCTCTGGCTCTGCAGCCTCATCTCCTCCCTGAACTTCCTGATGAAGAGCTCCGCTTTCAGATCCACCTCTCCCATCGCAACACCACCTCCTCTCATCGGGCTCAGCAACACGCTCCTAGCGGCAGCAGCCACCGCACGCGCCTTGTTGCCGCCGGTAGTAGCGGCGGCGGCCACGCGTGCCTTGTTGCCACCGCTGGCACGAGTGGCGGTGGTGGCGGTGCCGGCGGCGGCCACACGTGCGAGTTTGATGTTGCCACTGCTGGCACAGGTGGTGTCGCCGGCGGTGCCGCCGGCGGAGGCAGCACGTGCTAGTTTGCTGGTGCAGGGCGGCTCCTTCTCCTCCTCGTGCACGACGCTGAGGCTCTTGGGCTGCTGGCTGTAGAGCTCGTCGACGTAGACCGGCGCGAAGCTCCGGTGGTGGCCGCGCCACTCGCGCTGCGCAGACGGGAGGGGCGGCGCGTGTCGGCGGCGCCCGCCGAGGCCCGGGACCGAGGACCACCGGACGAGCATGACGGAGCGGCGGAGCCTGGAGTGGGCGGCGGCGGCGAGGCCGGCGCACTTGCGCCACCACCGCCAAGACTTGATCTTGCCCCCCCTACTCCTCGACGACGACGTCGTGCGCATGGCGAAGCAGGACATGGTTAACTAACTGCGATGAGAGAGAGAGAGAGAGATCAAGATCGTGCGTGTGCGTGTATGGAAGGGGACGACGCCATGGGAAGGAAGGAGAGGAGGTTTATGTAGCGGAGCAATCTGGCGCGGGATCCAAGCGGGCGCGTCGCGTGAGCGGGAGATAGCTTTCGGCGGTTGGGAGCGGGTGACTCACGCTACGTGGTTGACTCCACCTCGCCTTTGTTGGGTCTGCCTCTGGAGGTTGGCGGTTGGGTGGCATATATCTTGATTCGCTTCCTCCTGCCTTTTGCAACCCTCCCCTTACCTCTGATTTTCCTCCTCCTTTTCCTGCCCAAGTGGTTTTGTAAAATTTGAAACTATGATTTCGGTGGTGGTTTTGTCTCCTTTGAGCGGCATATAAATCGGCTTTTTTCCTTAAAAAAAATAAAATAAAAGAGCTCTTTTAACACGTTCCACTTACCGTTTTAGAGGTAAAAAAAGGGTTCAATCTGAATCACTGATTGCTAGAGGTTAAGTTTTGGCCAAGCAAATATAAGGCGCACACTTACTCCTTTAGATGTTAGAATTTATTCAATAATATGTTGATTACGAGATACATAATTGATATCGTTGGATACGTATTTAAAAACACTTTCCAATTGTATCGATTCTGTATCAGATAATTCACGTATAGTTGAACTAATTATTGACCAAAAGTTAAATTTAAAAAAATATGTATACTTGATACTTTTGAACGGAGGAAGTACTATTTAGGAATCTTACACAATTAGAACAATTAGTACCTTAGAATGGTAACTGATAGTACCGGGATTGAATAGGCAATTAAATCATTCCATAACTGAATGTTTAAATGCTCGTGACACCCAATCAAATCACGGAGCCATCTCCAGGCAATACCATCTTGCACAATTAGATCAATTAGTTTCAAACGAAAATATAGGAACCCATAATTTTCTTAAGTTTGAGATATCTATCCCACACGAATTGGAAATTTGAAACGCTATACATTTGGTAATAATGACCGGCTTTAAAAAATTATAACAGCTTGAACTAAAAAATCCGATTTAGATTCCAAAGAAAGGCATTAGAAACATATAATTTAACTATGAATTTCAAATTTGAAAGTAGATTAAAGAAAAGTCATCGTCATAATAATTTTTAACATTTAAAAGTTGATAGTTTGAGATATACGTTAAATTTAATTTGAATTTCCTTTTCAAACAACATTGTTTTGAACGGATATTTTATTTATCTTTAAGAAAAGAACTCAAACAAAACAGTATGAAAATGTGTGATCTCCATGTATATAATTTAATCTTTGCAATGGTAATGCCTGGTTTCCTTTCCTTTTGTACATTCACTTTTTCCATTTAACACTGTCCAGAAAAGTGGTGTGCCTGAAAAAAATTCAAAATAAAATACATCGGATTTTGCTTATGTTTTCATTGCTTTTGTGGCTTCGTTTCGAGGATCGAAATGTTTATTAGAAAGGGACTTGTATAACTATGTTCAAAGGGGCGCCTCCATTTCAACTGCATATGATACGGTCTAATTTATGTTTGCAACGTGAATGAGATGATACCATGAATAGTTAAGTGGTAGCTTGAGAATAGCTGCCTGGAGATGCAATATAATGCACCTCGCTCATTTATGATCCTCTTTGATTTGCATGATTCTAAAAATATAAAAATAGAAAAAACATATAAATACAATACAAATACAGGTACAAAATAGAGAATTGCAAAACGCAGGAATTAAGCTCAGATGTTTCTAAGATTGTAAAAAGAATGTTGCGGTGGAGCTGTATATTCCTATAAAATTATTTTGATTTCACATGAATGCTACAATATTCATATGGAATCATTCCTACAAATCAAACATTAGGTAAAACACCTCTCCAGATTGCAATCATCCGAAATTCCTTTAAAAATCCTTTAAATCAAAAAACAATCCCATATATGGATCTCATGGTTTGAGACTCGGATTTATGGAAACCAAACTTCACTTACATATTGATACCATGGTTTTACATTTTTTTTAAGACAATAAAAGAGATAATCTTCCCTGGCCTATGCACTCGAAGTCAATACAATACCTTGCCATATTGCAAAATAGGGGCGCTGCAAGCTACATAAACAAGATGAAATCAAACATTACATAGTTTGTTATTAAATCTTCATCTAAATTGAGACATAACTTCTCTGATATCCAACTCTAATCTACTGACATCAATAACCATCAGCTCCTATTCCAATAATAAAGTCACAGTATGCATTAAGATCACAGTTAGTTGATACCATGGTTTTACTAGCTCGGCGATTGGCATTATGATTAAACTATGAGTAGGTGCACTCCCAACTTTTTTTAACAGGTTAAGCTTGGAGTGAGGCGGTCACGAGACTCGATAATAATAACAGATTTAACTTGCTAGCCCCTTAATTGGATCACCGGCATATGCCCATGTAGCAAGTCTACATGACATCTCGTGTATATCTGTGCTAGCTGTCTCTGGTCAAGTGGACAAAGTACCCCAAAAAAAAAGCTACGCGAGTAGAACACGTACACTCAAAGCTCTCTTTGCAGCAAGTGCCGACCTCTTGTGCATGGGAAACGAATCCTTAACTCCGAACCTAAGTAATTCTCTGCCTCCTAGCTGCCTGAGATCTCGAGGAAACTTCTCTTGAGGAATTAATTCCTTCTCTCCTCCCAACTTGCGGCAAAAGGGCCGGTAGATTCGGTCATGTTGGTTGCTTAAAAGCTAAGAGAATGGGATGGGGAATTAATATGCCATCTCTTCAAATTAGCGTATGGTAATTAATCCCCCAAGTATGGTACTATGTGATATCCTTTTCCCCGAAAAAGTGTAAAGTCTTGTGTTCATGCACAACAGTGTGTGAATCGTGGTCCTTGCAGTCTTGCAGTGCTTTCTTCGGGAATCAGGATGCTGTATAGATTCTGGCACTCGAATTCATCTAACGCCCCGTTTGGTTGCAAGAATTGGGCTTGGAATCGCAGAATTGGAATTTGTAGAAGTGAAATATTTTGTGTTTGGATGGATATGGAATTGGAAATAGAAACCTGCCCCGATTCCACGAGGTATTGGCGCACACCAATGCGGGACCGCGCCCAGTGCCCACCTCCCGCGCTCGGTTTTGGCCGAAAATCCCCCACTCCCACATACCCCTTTGCTGCCTCCCCGCGTCCTTTTCCATCGCGTAGCAAGTAGAGGCTTCGGGAGAGGCGAGCAGAAGGAAGAGGCGATTGCGAACATCTCGGCGTTAGCGACGGCGTCGGCGCCGGCAACAGCGACGGCGACGGCGACGCAGGTCAGTTCCTCCACACCCGTAGCCTTCTTCCTGCTCTCTCCTTCCCCATGTGCAGCCCCCCTTGAGCAGCCACCCTCCTACCTCTCATCCCTATCTCGTGACTCCTCTATTCCCTCCTCCCATGGCGCCTGTCCTCTCCCTCCCATAGCGCCTCTCCTCTCCCTCCCTTGGTGCCTCTCCTACGGCCCCCTTGCTTCTTCTCTCTTGGAAACCCTAGAAATTGGGTAATCTCTCAAACTCCTAATCCCCTTGTTGGCTGCACATTCCGTAATTCCATCTTGCCTTTTGCAGGTCAATTTGGAGTTGTAGAAGCAGTGTGGGCAGCAAATCAGACCAAGGCTGAGGTAATATGCATGAAAAGATTGATTTTGTATGTGCAAATCAGATCAAGG